>CM067345.1:17223527-17298527 GCA_034190875.2 Urechis unicinctus | reverse complement strand
GCTCTACACACAGGTATGGGTTGCTCTACAAACAGGTATGGGTTGCCCTCCACACACGTATGGTTTGCGGCTCAATCGCCTCTACGTGCACTGCACGCTCGGCTAGCAACCGTTATTTACTGCTAGCAAAAACTCAGTGGGAAAGTGTTCAGAGCTACGACCTGCGATCATCGTAACAGCTAACGTGTTAGGGTGACGACACAGGCCATCGGGCGGCTTAAGCTAACGACCCTGTCTTCACGAGGGCCTGTTGATTGCCTGTCTTGATCTTGATGAGTCTCAACACGGGTTTAACATACCTGCGGCTTATGACAGGTGTGCGCACTGTTGGTTTTGATATTATGGAGACACAAAGCCCACCAACAAATTCTTATCATGAATATCTACTGCCGCAAGGCACAAGCAGAAGCAATGTTTGCCTCCGTCAAACATCACCTGGTATTGCATATTGACTCCGTCTGATGATTTAGACAATCTGAACTCTATGATGTCAGTTCAACAAGGACTGACCTCGCGTAAACAAACTCTTTAGAAATCTAGTCGGTTAGCTTGGAACGATTTGATGAATGCTGAGAATATCTTCCTATCAAACAGAGACGTGTATTTCAGTTTAGAGTGTTGTGGGATCTAGTATACACGGTTAACTAACCTGCGATTCACGAGTCCTCGCTGGGACAATCGAGAAAATCAAAATGGCTGCTTGGTTATTTATCCATATCGTTGCTATTCCATTGCTCAATCATATCGTAATTGTCAATAACAAAATCTTCTTCAATGTTGTTGAAAAGATGTATAATTGTCATCAAGACAATATACTCCGAGCGCTACAGCTTCGCTACCGTATGACATTTTCAGGATGAATCAATTAATCTCTGATTTGCGCTGACATATATGCTGGGATACAGCACAATCGCTGTACCGCGCATAGACGACATGCAACATGGCGTTACGTCAATATCTACGACGGAATGTCATTAAATACCCGAACCATTGCGCAGTGACGTGAAAAATACAATCCCTTTAGAATGGCATAACAAACACAATCCATTCAATGTGACATGCATGCGTTATATCTTCAGGGTGAAGGCGTTCATTCAGTGTGACATACACGTATCAATACCAACGGTGTGACATAACGCCTTAAATACAAGTGTGACATAAGCGTTACAATCCTTATAATGAGACATAAACAACGCAATGCCAACCCTTGCAGCATGACATTTAAGACTTCATCACAGCAAAACGGGACTGTTCATTTAACAAGGTGATGTGACGCTCACTCGTGATTCATATAAAAACGCATTGTCCATCATGACGTTTCCAGTAGTCATGAAACAACTCTTTGATCATAGCGTACATGCCTACAAGACAGCGAACCACCTCGTCATCTCATCAAAGAGCTTCTGGCTGTTTTCTTTCATTATAGAGTGCATTATGATACGATCATGTAAGCTTCCTGTTTGACAGCCCGACCTGATCCCGCCCGCGTTTGGAGCTACCACAACTCGCTCTCGGAAGAAGGGTTGTAGGTTCATCCTATTAAAGTAGGCTATTCCTAATAAACTTCCGGGTACATTCTTATGTCATACTGGGTAACGTTCACTCGGTAAACATCGAGAAATGGGCATCTCCGGCCGTATGTGCCATTTGTTTGGGAAAACTCCAGGTATTCGGCCTATGACGTAATTTCACATGGTCTCTACTGGCGTTGATATTCATATAGTGTTACGAACGTTATGATGCGATCCTTTGTTAATTTTTAGGATGGGGTAGTGAAGGAAAAAGGGATGATCTTTCTTAATGAATCATAATACTAACGATACATATGTGTTCAGTTAGAGCAAAGAGCTTATAGCTACGCTAAGAGGCATCACCCCCGACACAATATATGAACAAGCCAACTGAGTGCCGCAGGCTGCTTGTCTTAAAGACACATTTTTATGTGATTTTGTGCAATTTTTATTTGCTTCCATTTTTTGTTGTTGCTGCAATACCTCGTTTATAATCCTTACATGTAACTTAGAACACCAAATCATTGATAATTAATCGATTTAGGCGCTCTGAAAACAGCCCCTGAAATGTGTTTACAAAAATATTCAAATGAACAGAGAACTAAATCTGCAACTACGCATGCGCAAAACTACCATTTCTAATATTATCACCCGTCTGTATGGTAGAGTTTACCGTTAAAAGTTTAGGTTAAAATCACGTCCCGTCAAAAATAAGAAATCGAACATTAAAAAGCCCATAAACACAGCTGGGGTCACCGATTGGATATCATTGCTAAACCGAGGGATTCGATCGGCAATTTATTTTTCATTTGGATTTTTTTTATTTCAAACCACATGGAAGTTTCTTGTTAATTTTGTGACGCGGGTCGCCTCGTTAATAAGATGTCTCCATTTCATCCACATAAGCATACGTGTTGGTGTGCCGTTAAACCCTATTCTCACTCCACATAAGCAACAGTCCACGAGCTTTTGTTAATTGATGTAGCGCCTGCTGACGGTGGGTGTGCTGGAGATGCTCACTGTATAGCGTGTTAGAGTGAGCCTTTTAATCATAGCTAAAAGCTCCTTGGTTCGGACATTGGAGGTGTCGAGTAGAAGACACTGACATGTTGACATAACACACGATACGCAATAACTGGGAGTTTGTCGGCTCATTACATAGCCATCAAACGGCTCTAATGACCAGGTCGTGAATGGACACGCTGTTGGTGACACATAATAAATGTGTTGTATCGAATTAATATCGTACAGTTCCATATTGGGCCGCAAAATTGTAAACATACCTGCAGTGTTCTTTTCGAAAAGATCCGTGAATTGCACACGTCAGACCGTTACAGAGAGACACAAAGCCAAGGTTAGGGTGAGTTTAGGCCCTGTCGGGCCTCTTCATTGTACACTCACAACACAGACAAGATATAGACGCCATATGTCTTACATCAATGAGTAATAGCTACTTAAAACGTGATAAAAGAGGGCAACCATATTGATTGTCATCATATAAATATTAACGATATAACACAATAAAGTACACAGACAATGTTCCCGTGTTGCTTAGACATATTATCGATAATACGGCGCGCACATTATGTTTACTGGGATATCACAGATTGTTTGCATAACATTCCCACAATGTAAAGTAAAGTATGTTCCAGATTGTACTGTCGGTAGAATCTAGGTAGTTGGTATCCGGGGCGAAGTGGCTAAGCTATCGTCAAGCCCCGGTGGAATATGAAAATGTCAACTACTGCATCGGTAATTTATCAGTCATTTGTATAAACAAACATTGGTGTTGCTGTCATATAAAAAGTGAATCTGGGAAATAGCCAGATAAGTTGTTGATAAGCGGTATTTGCAGGAGTTGATAAGGTGAGAGTGCTGATTGAGAGGTTGTGGTAGGGTCAACTGGAGGTCGTAGTCGAGGTTAATCTTGTACGTCCACGATGAGAGGAGTTGTGTAGTCACTGTGTCTGATGCCGAATGAGGGATGTGGCGCCTCGTGTTTATGCATCCGCACCTGAAGCAAATATAACGGTGGTTACAAAATATCTCTGACATAATTGATCAGCAAAGCACTCAGAGGACGACTGCGACCAATCACCCGTAAGCGATTGCACAAAGTAACGGCGTTATTCACTTGGCCTTTAGTGAAGTCGAAACGTATTTACTCTGTTGGCTATTTGTAGAGTATTGATTTCACAAGGGGGTTGGGTGTGTGGTATAGGGCGTGAACATACCACGGTGGACAGTGATGAAGATGAAGGTAAAACCACCTGGATTCGGTGGTAAAACAACAGTAACTGTGTGCATGGCGTACATACAAACAAGAACAAAACTTGCGATATGTGAAGCAGAGAACGAAGAAATATCAGAACGACTAATATAACTAAAATAATGACTAGTGAAGCTCAAATGAAATATTGTTATTAATATGAACTATGCAGTATTCAATATGAACTACTCAGCTATCAATATTAACTCTTCAGTGCTCCTAGTGAACGAAGTAGTTATCAAAATGTATTATGCAGCAATCAATATCAACCGCAAGCTTATCAATATAAGTTACGCAGTTATTGATAGGAACTAAGTCAAAATCGGGTATGAGCTATGTCATACCAGTCAAATTCGGGTATGAGCTATGTCATACCAGTCAAATTCGGGTATGAGCTATGAGATACCAGTCAAATTCGGGTATGAGCTATGTCATACAAGTCAAATTCGGATATGAGCTATGTCGGATATGAGCTATGTCATACCAGTCAAATTCGGGTATGAGCTATGTCATACCAGTCAAATTCGGGAATGAGCTATGTCATACCAGTCAAATTCGGATATGAGCTATGAGATACCAGTCAAATTCGGGTATGAGCTATGAGATACCAGTCAAATTCGGATATGAGCTATGTCATACCAGTCAACTTCGGGTATGAGCTATGTCATACCAGTCAAATTCGGGTATGAGCTATGAGATACCAGTCAAATTCGGGTATGAGATATGTCATACCAGTCAAAAATACTGTGGCACCCATTATTGTTTGTTCAGAGTGAACTGAGCAGCACACGGTATATGCTATGCAACACATGTATTCACTACGTTGGTCCGAAGGAAGTATGCATTACCCGACATGAACTATGCTAGACTAAAGCTATGCATTATTCAATACACTATTCTATATGAATTACGCATTACTCGACATTAATTTTGTATTCTTATGTATGAACTATCATTACTATCATTATGTTTAAAGTATGCATAATTCCATGTGAACTATGCAATACTCGATTGATATTATATATCACTCAACATGATATATGAATAATTCTATATGAACTTTGCATAACTCGGTATGAACCATGCATTATTCGAAACTAACAATGCCTTATTCCATGTAAACTATGCATGAATCGATATCAACAATTCATTGCTCGCTATGAACCATGCATTATTCAGCATTCTTTTACATACCTCGATATGCATCACTCGATATGAACTGTTTATTACACGAAATGATCCATGCATGCTTCCTTATGAAGTATGCATTAATCAATATGATCTATGCTGAATTCGTTATCAAATATGCATGATTCGACATGAACTATGCATGATACCATTTGAACTATGCATTATTCGAAATGATTTTTGCATTGCTTGATATGAGCTGTGTATTATTCTATATGAACAATGAATTACTCGATGCAAACTGTCTTACTTGATATGAACTACACATAACACGATGTGAGCTATGCATTACTCAATATGAACTATGCAGTGATATGATCTATTCATAATAACAATGCATTAACGCGAACTGTGTATTGCTCGACTTTCTCTGATTTTCTGATGACAGCTGCCGGGGAAACAACCGGATGAATGAGTTGATACCAAATACACACGATACAATTTATATATAATGGAGCTCGTCCTACAAAGGTTAAGGATGCATCCAAGATTGGCTGACCTTTTCTGGGCTGTGAGCGCCAGGCCCAGGCTTTTGTGTGCTGTCCCCTGGCATCATATTGCGGCTGGTCATTGAGTAGGAAGGTTTCTTCTCATTGTATACGTTAGGGTCTGTCACTGAGTACGTACCTGGACCAGGCGTCTGCCACAATAATTCTTGTTCAGTTTGTGTACAATGTGGCATATAAGATACCAAGTAATAAAGAGACGCGTGTAACTCGGGAGTCAGATGTATAGAAACATGTAAAACTGTCTGATGTAAAGAAACGCGAGAAATTCTGGAGCTGGTGTAAAGAAATGCGTTAATCTCTGGAGTCATATGTAAAGAAGCGCGTGAAAGGGCACACCACGGCAGTCAGTTTTTGTTGTAAATTGTTATTCGTGAGTGAGCAATGACTTGTGGTTTGACCTCACCTTCTGTAAATCCTCATCAAAGCCTCCTGTCTTGGAGCGAGTGGTCTGTGAGAAAGCAGGTGCAGCTCGCTTGTTACTCTCTACAGTCTTACCCAGCATAGGGGGGAGGCTGTATGTGTTAGCAGCTATACACAAACAACGACAAACGTCGGTCAGGGTTACCATGAAGATCTACTCTACATGTACGATCGACGCTCTTGTGTGGTCAGTCGTCAGAGAAGCGGCTGAATTGTATGCCTGCAATCACTGAAAGCATTGGGAAATTAGTAAACTAATTCACATCGGAACTGAAGCCACTTGGATCCTACCTTGGCTGTCCATGCATTATGTGACAGTAAGTGTGTATCGAACGGCATTGATATCTGTATGGATAAGTGTTGTTGTAATGAATTTGTTTGATTTCACTGCAATAAAGTAAAGTGGCAAAACCCCATAGTCAACAAGCGTAACAGCGTCACCAATGCGAGTACCTGAGTTCGTCTAGTAACATGCGAGTATGTATAAAGGCCATCTACGTGGTAAAGCGATAACCATACAGCCTGATCAGTTTACCTGCTCCAAGCCGCTGACACAACTTGTTAAAATCCATCCCCGTTGTTTTAAGCGACTATGCGGAGTTCATGGCTGTAATAACGTTTGATCCCATCCTCGAGTAGATACTAACACGTAACAGTGTTAATATACCACTTGACGAGGCCCAATATTGACCCGGATTGCCGGTAATCCTGCCGACGTTACCTTGATCGCCTAATCCGCCTAATAACCGCCAAGAGCAGCCGGTAAGATGATAGGAACATAGCGTCTCGGCATTCTATGGCCCCCGCCATCGGTTGTCTTGGCGATTCGATCACACAACAGTAATCATCATTCCCGCGGCGGTGATCATTTCAATGTCTATGAGAGGATGGTATGGTCATCATGAGAATCCTCAGCATGATTCTTAATAAAAACGATACTAAGTTTCCACAAAGTTATAAAATAATCTGGTTGGAGGCATTGAATTCACGACTCCCTTCGGTGCCCGGTGATCTCCGTATTACACAAGATCTTCTAGCAGTGGATGACAGACTGTAATGTCTGTCCAAGCGACAGTCAATGTAATTAAATCATGTCAATTATGGTTGTTAAAAAAGTTTCAAAAACATGATGATGATGTTGTTCTGGATGATGATGGTTTTAGTGTGGATGTTCCTGTTGTGTTGTTGATGATGATGATGATGATAATGTTGTTGTTGATGATGATCATCATCATCATTATGATCATGATCATGATCATGCTTATATTAACGACGACGTAAAACGACGTCGACGAGGAGGAGGGATCTTACCTGGCACGTTGTCCTTGGTCCGATGTCGCGTCCGGCTGCCGAAGCTGAAGCTCGGGGGTTTGGGGCAGGCACTAGGTCCAGCTTTCTCCGGGGAGTAGGTTCCCGGTGGCGGGGCTTGAAACACTGTGATATCCTTCTGACGCCCATACAGAGAAAAGTGAGGCGCTCCGTTGACACCACATCGTGTGATCCTCATGTCGGGGTAATACACGGGTCCCGGACTCGAATCCGCTGACATCCTATGTGTGTGTTTTGTTCCGAAGTGCCACGTTCGTCCCCGCTCGTGGGAGCTGCGGGGATCATGAGAGACGGCTCCAACGAGCGAGGGGAGGGCGTAGCAGGGGCCGGGGGACCTGTACATGGCCGCAATGGGTGCCCGTGGCTTCGTGTAGTTGTATGCCATGGTAGGATGTTGTGATACCTGCAACGCGTACCAGGAGAAATGAGACAAGGTGATCAACGAAACCTGCTGCAACGTGATCTCTATATACTATCACATGTAGCCAATCTGCCATATTCCACATAGCACTGTTGCCAGACGCTGGTCAATATTTCCACTATATACACTATTTGCACTTCATCAAATCCATACGACCAGGCAGTCTGAGACTATACCTAGCCTTGTTTGCTTATCATAAACAATGGCACCCGGGGGCCTGGATTGAACGCATATTCCCATTGTCAATGAACTTGATTTGCTGCATTGCTGATCCGGTATGACAAATACCAGCCATAGCACTCAAATATCGCACAGACGATTCGAGCGCAATGTCGTATTGATGTCTCTGTGTTTAACGCTGAAACTTCTTTAAACCCAATTTCATTAATCTTATATCCTCACTGTCCAAATTGCCCCCAACCCACCCACTTTCATCTCGTCAATTTAATAAATATATCATTCATATGATAACTAGGCGAATTTGGAATACTGTATCAACCGGGTACCATAGTTTATAAACAAACCAGTAGACTTGGAGCGGGCTCTGCATTGCAAGTCGAGTAGTAATGATACCATGGGTGTTACTTGGCCATACCACTATATGTATATATATATGTATACGTCATGAATAAAACCAACAGCTTTTCGCAATGAGAAACTGTATATATGAGTGTGTGTGCATTTTTATGTGCAAGAGTTGTTAACACATTATAACGCGTATCCATCAAGCACCGGAAGGTAGTTAGGTCATTCCACTTAACACCAGTACTATATAGTGAGCGCACTCATTACCCAAGCAACATCATCATCAACCGCATCACTACGCCCGCTCACTTTTGCAGAGCTCGTTGACGACAATGGAGCAGCTGTAGAGACCGAGCCTTGAATCAACAGATCGGCCATCCATTTCAATACTTCATTCAATCAACACTATATATACAATGAACGCAACCAACACAATATTGCAAAATATATCCAACCCAACACTACAAGATATCTACGACACGCTACACGCAACACGCCCCACAGCACACCGCACCTCCATGACGATGTCGCCTCAGCACGTGAAGAATCTACAGAGATCCACTCATTCACCACTCAGCTTCCTGAAAAGCGTCTCCCTAGTTACCAGCGCTGACAAATATGGCCGACAATGACATATATCCACAGAATTGCTGCCTGATACCCTATGGTCTTAGTGTCTGTATTCTGCACACGTCCTCAAAAGAACTACTAAAGCTCCTTATAAGAACTCTTGATATCAATCGATGTATCCTCAACACAACCAGACCATGGAGTAATCATATGTGTGCGTGATCAGATCGAAACACGCTGTTTGTCTTGGGGGTTTTCTGGGCTAGCTGGTGCCGCCGAATTCGATGGGTGCTATTGTGGGGATCATATAGAGTTATTGGATTGCATAAGCTAAGCACCGGCTACAGTACTTGTAAAACACCCCTCAATCCACCTCAATAGGTCCCTTACAAAACATATTGCCCCAAGCCCCTGGTACCACGCGAAAAGGAATACGATAAAAAATTATTTGAGAAAATAAAAAGAACCCCCGCTCCCCTTCCCATCGACCTTATTGTGTACCTGAGCTGATACGATTAACTCACCTGGGCAGACGGGGGAGATGACAACGACACCGAGCTTAGTGGTCTGAAAGAGGATCAAACTCCGAATGAGAGCCACGTCTTGGTGAACGATGGAGATAAAGCCGGCATGGGAGGGATAATTGGGGTGTGGCCCATGTCCTCTGGTGCTCATGCAGTGAGGTGGGGGGGGGGGCAGTGGGGCGGGGACGATGGCTCTCACATTGCTGGTAGGTATCGCGGTCGGCTTGGGGCGCATCGTATGGCACATTCAATGAAGTTGTTACTTGGTGGAAGTTGGCTTGAGACCAAGTTTATTTTAGCAGCACAAGACGTGTATGTTGGATGTTGAGATTATTAGCCTGTTGCTACGAACCTACCAGCCTGATTAAACAGCTTAGAACCACGGAACAAAACATATTGATCATTAAGAATGTAGGGTCGCTTCAGTTAGCTCAATCGCCGCCTATCTAGATTGACATGGTTGGTTTCAGCTAACATATGCGTCTTCCATCAACAGTTTTATAGATTGTAACAAAAACAAGACTTCATTTGTCTCAATAAGAATAAGACCAAGGCAATGGAGAAGTATCTCGTTTAGATTTAAGCGTCTCCTCGAGTACTCTTAAAAGCGCCCAACATTAGTGAGGATTAGCTATTAAGTCATGTAAGTCTAAGTTAGCATTTATTGCTGCCACTTAGCATCATTGGGAATGTCAACAACATTTAACTTAATTCCATTTGGCACGGGGTGTTTCATTGTGTGGTTAGGTAGTTAGCGTTGGAGCTAGTAGTGAGTCGAGGTTGGGGCAGGCTGTGAGGTAAGTAAGTAGTGAGTTGGTGGTGGGCAGGCTGTGAGGTAAGTGAGTAGTGAGTTGGTGGTGGGCAGGCTGTGAGGTAAGTGAGTAGTGAGTTGGTGGTGGGCAGGCTGTGAGGTAAGTGAGTAGTGAGTTGGTGGTGGGCAGCCTGTGAGGTAAGTAAGTAGTGAGTTGGTGGTGGACAGGCCGTGAGGTAAGTAAGAAGTGAGTTGGTGGTGGGCAGGCTGTGAGGTAGGTGAGTAGTGAGTTGGTGGTGGGCAGACTGTGAGGTAAGTAAGTTGTGAGTTGGTGGTGGGCAGGCTGAGAGGTAAGTGAGTAGTGAGTTGGTGGTGGGCAGGCTGTGAGGTAAGTGAGTAGTGAGTTGGTGGTGGGCAGGCTGTGAGGTAAGTGAGTAGTGAGTTGAGTTTGGGGCTGGCTGTGAGGTAAGTGAGGAGTGAGTTGGGTTGGGGAAGGCTGTGAGGTAAGTGAGTAGTGAGTTGGTGGTGGGCAGGATGTGAGGTAAGTAAGTAGTGAGTTGGTGGTGGGCAGGCTGTGAGGTAAGTGAGTAGTGAGTTGAAGTTGGGGCTGGCTGTGAGGTAAGTGAGGAGTGAGTTGGGTTGGGGCAGGCTGTGAGGTAAGTGAGTAGTGAGTTGGGGGGCAGGCTGTGAGGTAAGTGAGTAGTGAGTTGGGGCAGGCTGGGGCAGGCTGTGAGGCTGTGTAAGTGAGTAGTGAGTTGGGTTGGGGCAGGCTGTGAGGTAAGTGAGTAGTGAGTTGGGTTGGGGGCAGGCTGTGAGGTAAGTGAGTAGTGAGTTGGTTGGGGGGCAGGCTGTGAGGTAAGTGAGTAGTGAGTTGGTGGTGGGCAGGCTGTGAGGTAAGTAAGGAGTTGAGGTTGGGGCTGGCTTGTGGGTTGGGCTGGCAGGCTGTGAGGTAAGTGAGTAGTGAGTTGGTGGTGGGCAGGCTGTGAGGTAAGTGAGTAGTGAGTTGAGGTTGGGGCTGGCTGTGAGGTAAGTGAGTAGTGAGTTGGGTTGGGGCAGGCTGTGAGGTAAGTGCAGTGAGTGAGTTGGGTTGGGGCAGGCTGTGAGGTAAGTGAGTAGTGAGTTGGGTTGGGGCAGGTGTGTGAGTAGTGAAGGGGGCAGTAGTGAGTAGTGAGTTGGGGTGGGGCAGGCTGTAAGTAAGTGAGTAGTGAGCTGGGTAGGGCAGGCTGTGAGGTAAGTGAGTAGTGAGTTGGTGGTGGGGCAGGCTGTGAGGTAAGTGAGTAGTGAGTTGGTGGTGGGCAGGCTGTGAGGTAAGTGAGTAGTGAGTTGAGGTTGGGGCAGGCTGTGAGGTAAGTGAGTAGTGAGTTGGGTGGGGGCAGGCTGTGAGGTAAGTGAGTAGTGAGTTGGGTTGGGGCAGGCTGTGAGGTAAGTGAGTAGTGAGTTGGGTTGGGGCAGGCTGTGAGGTAAGTGAGTAGTGGGTGGGGTGAGGTGAGTGAGTTGGGTTGGGGCAGGCTGTGAGGTAAGTGAGTAGTGAGCTGGAGGTGGAGTGGTGTGAGGGTGTTGTATGTGGTTAGGAGATTGGTGTGAGGGTTAGATTGGGTGGGGCAGGATGGGGTGTGAGGAGGTGAAAGGTGGATACGGGATGGAGGTGAGTGGGTGTGAGGTTGGTACGGGATGTGAGGTGGGGTGCAGGTGGATTGTGAGGTCATTGGGTGTGAGGTGGAATAGGGTTGTGAGGTGAGTGGATGTGAGGTGTGAGTGGTGTTGTGACTTGGACGGGATGGTGTGAATATGGGTTTTGAGGGGAGGTGTGAGGTGAATATGGGTGTGAGGGTTGGGTACGAAATTTGTGAGGTGAATATGGGTTGTGAGGTGGATACGGGATGTGAGGTGAATATGGTTGTGAGGTGGACGGGATGTGATACGGGAGGTGGCCTATGGGTGAATATGGGTTGTGAGGGGTATGGGATGTGAGGTGAATATGGGTTGTGAGGTGGATACGGGATGTGAGGTGAATATGGGTTGTGAGGTGGATATGGGATGTGAGGTGAATATGTGTTGTGAGGTGGATACGGGATGTGAGGTGAATATGGGTTGTGAGGTGGATATGGGATGTGAGGTGAATATGGGTTGTGAGGTGGATCTGCCCCACAACAATTGGACTTTGTAAGGAGGTTGGAATATGGGTTGTGAAGATGTGGTACGTGAGTCCCAGGTGAATATGGGTTGTGAGTGAGGTGGATACGGAGTGTGAGGTGAATACCTACGGGTATACCAACACCTGTGTGAGGTGGATACGGGATGTGAGGTGAATATGGGTTGTGAGGTGGATATGGACGAGGAGGTAACAAAAATGGGTTTGTGAAATCAAAATCAATACATGTCGCCCGTGATTGTGAGTTTCATGGCTGTTTATGGGATTATCTGATCACGGCCTATGTTTTGTGAGTGAATATGTGAGGTGGATACGGTAACTCTGTCTCTGATGAGAAACATTATTTCGATCCCTATCATAAAAATGCTGTCTTATCTTAATTCGCCGAGGGGAACTTTCTTGATGCAATAATAACTACCGTCAGTTTCTATCAATCTGCAATATGTTGTTTCTCTAAAGGCAGAAAAAGAACAGAAATTATAGCACAAGATGTGGTGATTGAGGTTATATGGAGAAATAAGAGGAACGTTTCCTCAATGCTCTCATTTATAAACCACGCAATCATAATGCTCTGATGTAACTGCGACTCGGTAATTTCACGTTATGATCACGCAATGGTATGACTACCTTGAACTCACAGATTGACAAACCCTTTGGTTCAAGCCATTATATTGGCGCCTATTTCATATTTTCATCTGATTAACGTTTGTTAGTATATCTTAACTATTACTGTCTTTTTGGGCTTTTGTTGGTACAAACTCTCTTGAGAAAGGCGGTCCGTTCTGACATGAACCGTTCTGTTCCAGGGTGGGCATGGGCATTATTGGTAGTAATCCTAGAAATCGATCACAAGCAATTCTCGCGGCACGTGGCTTCGAGTCTATGATTGAAACCAGCTGGATCGGATGTCTATGTCAGCTAACCCTAATGCGTCGTGCTGATGGGTTTACATGCGGACCAATTGGAAATTAGCGGGGGGAAAAGACTTCTTTTTTCCGCCCGTAACACAGCCAAGAACGCGCATATTCTACGCTTGCTTTCTATTGCCGTCCAAACGGACAAGTCTGCCGAGGCGGGACTGCAGCGAGGTGGAATTCGTACTGGAAAATGTTAGTCGTAAAACTGATAGCAGCCTTAAAATGAAACTCCCGTCAACTGAACGAGATTAGGATATCATAGAATAACTTATTTATCGAATATTTCCGGGTTTTAAAGTCGGGGGGAACTATAATTTGGATAGTTTTCCTCCTTTTTTTGAACGTCTGGTCCGGCCCTGATTTCATAGTCGCCACCATTGCTGTGGTGTAACTTCACAGGCGCCAACAACTGGCAGTGCGTTGTCGATCAGTAATTAGTTGTGCGAGATTTTTAAGCATTCTGTTGCGGTTTGAAAGTGGAAAAATTCTGCAAATCGAGCGAAAGAAGACGATTGGTTCGAAAAAACGCCAACAAACCGCGATGAGAGTGGCGACGACAGGCCCTTGCACAGGAGAGACGTGGAAACTGAGGGGTGGCGACTGGATACCTGAGTTTCTGTATCCAGGCACTATGGAACCGTGCTGTGGTGAAGTCATTCTCCAGTGGGACAGGACAAGCGTTAGCAATGACCAGGCTGGATCCATGAAGCTCTTCACCCGGGGATTGAGAAAGAGGAGAAGCTGGTAGGATTTCCTGTAAAAGCTGTAATCACAGGCCGAAGATACATTTAATTTCTATCCAGCTCACATGCCATTGACCACATTGAGGGCCTAGCACTAGTGGCGCTACTACTACGACTGGTGTTCATCCACCGCGATAACATCGTAGCAAAGTTATGTGCCAACAACTACAAAGTTTTTACAGTCTACAATATCCTACAAGAAAAAACCCGATAAGTAAATATCAAAAGCAGTTTATATGGGAAATTATCAATTTTGATCCGAAATAGATTTTTCATCGCAAAATGTCCGGCTGGATACTGACCTTGTTTCTATCCGGGTTATGAGCACGTGGCTTGGATGCTTCACGGGAACCTGACCGCTTGGAAAATATAAACTCTGTCTCTAGACTTTCCTCTTGAAACCCATATAGCGGCTTGCATAACGTGTTCAAAACAATGGGTGGTAAAGTGGTCGCTACAAACGCGGACATTGTCTCTTCAACTTCGATCAACACAAGGATCTAAGCTGGGCGTCTTTTAGCTCCGGTCCAACGGTAATATCAATATATACCGTTCTGCTCCGATATTTTGGGCGCACATTAAAACAAGCGTTTGACTAAAGTGCTGGGTTACGCATCTAGAAAACATATATCAAGAGCCTGTACAAAAAAGTCACAGCGCACCAAAAAGCTTCCCCTCGATCGATGCTATTCTTTAAGCAATGCCACCTATATATCATTTCCGAAATATAGCGATGCGATGACCGCCATTTTGGAAAATATTGGGTCGCGTGATTTTCCCCCGCCTCACCCGCATTGCCTCCCTGCTAAGCTTGCGCCCCCCTGCGGGTCCGGGGGTAGAATAGGTCCACTGTATCCTTCTGCATGTCGTAAGAGGCGACTAATAGGGGGCAACACACCACTCTGGCCCGGATTTCACCTAGACGAGAGGCTGGGATGGCCTGGTCCAGTCAACCGGCTGGTGGTGACTTGCCCTAGGATTATCGTTTCCATTTTTATCTTTTCCGTATCCATTTTCATTTATCCTAGAAGGCGGCTGCTTAATCAGGTCAATCTTATCTAATAACCTTTCTAGGCACCATATAACACATGAGTGTTGGTGTGCCGTCACACCCTATACTTACCTTACCTTACCTAAGCTTGCGAAGCACGTTGACGCAATTTGAATACGCTCTTTGCTGTATTATCGCGTTCAGACGCAGGAAGCAATAGTCGTCGATGGGTCACGTCATTCTGAGCATGCGCGATGTACGTGGTCTTTAACTTGAATATAAACATGTTGCTGTGTTTCGGACTTTCTACCGCTTCCAAATTGATCGGAATAACTAATTACCATGGTTGAAATCCCCCGCCGAAAAGGGATAAAATTGTCCGTGAACTTCATTGCATTCTAAAACTCTATCATTTGGGTATGTTTGGTGTTAGGTAGTTGTCTGAATCGATCTCAAAATTTATAACATTGCGTCGTTTAAAAACAGAGTAAGACGTCTACTCAGACGTCTTGTAGGGCTAGGCGTCTTTAGGCAACCTGAAGAAGCTTATTCTCCTCTTCAAATCTTTACTATGGTTGTTGCACCCAAAAGCAATGCAATGCACCATATTGCTGAGCACAAATCGGTAAAACCAAAGAAAACTACGACAGCAATGTGTTCCTTTCTCGGCAAGCGCAGTGGTAACAAGAAAACATCCGGTAAATAGGGTCACGGAGTACACCGCGCTTGAGCCAGCTACGTCACCAAAAGGTGCGCACGATTATACACAATTATATCAAGAAAGCTATCAAGAACGTCCTGTTTACGGTTAATTCATTAAAAGGAGCCGTGACAGCTTTTGAGGTGAATATTTCGATGTATGCACGCTTTGGATATAGTTGTATCACAGAAGACATGTTTAGTTTTTACTCCATCACGATCGTCACAAAGGCATATGTGCGATAAAGGCTTTGCCCCCATACGCCGAGTTAAATGGCCACCATGCTTTTCGAACTGCCATCAGCATGAAAATAGTCAGGACTGCGCCTGCGCGCAGCTACTGCATCTCTGTAAAGATAAACATGGCGACCTGGCTCATTGATGACGCTACCAAGGCTGCAATCGTAATGGTAGTCAATGTCAGCTGAATACATCACTCAAGATTATAAGTGCAAATTGTTCATTACCATCAAAACATGCGATGAAACCAAATAACACGCCGCATTTTACACGTTCACCGCCTCTGATTTGATTATTGCATTGCATTGCATTGTATGTAGTCGTCGTAGGACCTCTACGTAGTTGTCCTGTAGGGCTACCTTGATCCCAGACGTGTATGAGACCATGGCGATTTATTCAATCCGAGCCTTCATCGATCTCATGTTGATCGCTACCATGAAGTACTTACATCAGTTGTGATGCATGGTTCCTCTTGGATTAAAAGAACACAGAGTAGGTCGAACATCACTCAATGTAAGCGCCTCACAAAGATTGATATGGTATACCTTGTTGACAGGAATGAAGTCGAGCTGTTGTTGTCTCTAGCTTCCTCGCTAATATGGATGTCAAGCAAGGAAACGACCTCGGTAATATGGATGTCAAGCAAGGAAACGACCTCGATAATATGGATGTCAAGCAAGGAAACGACCTCGGTAATATGGATGTCAAGCAAGGAAACGACCTCGGTAATATGGATGTCAAGCAAGGAAACGACCTCGGTAATATGGATGTCAAGCAAGGAAACGACCTCGGTAATATGGATGTCAAGCAAGGAAACGACCTCGGTAATATGGATGTCAAGCAAGGAAACGACCTCGGTAATATGGATGTCAAGCAAGGAAACGACCTCGGTAATATGGATGTTAAGCAGGGGAACGACACCCCAGATTAATGTTCTTAACATGTGGAGTAGATGTATAGGTGTATTTCATTCAAAATTCTATTTTGAAATGAATTCATTAAGCGATTGCCTACTTCTTTTAGCAATGACATCCGAATAATCGAATCCAATCGGTAATTCCGGCTATTTTCATGGCCTTTGTAAAGTCCGATTTCATATTTTTTACGGGACTTGAATTATTAACCACATATGACACATGGTAGATGCCACAATTTTTTCGAAGCTGAAAATGAGCGATGATTCCAGAAAATGGTACATGCCAAGCTAGTGTGAACCAGGTCACTATACATTTCAATATTTTTGTAAACTGAGTTCGGAGGCTATTCTCCTTGCGATATATAGATCAATTATCGATGATTTGGTGTTCCGAATAACATGAAATGATCAAAATCGAATCATTTTAGCAACTACACAAAAACGGAAGAAAAATGGAAAACTCACCAAATCGCCGAAAAAAATGCTTATTTAAAGAGTTACTAAAATGCCAGCTGGTTACATCAGATTACAAAATCTCATCACCTGATCACAGCTTCAGTATTAATGTGAACCATTATTTATCAAGCCGTGTGTACAGGAGAGAAAACTGGTTGATCAGTTACTGGCATAGTCCCGGAAAGAATATCATTTGGGTCGAAACTTTGAGAGAAACAAACTATTATGTATGATTAAGGGCCACAACAGCGGTAGATAAAAAACTGATATCGCCAGGCTTTTCCATTCACTCGCGGCATCCCAAATATACCAGTTTACAACGAAAATCTTACACGCAAAGTCATGGGATGCGTGGAAGAGAGACATGTGCAATGTTAATTTACCGCATTCAGTATCCATATGCCAATTTTATATTTCAGGCTGTATAGTTGTTGCGCTGTACGTATTTCACTGTCCTACTGACCATCCGCCACTCATTAGCAGGTCGACTTGGCTAGTCTTTGCGAAGTATCAAGTTTGCATGTACTTCATCGGAGTAAGCAGGTATCAATAAGTATATCCGCGAGGAGCCTGCGAACTATCTATATGTAGATGTTAGATTGCTATGTGTTCTCTTGACTAGCGGGAGGACAGAGGAAGTCATCGGGGAGGCTCCTCCGGACCACGTGAAGCCGGTGAGCGGGTCGTACAACCGAAAAGGAAGTACTGACCGGGGTCTGCTTCCGGGAAGCCATTTGCTCCAGGCGTCGTCGCGTCAGGAACGAGTTACGTTTCTGCTCCGCTTCCGTGAAGTACTCCGGTGAAGCCAGACACGCCTTGAAGCATCCTTTACATGTGTGTGGACAGCCTGAGTTATGTTGCGACTCGAGTTCCTGACTGTACAGTAGCGGTCTCAGAGATGATCGACGGGGAATGGCGCTTGTTTGCGACTCAGAATGAAATCTATTCCGGGGTTGGGTGGCTTGTCGGGGTTTACGTCTACTTGTGCCAGGCGTTGTAGGGCCAGGGACAGGATCAGTATTCGAGGGTCGTGTGTGCGAAGTGGGTTCCGAAGGAAGAGTCAGTGGTACTGGACTGTGAACCACAGCTGGTTGAGACTGATTCTTGGGTGTTAAGAGGTTTGGTGGAGCTGATTGGATGCGAGATTGGTAAGCTTGGCACATCGCTTGTAGTGATCGGAATGAGATGGTCTTATCATCCAGAATGACTGGCTGAAGCTGGCGTACGTCGTTAGCACTCAGACAACGCGCCTTCGCGGGATCAGGCGCGCCCACACAAAGCTTGCCTAGTCGACTGTCTCGATCTGGCTTGTTATTTTTTAATGGAATAATGACGAGTCCCGTCAAGTCGTCCGCTGGCTGGGACGCGCTCTCGTTTTCATTGGTCCTCAGGCAGGTTCGATGTCGATCTTCCGGTGCTGTTCTATTTCCGCCAAAACTCACTCTAAACTCCATATTTTTCTCCACACACCCAACACGCTGCTGTGAATTGTTAATTTGCTTCATTTCACCTTCTTGTATTCCGAGTAAGCTTCTGCCAAGAGTGATCCCTTTTAAAGCTGTATCCTTAGAGAGAGTTTGCTGAGGAACTTCATAATGGCGTCGTCCAACGATGCCGCTGGCGCTTTTAGCGCGCTCTTGCAGCGCATCATGACATACCTTGTGGATCGTAGGTCCAGGAGAGGGCCGCTTATTGATAGGGTCAGAACTTCGTCCGGAATAACCTCCCCCAGCCACGCGTCCGACTGATCCAGAGTTGGCGATTCCACCAATGGGACTTAGCCAGGAATTAGCGGAGACGCCATTGAAAACAATGCGTTTACGCGCGCCTGCTTTGTCACTGTCGGCCTGTTTTTCTTTGATGTCAACTCGGAATTCATGAAATATCTTCATTTGCATGCTTGTGAAATTCTGTTAAAACTCACAATATGCTTGAAGTCTTTCGAAGTAGACTTTTGGCAACCACATCATTGCCCCTGATGGTCGGTCCATCGCCTGGCTGTGGCTCTTCTTCGTGGTCAGCTGTGGCACTGCGACCCGCCGACACTATGAGCTGTGGGCATGAGATGCGCTCTCCTAATTGCTGCAGTTGACTAATCGTCATAGCGACGGGCCGTATTAGCCACTCACAGAGCTTGAGTCACCCACATCTTCGCCGCCTCACATAAAACTACCAACTCCTGGGTGCAACCCAGGTCTATTTGCAAAGATCGCGTGCTTCGGAAAATCATGATGGCGAATCGATGGGTCGATTGTATCATGCCGAACCTGTAACGACAATTTCACCAGAGGCTGCATCGAGAGGATTAAGGGCAGATCGATGGTATCGACTGCTACACATCCATTTCATTCAGACGCTGGCACTAGTTTTGCAACATCCCTTCGAACCATGTTTACGTTGGCTTCTTTGTGGGACATGGTGTTATGGCAAACTAATGGTGTACACATACATGATCAAACCGCTTTATAAAATCTGAACAACACTCCGGTAAAAGTGCTCCATTGAATTTGTCATAATCGAATGACTCGGTAAGAGGACGTGAGGATTTGAACTTCATTCTTCGGAGAACGGGGTTTCCTATCAGGCTGAGCCGTGACGTCACAATCCTTGACTGATCTGATTACGGACGAATGACCATCAAAGGCAACTCATTAAACGAACCCATCATCTATTATCTGGTATTGATGAAAGGCTGCCATTTGCAGGCAAAATCCTATAACAGTCCAAACATAAGATATTGGCCAAGTGAATTGTTAGTAAACTTACGTAACTCCATGGTATTGGCGTTCGTCTTTGCTGAACTTTTCATCATGACTTCCTTCCTTTGGTTGAATGCATCACTGTATTACTCTGAGATTGGAATATTTGAATGCAGTTGAAGCAGTTTTCCATAAAACCAAAATCTATTGTAAGCGCAAAGAAACATGTCCACATCTGGAGGTGAAAGATTTTTCTGTGATTTCGTGGATTTTTTTTATTTGTTTCCGTTTTTGTCTGGTTGCTTAAAAGACTTCACTGTTATCCTTTCGTGATAAATGGAACACCGAATAATCGGTAATGTTCCGGGTTCTGGTATTAGGAACGCCCGCTAAAAGCTTCCGATGTCCAATGGTGTCGAAAGAATCAAATTTGGTCTATTTATCCCGTTACCGTCAAAAATAAGCAATTTGGCATTTCATAGACCACAGAAATATCCTAGATCCCGGATTTGACAAGACTGCATCGATGTCCTCTTCACACGTAATGAAGAATACATCAATGAAATGTTATTCTCTTGAGAATGTGTATGATTTTAATGCAACTTTGATAAGCATAGTCACTTCACGATATGCCATATGCCCCATGATACTCAGTAAATCCTAGGGTTTGACTTCTAGATCTCAATCAACTTACATGTTAGTATGTGTGTATCGACGGATAACAACATGTATTTATCGACTTGCCGCGATGAAGCGTTGAACCCAGCGGTAATAGAACTACAGCGGTTCGTGTCACGATGTTGACACATGGAAATCTCGAGCACAGAACCCCGGTGTACGTAGTTCCACTCGCAGGTTTCCACTTGATACGATTCATTTCACAGGCACCCAAGTCAATTCATTTAACCAGCGCGTTCGGCAGTGTTCGGTTTCGCCTGACTCATGTTTATACACAGACACTAAGTCAATTCATTCAACGAGCACGTTGGGCAGTAATCGGTTTCGCCTGACTCATGTTTATATGTATATGTTATTTTACCTATCACTGCAGCTCGGGGAATGCGCCCGTTAAATGAATTGACTTTGGTGCTTGTGATTCATACAAACCCCAGCGAATAAAGAAGTAGCCACTTCCGTCATAACGTCTTAAGTTGGCTTTGATAAAATCATAACGCTATTCCCGCTATGGATTTATATTTCCTTAAATGTTTGTCGCTCATTGCTTTTTTCAATGTATTCATGAATTTATTTACCATTTTTTTTAGTTTATTAGATCGTATGAAGCGTTCACTTTAAATAAATGAATAAGCAGTACTTAAGCTCTTGTTGATTTCACGTGACTGGCATAAATCATGATGCCATCTGCATTATACTATTTGACCACTGCCAACTAAACAAATTTTTTCCCAAAGAAATATTTAAAGATACATTTCCCGTTTTGCCCATTATTTTATTTTGCTTTCATTTTTGTGCTGTTGCTAAAATGATTCGTTTATAATCCTTTCATGATATTGCAAACATCAAATCATAGATGGATAATCATTAAAGGCACATTGAAACGGCCTCCGAACTTTGCTTACAAAAATATAACGACCTTGACCAGTGACTACACATTTTGCTACAACTCTGTCCGTTTTCGGCTTAGGATGCATCGTAGCGTCTACCGTGTGCCATATCAGGGCTCAAATTCACGTCCCGTCAAAAATGAGAAATCAAACTTTACAAAGGCCATAAACAAAGCTTGGGTCATCGATTGGTCTCGAGGTTTTGGAAATCATTACTAAACGTAGTAAGGAAACGGGGACTTTTTTTCAAAACACACTTAAATGGACTTATGGAGAAATGTAATGCATTGGTCGCGACAACCACTTTGCCTAGTTGTATATGAAGAATTGGTGATCGCAAACAATGTCTTGACGAAAAATAAAACGCCTTTTTCGAATGTTGGCTAACATTTCAGTTGATCCATTTATCTACCAATTGGAGTCACAACTTAAATTTTCACCAGAAGCATGATGTATTCGGAAATGGTCAAAGTTTAGTGGTAAGTTCTGCTGTGTGTCTCTTATGATTTGAATCCTTTCAGTTTGCCATAGCTAAGATTCTTTGATGTGTCAATGGGGACTGGGAAAGACCCATCATATATGTACGGGGTTATGTATGGCTGCATTTGGTATCCTAATTGTCGAAAAGCAATTATGTGATTAAAAACATTAATTTAACTGCCTTTTGTCTACGAAATTCGCGTCACGAGATTTCAATGCTAACACGGGACACAGCCATGTCACAGAAGCATTGGTATTGACTGTGTGTACAGAAGGATATGCCCCCTGATCGTGGGTTAACTGCCCTAGCTATGACCAGAAGGGGGCTCTGTCAACCTCTTCGGGATACTTTGAATAAAGTCAAACAATATGCATGCGATTCCTTCACCGCATTAAGGACGAAACAATTCTTCTTAAATAAATACCTTTTACTTAATACATAAAAAGTGAATAAATTGGAGATAAATTATATTACAGATTAGCGTTGTTTGCAGGAATATTCGCCGGGGAGTTGAATGTTTTATGACATCGGTAGAACAAACAGAGCATGATAGAACAAAGATAACCAGCATGAAATATTTCCAACAATTCAATAATAACCATAAACAAATGCATATTGCAACAATATCAATAATGAGTGGAATACATGCATGTGGTCTGTGTGAGTGGAGATGGTTGAGATGTGTAGCTGTGTGAGTGGAGGAGGTTGACATATGTGGTCTGTGTGAGTGGAGATGGTTGAGATGTGTAATCTGTGTGAGTGGGGGAGGTTGAGAGGTATGGTCTGTGTAAGTGGAGGAAGGTGAGAGGTGTGGTCTGTGTAAGTGGAGGAAGTTGAGAGATGTGGTCTGTGTAAGTGGATATGGTTGAGAGGTGTGATCTGTGTGAGTGGAGGGTGTTGAGATGAGGGGTCTGTGTGAGTGGAAGAGGTTGAGATGTGTAATCTGTGTGAGTGGGGGAGGTTGAGAGGTGTGGTCTGTGTAAGTGGAGGAAGTTGAGAGGTGTGGTAAGTGGGGGAGGTTGAGAGGTGTGGTCTGTGTAAGTGGGGAGGTTGAGAGGTGTGGTCTGTGTAAGTGGGGGAGGTTGAGAGGTATGGTCTGTGTAAGTGGGGGAGGTTGAGAGGTGTGGTCTGTGTAAGTGGGGGAGGTTGAGAGGTGTGGTCTGTGTAAGTGGAGGAAGTTGAGAGGTGTGGTCTGTGTAAGTAGAGGAAGTTGAGAGATGTGGTCTGTGTAAGTGGATATGGTTGAGAGGTGTGGTCTGTGTGAGTGGGGGAGGTTGAGATGTATGGTCTGTGTGAGTAGAGGGTGTTGAGATGAGTGGTCTGTGTGAGTAGAGGGGGTTGAGAAGTGTGGGCTTGGGTGGGCTTGGGTGGGTGGAGATGGTTGAGAAGTGTGGCCTTGGTTCGGTGGAGATGGTTGAGAAGTGTGGGCTTGGGTGGAGATGGTTGAGAAGTGTGGGCTTGGGCGGGTGGAGATGGTTGAGAAGTATGGGCTTGGGTGGGTGGAGGGGGTTACGAAGTGTGCGCAGAGGGGGGGGGGGGTGTTAATCAGATGGATCGTCGGAATCCTCAGAATCAGACGAACCAAACGCCATCTGGTTCAGTCGATCAATATATTTCTGACTGATAACTTTAGAGTCTCTCGTGTAATAAAGATCATTGGTTTCCTCCAAGTTCAAACCGGAGGACTTGGCCAATCTTGTGACAGATGTTGCTTTTAAACGGTCAAATTTCAAATCATTCAAGTTCATTTGGGCTGGTTTCTTAGATATTCTCTCGGGGTCCTCAGAACTTTCATTGGGATCCCGGTTTGTTCCCTCGTTTTGGTTGGATCCCTCGTTGTGGTCGCTCACCTGAACGAGTGAACGTGAATTCTCCTCTTCTTGTTCCTGTCGAAGTTGCTCATAGTCCATTTCGACTTGGTCCTCTTTCCCGGGCTGGGTGTTGGACTTCGCTTTACGTGTCCGGTGTCTGACGGGTTTGCGAGGCATGCGTTTCTTATTGCGCATGCGCTGGTCCATTTCATTGACTTTCTGTTGGACAGCACCGAGTTCGGCGTTGTCAGACGACTCCAAGTTGACTCCGGTCCTCTTGTTTCTCAGATTGGTTTGCGGGATTTTCTTCTTTGTATGCTTCTCATTACGCACAAAGCGAGCTCCAGATATAGATGGTAATTGGTCTTCGACGTTTCTAGCGGACACACCAGAATGTCTTGAATCTGTAGTGACACGGAACCCATTGGTATCCTCCACACTTGTAACTCTGCGGGTGGATTCCATGTTGATAGAAAAAGCGTCCTCTGACGGAGTTTGGTTGAGGACGGGGAGATGTACTGACAACCGTCTTGTCGCCGAGGAGCTCGAGTCGGTTCCTGATTCGACAGCAACATCTGCAGTCTGTGGGGAAGGAAAGTTGTCTATCAAAATGGACTTATCGAACCTCAGTCGGCGTGATGGCGAGGTCGAGCTAGTCGAGAGGCAGCGGAGACCTTCAGGACGAAACACGATGGGTTCTTGTTCTTGTTGAGCAACTGGAATATGAATGGCATCTGGATGAAATGAAGCGTTTCCTGGGACACCACGTGACCGGCTGCTAATGATGCCGTATTGCATAGAGCGACAAGCATAGCTATCACCGATGACGTTATCCTCATCATCATCCACAGGTTCCTCACTGACATCATCAATCAATCCCAATTCATCTAGCATATGTTTGTCTATGAATTCGTCGAATTCTAAATACGGATCTAGATCTCTTTTTACTAACATGAGTTCTGTTAAGCTGTGTAGTGCCCCCTCCAGACGAAGTCGAACTTGATGTAAGAATTTGTAGGTAGGGGAGTGACTGCGTGGATGGTAGCCGTGCTTCGACGGCGCAAGTATTTTCACTGGTGACTTATGTAATCGGTTCATATTGAGGCCTGAATGACTCTTAGACATTGGGTTGGCGCCCGCCACCACACTATTGCTGCTGATACAGACGTTAGGAAGCGACGAGAAACGCGCGAGTTCGGGCTCACGCTCCTGTGTTTCCGGCTCAGCGACGCACTGCTGTCGATTCTCAAGGTCATAGAGGTCAGTAAGCGTGTTGTGGCGTGAAAGATGACCACTACCTTGCAGTTGGGCCTTAATCTGGGTCAGGTCAAAAGATGATGACATACCGAGGTCAAGAGACGCGGCTGGAGCATCATGTGACGTCAGTATTTGTAACGACGTGGATGTCAACGCGGCTGTTTCCTCTGCGTCTTCCCTTTAAGATAACATCACAGACAGGCAATTTAACCAATGGACTGAACACTTTCAGAGGGACAGGATCAGGTGACTGTGATAAATGTTCTGGATCTAATACAATTGACGAGGATGGATACGCCCCGGGTAAATGATAACTCTATTAAGTAAATATCGATACATTGAAAATGGTGATGGCGGCAGGGAATCAATGATTGACAATGATGTAGGTAACGATGAGGACAATTATGATGACGGTGTTGACGAGGAATATGCTCCACGCAATAATGATTATGTCTCACGTTATATAAACGCTCCTAAGAATACCAACCTGGCAGTCCTTGCCGTCTGCCGCTGTTTGAAGTAGAGTTTGGTTTCCTGCCGCGTTGGTCCTAGTAGAGGGAAGCGCAGTGTCGACACGGGAGACTCCGAGGGGATATCCCGATTTCTGGGCCGACCAACAAGCACCTTGTCCCATGACACCTGGCGACTGCTCTCCTTCCCTGACGGCTTGTAAAGTACCACCGTCCTCTCATGGACTGTGTTGGTATTACTTGAGTGGAAGGATGGTGGCCCAGGGGGTAGGGTGGTTTTGGGAGCCAAGCGAGGCCGTCTATGACGCGGTGTCTTGTCCGCCGCGCGGTGGCCTGCCGGTCTGGCCTCCGTGGATACCCCGCTTGTTCCCGATGACATCGCGGGTAGAGATACCTGTCCGGAGGCCATAGCAGCCGTCGGCGATCTTCAATCACCTCACCACATCTGCTGCAACACAACTCCGCCTATGGGGACCCGCTCGACCCACTTCATTGGCACAACTACGGTAAATAAATAAAGCAATATCCTTATTAAGGCAGTTAAGTAAATCTTTAAAAGACCACAGGGTGCGACCCCCAACTAGCACCCACGCCTCGTAATCCCGGCATTAGAGGAAGCTTTCACTGTAATGCGAGAAGCGTTAGCTACCAGCGGGTGCTGATCCTCTCAGCGCCTACTGCTCTCTCTGCTGACGGGATCTAATGACGACAACACGACCATAAGTGGCGCTTTGTGAATATGTTTTGACAGCCAATAGTATGTTGTATAAGTGCGAGACGAGGCTAGCCTGCTGAATGGATTAACGTTGATATAGCTGCACGGCGCCTGGAAGCTCAGTCCTCCTGTTATGTATTTGACGTCTTCATGAAAGATATAGTCCTGATGTATGTTAGATGGCGACCAACGTTTGGATATATGCACCGATGAAGAAATGCTCAAGTGAAGACGAAAAATACCAGCAATTTCACACCTCGCTCGTTCCATGCAATAACAACGATATACACACATCTGCATCAACACATTCACCTATATGTCACGAATGCAGGTGTCCTCCTCGCGTTACCCGTTGATTGCAGGTAGATTTACTCACCTACTTTATGCCTACCTTACACGATTACTGAATCACCACCGGGACCTCACGAGAAGTCGAGGTTCACATATTGACGTCCATATGTTAGGGTGCTTTCTTGGTCACCTCTTGTGAAGTCTGCCAATATTGAGACAGCAGACGGTCGTATGCCGTTTATAAACAACCAGTTTTCCCGTGTGGATTAACTTCTTATGCTTTGTAGGTTTCTCTCAATAAGCCAGACCTAACGTAGCTGCTTCCGATACGACCCCTGCTGCGTGGAGGCAACTCCAACTGTGCCTTTCTTCCATGTGCGCTAGTACTTATCGTGTTTGCTGGTTGGGGCATCGAGATGATGTCAAATAGGCCCACCAGAAATGGAGCATCTCCAATCCGCATACGGTATATACCCATATGGGAACATTTGTCAGCGATTCAAGGCAATCGTGTGTTTCAAAGGGAGAGTGTGTAAACTTGTAGCGTCAGCAAACACGCCGTATATTTACTCGAGAAAATAATGACGCGCGACAACAAACAGTAAAAGAGACCAGAAATTGGTGCAGCAGGTATGCCTACGCTGACCAGGGGGTGTTGCAACACTGAGCTACAAGTTGCTATACAGAGCGGGTATCTATGTGCGATGTTGCCATCCTATGTAGCAGGATCGGCTACCTAGATTAGAGTTGGCATGAAAGCGCCGAGGAGGTCTCACCAGGGGCCTACCAACATGGCTGCTGCCTAGCAGACAAGGGCAGATCAGCGAACCCCATGCGAAGTCGCGACTGGAGTCATCCATCGATTCGCACTCGTAAAGTTACCGCAGGATGTGTGTATGAGAATGCTGTTTTATTTACCAATATACCTCTTACTGAATAATACATATGGAGTAAAAGCTCATTTATATTTTCCATCAAAGCTTTGATCAGATATTGCATATCGACGTCTACATGTAATGTAAACGCTCTGTGCTTACAGCCCTAGGGGATTTAAAACTCTCTTACAAACAGATTTCCAGACTGGGACAGGAAAAACCACTTCCGCTGTCACCCACACAGCAGAAACACTTGCGTAGTTAAAGTGCATGGCGTTCTACTTTGATTTGCCAATACTGATCACCTACGCGTTACCAAACACCCTCGTGCTTGGTTCGCCAGTGCCTAAGGTATGCGCGAGATATGACTTGGTGACGTCACGTCCGGCGTATTTCTTCACCATCCACGCGATTCATCAATTGTTCATTCTTGGAAACGCCTCGTACACAATGTGACCTGGGATATTGATAGTGAATGTCGCTTGTCTTGTGGTTCATCTAATGGTGCTATAAGTGGTTTTGCCCTTAAAATGAAATGTCACTTGTTTATTTCAGTGCAAATTTATTCTGGGTTCAACATGATGCTACAAGAATGGCAAATGCATGAAGCCATTTTCCCGCATTCATAATTTGGGATGCAACGAATATTGAAGTTGTGTTGTGAAGCGCATGGGGGACGAAATTCCTGAGAAGGTATAACACTTGAGAGAGTTCTGAGCAACGCTAGGTTCTCTAGTTGCTATGTATGGTAAGGGCTAGCCTCTATAAAGCCATGTTTGATAAGGGTTTTGGTTCTTTACTTCTATATGTGTGGTAAGCGCTAGCCTCTGTAAAGCCATGTTTGATAAGGGTTTGGGTTCTTTACTGCTATGTGTGGTAAGGGCTAGCCTCTGTAAAGCCATGTTTGATAAGGGTTTGGGTTCTTTACTGCTATGTGTGGTAAGGGCTAGCCTCTGTAAAGCCATGTTTGATAGGGGTTTGGGTTCTTTACTGCTATGTGTGGTAAGCGCTAGCCTCTGTAAAGCCATGTTTGATAGGGTTTGGGTTCTTTACTGCTATGTGTGGCAAGGGCTAGCCTCTGTAAAGCCATGTTTGATAAGGGTTTGGGTTCTTTACTGCTATGTGTGGTAAGGGCTAGCCTCTGTAAAGCCATGTTTGATAAGGGTTTGGGTTCTTTACTGCTATGTGTGGTAAGCGCTAGCCTTGTAAAGCCATGTTTGATAAGGGTTTGGGTTCTTTACTGCTATGTGTGGCAAGGGCTAGCCTCTTGTAAAGCCATGTTTGATAAGGGTTTGGGTTTCTTTACTGCTATGTGTGGTAAGGGCTTAAAGCCATGTTTGATAAGGGTTAGGGTTCTTTACTGCTATGTGTGGTAAGTGCTAGCCTCTGTAAAGCCATGTTTGATAAGGGTTAGGGTTCTTTACTGTTATGTGTGGCAAGGGCTAGCCTCTGTAAAGCCATGTTTGATAGGGGTTAGGGTTCTTTACTGTTATGTGTGGTAAGGGCTAGCCTCTGTAAAGCCATGTTTAATAAGGGTTTGGGTTCTTTACTGTTATGTGTGGTAAGGGCTAGCCTCTATAAAGTAGCTCTTTCGAACAAAGTACGGGAGTTGATGCTGCACTCTTGCGTCTTACCACAATTCACTTTGGGAATTCATCAGAATGATCTGTGTTCCTGAGTTTTATCTAGTTGTCTGTTCAACGCACCACACTAAACATGTAAACGTTCAACGTACCACACTAGACATGCCTCTGTAAACGCCACTAGACATGAAACGTTGGCACCACACTAGACATGAAAACGTTAAACGCACCACACTAAACATGAAAACGTTCAACGCACCACACTTGACATGAAAACGTTCAACGCATCGCTCTAGACCTGTAAACGTTCAACGCACCGCTCTAGACATGAAAACGTTCAAAGCACCACACTTGACATGCAAACGTTCAACGCACCACACTTGACATGCAAACGTTCAACGCACCACACTTGACATGAAAACGTTCAACGCACCACACTTGACATGAAAACGTTCAACGCACCACACTTGACATGAAAACGTTCAACGCACCACACTTGACATGAAAACGTTCAACGCATCGCTCTAGACCTCTAAACGTTCAAAGCACCACACTTAACATGAAAACGTTTAACGCACCACACTAAACATGTAAGCGTTCAACGCGCCACACTAGAAATGAAAACGTCCAACGCACCTCACGACATGAAAGCGTTCAACGTTGCCACACTAGACATGAAAACGTTCAACGCGCCACACTAGAAAGGAAAACGTTCAACGCGCCACACTAGAAAGGAAAACGTTCAACGCACCACACTAGACATGAAAACGTTCAACGCGCCACACTAGAAAGGAAAACGTTCAACGCGCCACACTAGAAATGAAAACGCGCACCACACACTAGAAAGCCATACAAGACATTTGGAGGTTCGACACACTACACTAGACATGTACACGTAGTAGACATGTAAACGTTCCCCACATCGCAAGCGCGCACACCGGAGTAACAGCCAGTACATGCAATTGCAAGTATGCATGTATGTATATATGTAAATATGCATGCATGTATGTATGTATGTATGTATGTATGTTGGTTATGTCTATATTTAAACAATTTTTATTGGTCGGGATATAACGGCGCAGAAAACCCAGAGGTTATCTCGCGATACAGGTCGCAATTTTCTTTTATTGGTCGGGATCGATAACGCGCAGAACCCAGAGGTTTTATTTTGACCAGTCCAGGTAAGGTCAAGATCATTGAAAATGTGAAAATCTTGATACCTGAATATGCGAGTGTATAATGCTTCGGTTTTCGCTCAGTTTACATCATTTTGTAGCATAATTCAATTGCAAACTTTCACTGAATATGAAAAGTGTAAATAACTAAAAGTTTTTCCAAGCGTCCCAGGTCGAAAAATCGTAGTATCAGTCCAAATGTCAACAAAAGTGTCATGAATATTTCGAGCGCCTATGAAACCGCCAATACTCGTCCGATGAGAGAAAAAAATTGTCACATGTTCTCCGTGACAGCTGTAGTCTTATCCGTAGATTTCATGGATGTTGATGTCGTCACTTCCAGGTTACGAATGCATCAAAGATGACAAAAATGACACAAGTTCAATGCTTAATATCTCCATGTTCTAGAATTCGATTTTAAACAGTTTACATATTCTTAGAGTGTAATGTCAAGTTTTTTCTACATATATGTAATTGTAAATAATGCAGGGTTAAAAAAAACTCAAGCAGGTCGAAAATTTCTAGTAGGCAAAATTTATAAACTTTTTAATTTCGGAATTATTTAATTAATTATCGTCTGATCGTAAAACAATTTTCTTAAAGCTGATACAATTACAAAACTTCATAATTGACATATGCTATCAAAATATAATTCGTTTTCATAGCGCGTTGAGTTGAAAAAGCAAATTATAGTAAAATTTTCGATTGCTGATAAAATTGTAAATATCAGTTTAATAGTCATAAAAATTAGCGCAGTTATTGACATAAACTGCGCGAATCTAATCCGCAAATTGTATTGATATCGATTGCCTCACTTCCGGTTTCGAACGATTCAAAGTTAGAAAAGGGGCAGAAATCTGAAGTAATCGCGTCATGTGTCCGACTTATCGCGCTGAACAAAGATCGCCTCTGCTCTGTGCTCGCCTCACGGTACGCGGTCAAGTATGGTACACCGCGGTAATATTTGATAAACAAAGCTTTTCCTTGAGTCAGCCAAATCATTGTCAATATGTCATGGCCCCGGACAGCATTATTTCTTTAATAGATTTGATTGCTTATGAAAACATCAATATACATGCGATGGGCATGAAAATTGGTTGAATTGTGCCAAAATCTATGATAACTTGAACTGAAGGTGTTATTTCGTTTAACGTTGGAAAGCTTATAAGTAAATGTTTAAGTTTGTTTGTCTCGTGGTATAGATCGCCATTTTCAATATATTTTCGAAATTATCTTTTTAAATGGAAGGTGTAGATGATGCGCGAAACCCAGAGGTTTCTTTTTATTTTACATTGACCTCAAACTTAAGTCACGGCCATCCAAAAAAATTTTGAACCATCGATATCTTCGTGGAAAATATTCGATCGTGATAACAATTACAGATTATTGTAGCCCTCTTTAATTGTTAACTTTTTCTTTGAACGTTGTTCAGCTTCAAAATGAATCTTTGTTCACTTTTTTTATCTTGAAGGAAACATCGAAACAAATTTTAAATCATCAATATATCCCTGGAAAATGATTCGATCGTAAAAAACAATTACAGATTATTGTAGCTGAATTGAATTGTAATCGTTTTTATATATAACTAATTATAAGATATTCATGACGATAAGGGTTAAGACGATGATAAAGATGGCAATGACGATCTATGTGGTGAAGATAATTCTGAAGATAACATTGATGATTCCAATGGTGATGATGATGACTATGATATAAACATGTCATCTAAGTAAGCCAAGTACCCATGGGCCTATTTTAGCTTCTGAATTAATGTTGGTAGTACGCAATTTTCAATTAATAATTCTGGAATTTTTATTTCGTATGTTTATAAGTTCCTCACAATGACTTACTGACCATCGCTCTGTTGCAAAGTTCATCATGATTACTACTTACTGACCATCGCACTGTTGCTAGGTTCATCACATGACTTACCGACCATCGCCCTGTTAATAGATTCATTCTTGGACCATCGCCCTGTTTAGATTCATTTACCGACCATCGCCCTGTTTCATAAGTTCCATCACAATGACTTACTGACCATCGCCCTGTTAATAGATTCATCACTGACTTGACCAAAGATTCATCATGATCGCCCTGTTTACTTACCGACCATCGCCCTGTTAATAGATTCACACAATACTTACCGACCATCGCACTGTTGCATAGGTTCATCACATGACTTACCGACCATCGCCAATGACTTACCGACCATCGCCATGTTAATAGATTCATCACAAAGACTGACTTACCGACCATCCATGTTAATGCAATCTTTCTTAGCTCATCACATTGTCATGTTAATAGATTCATCACAAGACTTACCGACCACTGTTAATAGATTCATCACAATGTACCAGGTTTCTTTCTACATTGGTCCTGTTTGATCACTATGATACCGAATCGCCCTGTTGTGTCAACTAGCAAGTTGATATAGTATCAAAAAGCTTCGCCAGCATTGTACAATGCTTATCTCACAGACCTGGTTAATTGATTAAAATGGTTATATCACAGATATAGTCAGATTGATTGAAATGCTTATCTCACAAATATGGCCGATTGATTGAAATGCTTATCTCATAGACATGGTCGATTGATTGAAATGCAACATCTCAGACATGGTCGATTGATTGAAATCCGTATATTACAGACATGATCGATTGATTGAAATGCTTGTCTCACAGACATGGTCAATTGATTGAAAGACTTGCCTCACAGACATGGTCGATTGATTGAAATTCTTATCACACAGACCTAGTCGAATGATTTCCAAGCGAGATGAGTTGGAAAAAACATTTCAAATTGACAATTTTCATTGAGATTTCGATCTATCATCAAGTTGTAAATATCGGTTCAATAGTCATAAAAATTGGGTCAGTTGCTGTCATAGACGGGGCAAATCGAATTTTTCAATTATATGTATGATGATAGTGTCAATTCTGTTTCGGAACCCATAAATATTCTAGTGAAAGTGAAATCGGTAGTTAACGTGCCGTATCTATGTCGTTGATGGTCGTATCGTAGCAAAGTTTTCGATCAAGGATAGCCCATTCTATTCTTAACAAATGACTAATTATATGCTGTGGTAAATTCGTTGTAGTTTTCTCATAATTAAGCTCAAAAGAAAGTGGTGCCAGGAAAATGGGGAATGAATTGAAAACATCTCGGCGGAATTTGAACACCAGTCTCTCTCGTGTCAGGCAAACGTGATATTACTGTGTCACAGCGTCTTTTGTATTTTAAGCCAACGTTTGTTGTTAAGGACAAGAAGTGCAGTAGGTACTATTGAAGGATAAAACCCTTCTATAACCTAAGTTTGAGTAATTTAGTATGATAATTTTCAGTAAAACTCAACTTTACTGCGTTTGGCATTACCACCTGGCTGATTTGGAAAATGGAGATTAAGAAGACAATGATGATGGTGTTATCATGATGGTGATCATTGACATGGTTACAAAAATCATGATGATGATAATGATGGCTAAGATGGTGGTGGTTACGATCATGATAATGACAATGATGATAGCATTATGATGACAACGAGTATGGAGATGTTGTTCATGATGATAATCATAATGATGATGATGATGATGATGATGACAATGTTGATGATGAGCATTGGTTATTCAAAAGACAATGATCATGATGACAAGCATCGCTTGTGTTGACCTGCTATCCTGGATAACGGCATCAGTTTCGGCTGCGACACGTGCTCCCACAGAACCAGGCGGTCGCTCGATCAATCAAGCTTGCGAAATACAGAGACAAACTATGGATCTTTTTAGGGATAAAGTCGTCATCATAACAGGTACGTTATCTATGTAACAAAGATCGTGCCCAACAGTTAATATTGTGGGAGAAAGATCGTCGTCAAAGAGATAGGAAAGGGAGGGAGGGACATGCCTTTTTTAACACAACTCTTGTTTGAAGCTGGCTAATCCACCCCGAAGTTTAACTCTCTATTTTCTCTTTCTCCCTGGGGTAGAATAGACCCATCGTATCTTCCTGTATGTCGTAAGAGACGACTAGGATCCTGGTGGCTGAGTTGATAGGTTCTTGCGATGACCATTTCGGCAACCCACCACTTTGGTCTCGATTTCTCCTAGATGAGAGACTGGGGTGGGGGGGGGTCTCTCCTTGGAAAAGGGTCGGGATGAGCCGCCATGGGAAACAAAATCCGGACCATATCTATACCAAGCCAAAGGTAGAAAAGGGAACCATTTACATACCAAATCCTCAGAAAAAAGACCCATTCATATACAAAAAAAAGGGTATCCAATGCATATACCAGAATTAATTATCCCAAATCATATCTAGACCACCTCGAGGAGCTACAAGGGACCCATCCATATACCAAACTAGCGATTCAGAATGAAAAAGTACGTTTATTAAAGGTGCATTTCATAAAAAAAATCACTCGATTTTTAAACAAAAAAAAAGCTGCTAACAACAAGAGTATCCTAAATGGTGCTGATATCCGAATTCCCAAGTTGGAATGGTCTTATATATTTCTTGTTGTTCTTAATTAAACTTTCAATTCCTTATTTTTCACGTCCCGTCAAAAATAACCCTTATTTGGAAGCTCATGAATATTAATTCCGGAAGCGCTGAAACGTCATCACTCTGTGCCGTTCGCCGCCGGTGGATGTTTAGTTTACACTATTTTCATTGCGATAATGGACGACCAGAGCAAGAAACGAAGAAAGGATGGAGATGCTCTCTGTGACTAATATTGTATGAAGGTTTTTCAAGCAATTGAAGAGTGCTAACTGCTGAGTTGTACAATACCTTTAATTTCTCTTTCCGTGACAGAGGCTCCTCTGCCACCTCTTTGAGCTGGTCTGCAACATCCACCTCTTCCTTGCGTCTCAGACACCTGTCATGATGTACAATTACAAAGCATAAGCACATCCTTCCCAGTCCTAACAGATATACGGAGTTCAATGAAATACCCGTGATAAGGATACAATTTAAATAATATAGGAGCCAACCTCAGTTCCACACAGGTTGTCATAATCTGTACCGCAATGGGGCACAACCCCTACCCTGGCCTCTTCTTGTACGTGATCCCATTCTTGATTTTCCTTTGAATTTGAAAGTGAGTTGGCTCAGTTTAATCAATGAATGCACATGACATGAATAATTTAAACAATAATGTTATAGTTAATACAGTGTTACAAGCCTACAAAACTATTTGACTGACTCTGAAAACAAAAAGATGGAAATTATACAAATTTAAGGTCATCTCAGACATCTGTCACTCCCAATTTCACAAAATTTATTCTAGCTATCGCAGGCTTGTACAACACCAGCATGTTGTTAAAGTGTACAAATCCCGGGGGGGGGGGCACTTGGCCTTATTCTGGATAGGGGTGTGCCGCGGGACCTCGAAAACCCGTACCCGTCGTACAAGGTCAAAATGGCCAAAAGCATACCCCGTCGTACAAGGTATTATGCGAATGTATAACCCCTCGTACAGATTGAAGCTCAAAAACATACCCCGTCGTACAAGTATGAGGCCAAAAAACCCGTCGTACAAGTCAAGAGGCCGAAAAAACATACCCCGTCGCGCGGCACATATGTACTACCTCTATACCATTAAGTGCCCCCCCCCCGGGGTACAAATACGGACACGCATTCCAAACCATACGTAAAAGTCTCATCGAAGTGGGTTGCAACAAACTTAAAATGCCACAAATCAGAACTAAAACCTCCCCACCCGTCTACTGTCCCTTGTCCCACCCAAACCACACGATGATACCTACCACCCCAAACACCTAGCACGAATGTTTCAGTTCATTATAACGTAGACCTCCTGAGGGCGACCCCAACCAATTGATTCATAATACAATTTAACAGTTGGTTCAGGAATATTCAACTGGTTTGCCGTGAAAAAGCACCGATAATTGCATATGAAAAAATCAAACTTCGAGCAAGCGTCATCCGTTTTATATTCCAAAACGTGGTAGACTAGGCAAGAACATGGGCAGGGTTTGTCTGCAGGTGTGACGCTATTTTTATTGTTAAATTTACGATGATCCATTGTAACGATGGCGTTCACTATATTCAGGCGGGGTTTTTTTTATACAACATACGAAAACTCATCCACTCCAAAAGAAGTCTCATCGAGAAATATAGGAATAAAAAGACTCACCGTTTCGGCTCCTCGCGTTCCCGCTTTCTGTCGAATCTACATAGTTCCGGCCGAACGGTGATATGAATATATACCGTTCTGCTTCAATATTTTCCGCGCGTCCAAGAAAACGCGTTTGGCTAATGTACTACATAACGCATCTAGAAAGTAACATATATCAAGAGCCTGTACAAAAAAAAGTCCTAACGCACCAAAAAACTTAACCCCACTCGACGCTAATCTTTAAGAAATGTCATCTATATATCATTTCCGAAAAAATCGCGATACGATGACCGCCATTTTGGAAAATATTGGGTCACGTGATTTCCCGCAATATCCCGCCGCCTCATCCGCAATGCCTTAGCATAAATCGTTGATTGGTCACGTCATTCTGAGCATGCGCGATGCACGTGGTCTTGAACTTGAAACAAACATGTTGCTGTGTTTCGGACTTTTTACCGCTTCCCAAATTGATCGAACTATAAATAATTACCATGGATGAAATCCCCCGCCGAAAAGGGATAAAATTGTCCGTGAGCATCATTGCATTCTAAAACTCCATCACTTGGGTATATTTGGTGATTGGTAGTTGTCTGAATCGATCTCAATTTTTTTACATTTCGTCGGTTTAAGAGAAAGTAAGACGTGTAAGGCTACAATCTGCACTGCTCATGACGTCACGAGTATGTGTTGCAAACAAATGACCCTTCAATACGCATGCGCCATTTTCTCATCGACATGTGCTCATGTTTGTAAACACAGGTGTGACCGACAAATTTCGATACGGTGTAATCGAAGATATAGCGTTCAACCAGTCCGCAAAATGGTTTGTACGGGTTCCAAAAGAGTTGTTCTATTAGATAGATAAGAAAAAACGCTTAATATTTTTTTGAAAAAAAATGCACCTTTAAGCTTCGCAACTGCAAAAAAAAAAAAATTACTTTGCTGATACCGTGGTCAGTCCCAATGATGCTCTGGTTCGTAACGGCAAGGCAGTTTATTAAATAGCGGCCACTAAATAAACAGATGTGTAACTCTGGCCCGCAGGCGATCAACGAGCGCCCAGGACCTCCGGCCCATGGGGTAGACAATAATGCAGGAAACAGTGGAAGGAGAATGTACGGACCTGACCTTTCTGTTTGCTTATCGTGGCATAAAACTTGTCTTTGAAACAACGCAACCACGCTGACTGATAGGGTTGGCCACCATTGACCCAGGGGACTTGAACAAACACCCAATATTGAGCATCATATTAGATACCCATCACAAAACAAATATCCATTGCTATTCTCGATGCCAAAAATACTTGCCTATTGGTATACCAGGTCATTGCCATAAAAACCGACCCATTACTATACTTGTCTTCAACAAATAACGACCCATTTATATACCAAAATGCAAAAAATCTGACCCAAATTGGCGGCACATCACCACCAACCTCAACATAGTGAGATCTCCCACCCCCCCCCACCCCCCCCCCCCCCCGTGGGGATGAGAGGCCGGTATGGCCTGGTCCAGTCAATCAGCAGGTGGTGACTTACCATATGATAAACGTTTGTATCTTTATCTTTTTTCCATCATCCACGTGTTTTCCCTCTTTTTTCCATTGTTCCTTGAAGGTCGCCGCTCTATCAGGTCAATATTAACACTTCATATTCATCCCATTTAATACATAAGTGTTGTGGTGCCGTTTAACCATATACATGTAGTGAAATATTCGTACCGGTATACAGGTACGGGGTGTATTCCGATATTTAACCGGTGTGGTACTTAATGGTGACAGCCCTAACACATATCCTATATTTGTAAGGTGGGCACACATATAAAAGACCAATATTTTTAGGTAGCAGTAATCTATTTGTTTTCAGGGGAAGCTGTACGACCCAAGCATATGTAATGTACCTCTATAAATAGCTACAAAACATTGCTGAGCGATTTGTGAAATTGCTTATATTACTCTAACAAGACAGTTGCTGGTGTGATGACAGGTTCGAGTGGTGGTATCGGTAGCCAGACTGCCACGCAGTTCGCAGGTCAGGGGGCGAAGGTCGTGTTGGCGGGAAGGGACAAACAGCGATTGGACCTGACGAGACACTCCTGTGAGGAGGCCGGAGCTACTGCGGACAAGGTCAGGGCTATATCGACTAATGTCACTTCTCGTATGTGTAAGAATGGTTGAAATGTAATGAGGATATTACGGGACATAGTGGAGCGAACAGAACTTGTGTTTACGAATTAGAACCGCACAGGGTGCATGAAAGACATGGCGACTTTGATGTTTCCTTATCACTCGATGGTTGGCGTCTTGTGACAGATCTTGGTGGTCGAATCGGATGTGACCAAAGATGACGATATGACCCGCATCATCCTGGCCACCATCGACAAATTCGGGGGCATCGACATTTTGGTTGAATTTTAAATATAATCAATATTCATTTACACGGATATATCATGCAATTTAATCCAAATGAACAGATGAGCGCATGTAATTTCCAGGTGAACAACGCGGGTCAGTTTCTCACCAGTGCCAGTTTAGTGGATACCGAGGCAGAGGAGATCTTGGATAAGTTTCGAGTTAACACGCTGTCTGCGTTTAACATGACAAAACTAGCCATGCCTCATTTAGTGCGAAGCCGCGGTGAGTAAGCAGTAAGCATGCCATATGTGTTATTAAGTTTTTATGGAATACGTTAAGTGGAACCATTCCAGACTGAACTACCACCATGCTTTAATATATAGAATGCATACATGGGAAATAACCCGCTGTTGTGTAAAACATGTGTACATTCTATTCTATAATAAGCACAACAACTGTGTTGCAGGGAATGTCGTCAATGTGTCGAGTTTGTATGGGCACAGAGCGGTAAGTAAGTAAACCACGGGATACCTGGGGTCTCTTTCTCCTCTCCCCACCCCCAGGGTCTCTTTCTCTCCCTCCCCATACCCGGGGTCTCTTTCTCTTCTCCCCACACCCGGGGTCTCTTTCTCCCCTCCCCACACCCGGGGTCTCTTTCTACCCTCCCCAAATCCGTGGTCTCTTTCTACACTCCCAACACCCGGGGTCTCTTTCTCCTCTCCTAACACCCGGGGTCTCTTTCTCCCCTCCCCACACCCAGGGTCTCTTTCTCCCCTCCCCATACCCGGGGTCTCTTTCTCCTTTCCCCACACCCGGGGTCTCTTTCTCCCCCCAACACCCGGGGTCTCTTTCTCCCCTCCCAACTCCCAGGGGTCTCTTTCTCTCCTCCCCACACCCGGGGTCTCTTCTTTCTCCCTCCCCAACCGGGGTCTCTTTCTCCCCTCCCCATACCCGGGTCTCCTCTCCCTCCACACACCCGGGGTCTCTTTCTACTCCCCCCCACCCCCCCCCACCAAATCCGGGGTCTCTTTCTACTCTCCCCACACCCGGGGTCTCTTTCTCCCCTCCCCATACCCGGGGTCTCTTTCTCCTCTCCCCACACACCCGGGGTCTCTTTCTCCCTTCTACCCCTCTCCCACCCCGGGGTCTCTTTCTACACTCCCCAACCCGGGGGGGTCTCTCCCCAACACCCGGGGTCTCTTTCTACCTCCCAACACCCGGGGTCTCTTTCTACCCTCCTCCCCACACCCGGGGGTCTTTCTTTCGGGGTCTCTTTCTCCCCACACCCGGGGTCTCTTTCTCTCTCCCCACACCCGGGGTCTCTTTCTCCCCCACTCCGGGGTCTCTTTCACCCTCCCCAAATCCTCTTTCTCTCCCTCCCCAAACCCGGGGGGTCTTCCTAACACCGGGGGTCTCTTTCTCCCCTCCCCACACCCGGGGTCTCTTTCTCCCCTCCCCATAACACCCGGGGTCCGGCGTCTCTTTCTCTTTCTCCCCTCCCCACACCCCGGGGGTCTCTTTCTCCCTCCCCACACCCAGGGTCTCTTTCTCCTCTCCCAACACCCGGGGTCGGGGTCTCTTTCTCCCCTCCCCACACCCAGGGTCTCTTTCTCCTCCCTCCCCCACACCCGGGGTCTCTTTCTCCCCTCCCAATACACCCTGGGTCTCTTTTCCCCTCCCCCCACACCCGGGGGTCTCTTTCTCCCCTATAAACACCCGGGGTCTCTTTCCACTCTCCTGACACCTGGGGTCTCTTTCGGGGTCCTCTCCCCACACCCGGAGTCTCTTTCTCCCCTCCGAACACCCGGGGTCTCTTTCTCCCCTCCCCATATCCTGGGTCTCTTTCTCCCCTCCGAACACCCGGGGTCTCTTTCTCCCCTCCCCTCACCTGGGGTCTCTTTCTCCTCTCCCCACACCCGGGGTCTCTTTCTCCTCTCACATCACCATTTTCGATTTAACAAAAGATACTAGAGTAACGTCAATGTCTCACGATCGCTCCTGTTTGCAGGTACCATGCTACCTGCCGCTTGCAATATCGAAGGCAGCCATGGATCAATTGACGCGATGTCTGGCCTTGGGTGCGTTCGTGCGCGCGTTCTGTCATGTTTGTCAAATATTTTCAAAATACTTAAGGCTTCTTTTCATTGACAGTGCGTAAGGTTCATTTAATGTTGTATTTCAGAATTTGCTCCGAAAGGGGTGAGAGTAAACTCGGTGAAGTAAGTTTTAATTACAGAGAATTTCCAATCCAATGTGTTAGGCTTGACCGAGGCATATTACTTCAAAAACATTGTCTATGTCATCGTTTTAGCCCTGGTCACACTGCTACTCCATTGTTCCGAACAAGTGGATGCACAGATGAAGACGGCGAGGCCGAGGTTAGTGACGCTCCTCTCCTATTCAGCTTCAATAAATGGGGCGTTTAGATCAGTCAACTTTTTTATGAACATCGGTGAACTTTTCGATGATCATCTACGACAAACAAATGAATGAATTTTATATTTAAGCGTTTTTTTTGTTTCACAGTTACAGGCATATAATGTCTCACATCGATTCAGTTAAATATATTCAAGGAGTGTTTTTGCATAGCGAACTTCATCTGTTCTAGCTCGCACATCTCACCTTGGCAGAGTTTTTATGTTATTACTGTGTGAAGTTTTTCGAGGCAATTGGTGCCATGTACCCGCTGGGTCGGGTCGGCAAGGCGACTGAGGTAGCGGAGGCAATTCTTTTTTTGGCATCCGACAAAGCGTCCTTCACGACGGGGATGTTGCTGAACGTGGACGGAGGGATGGCATTCTGTATGGAGGGAGCTCTTGCAGCTATTAAATAATATTGATGGTGCCTACCAAAAGATCCCTAGCTGCTAATATAGAGGCGTTTGCTACCTCCAATCTATCATGTGCCGCAGCTATTTGTACAATGTAAAACAAGTCTTGATATAATTGTATAAAGCTCTTGCTGTCTTTAAATGGAGTATAAGTTAACATTACCTGAAGCTGCGGCTGGTATTACGAGATAATATAAAGTGCTTCATCAGTTGATGCCGTTAAAAGCTCATATCGATAATACGTACTTTAAACGTGCGCATTATAAACTAGAGTTCTTGTTGATATAAAAGTTATTGGTGAATGCTACCACTCGATTCATGTATTATAATTTGAGGTGAAGATATAACAAGACAGAGCGGCACAACGTGTGATTCTAATCAGCAGTCTTGAAACTATGGTTCGACAGCTAATGGATAGCTGTGGAGTTACTAATGTAAAACAATGGTAGCTAATGGATAGCCATGGGGTTACTATTGTAAAACCCTGATAGCTAATGGATAGCCATGGGTTTACTATTGTAAAACAATGATAGCTAATGGATAGCCATGGGGTTACTATTGTAAAACCATGATAGCTAATGGATAGCCATGGGTTTACTATTGTAAAACAATGGTAGCTAATGGATAGCCATGGGTGAAGTATTGTAACATCATGATAACCATGGGTAAGTTTTGTAACATCATGATTGTCATTGCGTTAATATTGTAATTCATGATGCACAAGGGGTTGATATTGTAATATCATGATATACATGATATTTTTTAATATTATGGTAGCCATGTAGTTAGTATTGTTACATAATGATATCCCTGTGGGGTAGGTGGGGGTTAGTATTTCAATATTACGATAGCCATAGGATTACAATGTAACATGTGTGAGTCAAAGAGTTACATAACAATGATTGCGATGTTTGGGTTTACCACTGTAGCAGGATAACATCAGTATAATAGTAATAGCAAAAGGATTATATTGCCATATTACAATAGCCAGATAGTTACCTTTGAAACATAGTGATAGCCAGTAGGTTAATATTGTAACATAAAGACAGTCATAGGATTACTAATCGAATATGATGACTGTGATAGAGTTACCAATGTAACATAAAGACAGTCATAGGAATACTAATCGAATATGATGACAGTAATAGAGTTACCAATGTAACATAATAATAGCCACAGAGTTATCTATGAAACAAATTGATAACCATAGGGTTAATATTTCAGCATGAAGAAAGCCATATACAAATGAAACATAATGACAGTCATAGAGTAACCTATGTAACATAATGAGAGCCTGATAGTTTATATTACAACATAATGATGAAGAAAGCCATATACAAATGAAACATAATGACAGTCATAGAGTAACCTATGTAACATAATGAGAGCCTGATAGTTTATATTACAACATAATGATATTCATGGGGTTGGCATGTTAACTTCCTGATGGCCACACATTTAATGATGTAACATAATGATATTTATGGGGTTAGCATGGTAACTTAGTGATGGCCACAGAGTTAATGATGTAGCATATTCATAGACATGAAGTAGCGCTGTGGCTATCATTATTGCATAAGTAGCAAAAGACAGGGAAAGTTAATCAATTTTCTGTGTTCCATCGAAGTGGTTCATCTTTACATCAGTAATTGATATCTAGATAAATTTTCAGACAATATACGGATTTATTTCCCTACATAGGATCAGTAACCACCAATATGAGGATTGAATTCCTCACAAACGACCATCATTTTGTCATAAACATCTTTTGCAACTGAAGGTTTCTACATATGGTCGGTTCCATGACTTTTAAAAGCACATTTCTGCCAAAACGATGATGCTGCGAAATGATGTATTTTGAGAATTTTATTAACAGGGATCTAGTTTGGCTCATCTTGCGAAATCGTGTCACTTCCTTTGAAAAAAGAAACCAAGCACGGAACGAATCATAACGTTTTTTGACAACATGGCTCCAAACGATTGGCATTATGATCGTCCTTTCACGGTAATAATGATATACAAGTTGAACTAATTCCGACAGATTGACATCTTTCGAAAATTACCCCATAAGGTTGAGAATTTCATTATGCAGTGTGGAGCAAAGTGTCGGAGTGAACGTTAATTCCATCCCCAGATGTGACTAGGTGTACAATTGAAATGGATTGAAAGAATGAACCATTACTATATAACAACTCAGAAGAGGCATGATGCATTGATTGTGAATTATGATTATCTGTAAATGTGTCTACTCGATGCTTTCTCAGATGTCCGATACCTGACATACACAACAATCAATTATCGTCAATTTTCAGGTAAATCAAATTGTGAAGGAACAATACATCTATTTGAGTTCACATACCTCTTTAATTAATTCTAAATGCTCAGGTAGATTTGAAAGTCAATCAATCTAATAAAAACGATAGCTTAATTGATGTATTCAATGGAATAGATTCACATATTGGTTTTGGATAGATGTAATCCGTCTTGCTTGGATTAATCAATTGATGAATTAAAAAAACTACATCACGCCTTAACTAACGGATGTTAACTGTTATGTATCAATCAGTATTCTACTAGTTGTAATGTCTCTATAAGTACTAGGGTCACTACATGGTGTATGTTAGCCTATGTGGTGGCTGCTATCACTACACATCAGACGGATGACAACAAAGTGCCGAAGAAGGCAGAGTAGTGGTGGTAGAGAGCATTATGAATACCGTACTGGTCAGGCAGTTCAACCCACACGCGGTCACCAGGGGTCAACTGAAGTGCCGCCATGTTGAAAGCGGAACCGGAACACTGAGGACTGCGCGGCGTTCCTTCAGACCTCTCCTGGCGAGCGCTGCGATTGTCGTCGCCAGGGCATCCACAGCCGGAATTGTCGAACGCTGATATAATTCGCTGTCCGTTTCGTACTAAATGAAGCAAGACATCTTGACCGGGGAAGCTGACCCCGCTGAATCCAACCAGATATGTGCCGTTCTGAGGAGCTGTGAAAATCCCTGTGTTCTTGTTGTAAACGTTCCTGGTATTGGATATGATGATATTGTGTTTGATGACGCGGTACTCGCTGGTACCCGGGAGGTCATGGTCCAACGTTACGGAGAACACAACACCAGGTACCAGAGGAGGTGTGGGCACAGGCGGGGTCGGGGTCACCGGAGATGAAGAGATCACAGGCAGGGCTTGGATTTCACATTCACCTTTCTTTCCCTTCGATCCCTTACGCCCTACAATAAAAAAACAATGCACCCATTCTGAACGTAATTAAAAAAATGGGTTTTGGATTACAATATGAATCAATTTCATTTGCTTATAGCATTAACCTAGTATTATATCTCACAATAAAAAGTTAATTCAGGGAGTTCCAATTTCTTCCACTCACCTTTCGTTCCTTTGTATCCCCTTTGACCAGCCTTACCAGATACCCCAGATAAACCCTGCACCCCTTGTACTCCCTGGACACCCTGCACTCCTTGGGGACCCCTCGGTCCCACACACTGAGGTGCAAAACGGTTCTCTAGATCAATGGCACCGGGGCATTTGTTGGGGCTATTTTCTCGTTTACTTGTACCCCCTTTTGATTTTCTTTCGTATTGTCTGCTTTGTTGCCGTTCGGCTTGAATGCTTCGTCCTTTCGTATTATCAGCTGTGTTTGTGTCCACGGCTTTGCACTTTCTTCCGGGGCCAGTTGATTTTTTGATCGCTCTATCTTGCTCCCTTGGACTATTGGCTTTATTTGGTTGGTGGTCATTTGGCTCACGAATTTCCGGAGATCCATCATTATCACTTCCGGTGACCCTACTATCTTCTCTTTCAAGGATGGCGTCTTGTTCTGTATTTAAGGACTTCTTAGCGCTTTTGGGCTTCTTGTTTGTTCTGTCCGGGGTAATGCTAGTTATAGTCACATCTCCGACGGCCAATTCAACCTCATCTGACAGATCTTCTTCCTCACCGTTTTGTACATCCTCAGCGGAACCCTTATGGGCACGAGCTTTCCGGCCTCGCAATGTCTCTAGTGGAACGGCGTGAATCACCAATAGGCCCAAGACGAGTGCTCCGCGTAGATTCATGGTGACGACCTTCCGCGTATTGCGAATTATCTGTTTATATCAGCTCTCGCGATCATCCGAAATAATTCTACAGGCAAACTGACCCCCCCAGGTATTGCGTCTGTGTCAACTACCGCGCGATGATGTGCCAGGGTGAAGGAAACACAGAACACTGCCTGTTTACGAGACTTGCCAATGAGGTAATCTGTCACCCAGACCCCTATTTGTGAGCCTAGAATCAATGTTGGGAACAATTTATTTTTCTATGGGTTGTTCGTCCCCGTTCTTGTCAGTAATTGACATTCCCAAAATCTCCTCATGTACCGAGAGATGGCTTCATTACTTAGACTTTGTTGTCATAGAAACCGAATTACGCCGGTCCTCGCGTGCCTACCCCATTTCAGGAACTATGTATGGTAATCCGTTTTGAGCATTTCATCCTTGGATAACCCGGAATGATCCCTCGAATGATGGATAGCTTGGCAATTTTTGTTTGTCGCCCAACAGAATTAGATAGGCCATTTGCATTCATAAAGTTGATGAATTTCCCCAGGAGCAGGTGGTTGGTTTGTACGCAGAATACTGACACCAATGGACCTCTGTGGCTATCGTGGATTACATCGAACGAGGTGCTCTTATAATGTAGGCTCCACGCTATGGAGGTTGTATCATCCGATAAATGACTTCAATAAAACCAGTGATTAACGGATACTCGGGGGTCTGGATCAAGTACCTGTTTATTGAGCTTTGTTTTCACTAAGACAAGTTATACGGCGCATGGTCAGCAGCGTTTGGCACGCAGTTAGCCAATTTTTTGGTGATAACTAACGTAGTATATTTGATTTTGTCCGTGCTTATTAAATGTTGGCTGCATGTCGTGGGGAGAAAATATTCATTGCATCTGCCCGTTAGCATTCATTGTGCTTGCAACCCCTATGCTTATAAACGCTGGGTGAGCGAGAACTTTAATTAACATCGACGAGTGATACACTATTATTTACAAGTTGATGATTACTTCAACCAAATCATCGACCGACGCTGACGTGCCTGGGTCGTATGCAAGCGGTATGCTTCAAAGACGACATGATTACATGACTGATGAACGAACTTAATCTTTGAAAGTTTGCTTTGTCGGTGGAGTTGGACCAAACTGACTTGGAGTCTGGTGTGCCTGATATACCAAGTATTCTTTGTTCCATGTACGGAGCAAAAATATTTCTTTGACTTGTCCGAAAATACATAAATATGTATATATAAATATACATTTATATATATATATATATATATATATATATATATATACATATATATATATATATATATATATATATATATATATATATATATATATATATATATATATATATATATACCCAGTGGGCACAACACGTGGAATCCACGTGGAAATCATGTGGATTTTTGGTGAATTGGTGGATCCACGTGTTTTCACGTGATATCCACGTGGATTCCACGAGTATTAATCACGTGGAATAGACGTGTCAAAAACACGTGGAAAAGACGTGTATTTTAGGACCCATTTGTAAATTATTATTTAAATATTCTTTTTTTCAGTTTATACCAGAAATATGGCCGTGTGTTAACCTGACAGCCCCAGCTAGGCATGTGCTAGATATGCCAAGATATATAGTGGGTTTCACAACTTTTGGTGCTATGAGCTCTGGGGATGATGACGGTTTTTGGCTTTTAACTGCTTAGTTACTATCGTGACAGGGGACTCCTGGAATAATGAGTCGAAATTCAGGTGAGATACTCTACAAACGTCGGCGAGGCGCGAACCCGCGACCTGCTGGTCCGTGGTGGGGACCCCACCGGGGGTTAACCTCTAACCGCTGATTGGCGCGATTTGCTGCAGTTTTGGAAAGTTGAGAATTCATTTGCTATATTTTTGACAGTTTCTTAGTTTACAAGTGAGTCGTATTTAAATGTTATTCTTTCAATGAAAATAAGTTTACTCAAGTAGCTGTACAAAAACTGCTTGCCGTATATAATGTCTTCATGGTTTATGATTTTATGCTCATTGGTGCATGAAACCTGTATTATCGCTCTCAGCAAAGTGCCAGCCGTTGCAGTTAGTTAGTTGTGTTACGAATCGTTCATCAGTCAGTCCATCTCACAGTCATCGTTCATCTGTCAATCCATTCCACACGGTCGTCATCGCTCATTTGTCACTCAGTCCCACAGTCATGGCTCATCTGTCACTCATTCTAGCAGTCATCGGTTGAGCAATGATGGTTTTCCTTTAACATAAGTGCACTTTTGTGAATATTTTCTCTAAATATTTTCTTTGTTTTAATGCTGCTATTGAGATAGGTATTATTTATGAGTTTGTTGTCAGCAGCATAGTAATTGAACGCTGCATAATTTGTTTGTGCACAGGTTTTCAGGAGCGCTGCCTCTCCTGCCTCTGCAAATCAGCGATATATTGAACAGGCAGGAGAGGAGAGAGCTTGCCGACAGTGGCAAAATGCTTCCTGAAGCTGTGCAGATGAACAGCACTGAGGAACTTCAACATTTAAATGAGCAGTTTATGGACAACCAGAGAAAGAATTTGTGGGTATGTAAAATTGCAGTTTTTTTAAGGAGTAGTGGGCATTAGATCTAATAAACAGCAATGAAATATTTTACGAATGTCACATTTTTGTGTCAGTTTCAGAAGTGTATGAAAATCATTGTGCAGTGTCCGGGATATGATGAACGATTTGACAAGCAGGTGAGATTCTCTATATATATGTATATGATGTAAATCCATGATCCAAACAACTTTCACTTATGCATTTTGTCTGAATTGGCAATGTTTAAGAAATTTTCATGCACCAATTGTATTCATTCAGACATATTGCTTGCAGATTAATCACTAATTCCCTGCAGTGCAAGCTTATCATGAAAGGGTCAGGTGACAAAGCCAGCTTTGAGAAAATGACACTCTGCAAATTAATTGTCGGTAGGTTCACCATTGGCTAATTACTTGGAAGTCCAGGATAGTTTTTGATTTTAATGATACACAATAAATAATGAAAGTCAGTTGTACGATGTATGAAATTAGATAGCTTATATTGTCCTCTTTTTACTGTGCAGAAAGTGTAGTGAAGAGTCATGGGTTCACCGAGGCTGCTGTTAATGTCTTTCTAGCCAACCGACTAAGGAATGCACCCAAGAGAAAAAGTTTAAATATTGCCTATTGGTAATGATTGTTGATTTACTCACAGATTTATATTTTTCATCGATTTGACTAGATCGTTTACTTAAAGAGCCACTTACATGCAAAATTCAAATTTGTGTTGTCATCTAATTATGAAGATGATTTTGTGACATTTTGACAACAGTATGACTGAGATATCATAACTGGTTGCCGAGATATAACTGATCAAACTCGCAGACTTTCCTGTCATCAAACTCATTCACTCACTTTCGTTTAGTGGTTTACTGATGAAAGCCATTTACCCAGACGAATTTGACTGCTTTGTGTCAATTAGGTGACGTCACCCAGAAAGTCACTTAAAAATAATCATCAAAATGCGATAACAAAAATTCGGTTTTGCATTTCAGTGGCCTTATAAGTACATTTTATAATTTGCATTTTATTAGGGTGAAAGTTAATCATGTTATATCTGTGTATATTCATGATGCTCGTGCATGTAGTGACCGGTTTAATGTGTTTCATGAACAAACCTGCCTTTTTCCACTAATTTGTTGCCTTTGTAATGTTTAAAACATGTTTAATATTGTTGTGATCATGTAGCACCTATAGTTGGATATTTCTGAGAAATAAATGTACTTGGTTCCATGATCTTGTGAAATACATTAAAAATTGACTAAAGAGGAAGTAAAAACCACCTGAATACAGAAATTTTGTATCGTTGAATTTAGGTGGAAGGGCACACGTGTTTTCCACGTGTCCATATCCACGTGATTTCAACTTGCCTTTTACGCGTATTTTCTACGTGAATTACACCAGTTTCTCCACGTATTTTCCACGTGGATTCCACGTGTTGTGCCCACTGGATATATATATATATATATATATATATATATATCAGGGGCGTAGCCAGCGATACGCACTTACGCACGCGCGTAACATCAATTAGATAAGTGAAAAAATAAGTATGGCCAAAAGTGGTATCAAAGTCAAAATCTAAGGGGATTAGACTTCACTTTCTGGACCTGTAGATTTCTCCCCCGTCTGTGCGTAACATTCCTTCAAGCCTGGCTACGCCCCTGTATATATATATATATATATATGTGTGTGTGTGTGTGTGTGTGTGTAAGTGTGTGTGTATGTGTATCTATATATATAGACATGTATATGTACATAAAAATGAAGATGTACATGTGTACATATACATATTTATAAATATATATGTATATGCATATATATACATATATTTGTGTATATATATATGTATATATAGATATTGATATATATGTATATATACAAATATATACATTTTTATATATGTATATATATATATATTAAAATACATATGTATGTATACATAAATATATATATATATGCACATATATATATATATATGTATATCTAAATATATATTTCAATATATGTAGAAATATATATATATATATATACATATATATATATATATATATATAAATATATATATATATATATATATATATATATATGTACCTATATGTATATATATGTATATATATATATATATATATATATATATACATGTATATATATATATATTTATATATTTTGGAAGATATATTTATATTTATATATGTATATCTACAAGTTGATGATTACTTCAACCATTGGTATGCTTCAAAGACCACAGGATTAACGGCTGAACGCGTTATTTAAGTTTTAAGCAAGGCTGTAGCGCGTGAACCCTCGTGGCTGATCCGGTCGCATACCTTGAATGACCCACCTCGCGCCGTGCTCAAGTTAATCCTGACGTACCCTGCTTCACATACGGATCTGCCTTCTTTGCTATAACACCGAACAACCACGTGTGGTGCGCGTCAGAGATAGTGTAGTAGCTGTACTTCGAGCCGGCTGCGCGTTGCCGCTCATGTTCAAGTACTTATACTTACAGCCTATTTCCGCCTGCTTCAATATTACAGACGGATATATCAGCCCGAGTCCAAGTTTTCAGACTTCTTAATTAATTTAAAAATGGATTGCGGCAAATCGGAAAGTTCTACGGGTAAGTTATGCACCTTCGGAGAATACTTATACTTTGATTAAAAAGTGAAAGGTGATATAGTACCTGACATTGCCTGTCATCAACAGTAAATACTTGTCGGAGCTGCGATATCAGTTAAGTTATTTCAACATGATATTATGTTCATTCAATCGCATCACTGCTTGGTGGAGGAAAGAAAAGAATGGAAATAACGATCTTTCTGATACCAAAAAATCTTATACGAGCATTAGATTATCTCATGTGGTACACAGGCCCTCGAGTCTAAAACTGCCTCCTCACTATTAAGTATATTAAAGATAAAATGTTTTTGTATACCTACCACCGCATATGACCAACTACCATAGCAATTTTGTAGACAGTATATCTGATTTATTGTTTTTTCCCCTTAAATATAGTGGGGTTTCATGTCCAAAGTGTATAAAACACCGTTGTAAGACGGAATGTGAAAGTGTACAATGCACTTTGAAGATTCACTACATTAAAAAAAACGTCAAAATTATTGAATGAAACACTGATCGATTGGTGAACTACTTCCGGGATAGATGTCCAAATGGTGGCCCGGCTTTTATTTATGGCGCTTGTTAAAAAAACTACTTTAGGCGTGGTGGGGGGGGGGTATACCAAATATGACATGTTGTTGATATTATTACTTCCGAATCAGATAAGGAGAGCACCCCAATCGATTATGCCAGAGAATAATGAATTGCGTAATGCGTTATTACTCAACCAGGTCACTGAGTTTGAAGGGGGTTTTCAGGGTATCGACATCGATAAAGTATCTTGGTGGTTTTGAGTTCCTAATACAAGACAGGAATGACAAAGGTGTCATTTTAACAAATATACAAATACGGATACAAAACGAGAGTTGCATGAAATAGACGAAATATGCACCTTCAAGACTCAATCGTGACGAAGAGAGAGAGAGAGAGAGAGAGAGAGAGAGAGAGAGAGAGAGAGAGAGAGAGAGAGAGAGAGAGAGAGAGAGAGAGAGAGAGAGAGAGAGAGAGAGAGAGAGAGAGAGAGAGAGAGAGAGAGAGAGAGAGAGAGAGAGAGAGAGAGAGAGAGAGAGAGAGAGAGAGAGAGAGAGAGAGAGAGAGAGAGAGAGAGAGAGAGAGAGAGAGAGAGAGAGAGAGAGAGAGAGAGAGAGAGAGAGAGAGAGAGAGAGAGAGAGAGAGAGAGAGAGAGAGAGAGAGAGAGAGAGAGAGAGAGAGAGAGAGAGAGAGAGAGAGAGAGAGAGAGAGAGAGAGAGAGAGAGAGAGAGAGAGAGAGAGAGAGAGAGAGAGAGAGAGAGAGAGAGAGAGAGAGAGAGAGAGAGAGAGAGAGAGAGAGAGAGAGAGAGAGAGAGAGAGAGAGAGAGAGAGAGAGAGAGAGAGAGAGAGAGAGAGAGAGAGAGAGAGAGAGAGAGAGAGAGAGAGAGAGAGAGAGAGAGAGAGAGAGAGAGAGAGAGAGAGAGAGAGAGAGAGAGAGAGAGAGAGAGAGAGAGAGAGAGAGAGAGAGAGAGAGAGAGAGAGAGAGAGAGAGAGAGAGAGAGAGAGAGAGAGAGAGAGAGAGAGAGAGAGAGAGAGAGAGAGAGAGAGAGAGAGAGAGAGAGAGAGAGAGAGAGAGAGAGAGAGAGAGAGAGAGAGAGAGAGAGAGAGAGAGAGAGAGAGAGAGAGAGAGAGAGAGAGAGAGAGAGAGAGAGAGAGAGAGAGAGAGAGAGAGAGAGAGAGAGAGAGAGAGAGAGAGAGAGAGAGAGAGAGAGAGAGAGAGAGAGAGAGAGAGAGAGAGAGAGAGAGAGAGAGAGAGAGAGAGAGAGAGAGAGAGAGAGAGAGAGAGAGAGAGAGAGAGAGAGAGAGAGAGAGAGAGAGAGAGAGAGAGAGAGAGAGAGAGAGAGAGAGAGAGAGAGAGAGAGAGAGAGAGAGAGAGAGAGAGAGAGAGAGAGAGAGAGAGAGAGAGAGAGAGAGAGAGAGAGAGAGAGAGAGAGAGAGAGAGAGAGAGAGAGAGAGAGAGAGAGAGAGAGAGAGAGAGAGAGAGAGAGAGAGAGAGAGAGAGAGAGAGAGAGAGAGAGAGAGAGAGAGAGAGAGAGAGAGAGAGAGAGAGAGAGAGAGAGAGAGAGAGAGAGAGAGAGAGAGAGAGAGAGAGAGAGAGAGAGAGAGAGAGAGAGAGAGAGAGAGAGAGAGAGAGAGAGAGAGAGAGAGAGAGAGAGAGAGAGAGAGAGAGAGAGAGAGAGAGAGAGAGAGAGAGAGAGAGAGAGAGAGAGAGAGAGAGAGAGAGAGAGAGAGAGAGAGAGAGAGAGAGAGAGAGAGAGAGAGAGAGAGAGAGAGAGAGAGAGAGAGAGAGAGAGAGAGAGAGAGAGAGAGAGAGAGAGAGAGAGAGAGAGAGAGAGAGAGAGAGAGAGAGAGAGAGAGAGAGAGAGAGAGAGAGAGAGAGAGAGATTACAATTCCATTAGCTAGAATAATAGTGTATGACCTAGCTCATCACAAACTTAGAAATCCTTTGACATATACAAATTTGATGTGTTGGGAAAATGGACAAAGATCTCTGTCGTTTTTGCAGGAGTCACCATGGCAGAAACATTGAAACACCTGTTGCAAGAAGTTGGGGCTGATGGGGCTCACTCTACAACTAAGGTGTCTGTGATTGGTGTGGGGCAGGTGGGCATGGCAGCTGCCTTCAGCACCATGCTACAGGTGAGTGAGGGAGGATTCAGGTTTTTGAAGTAAGATGTGAAGAATATGTTTTTAAGGATGGGATCACTGGGTTGCCTGATGGTGGTGCAGTAAAGTTGTCTGTGCTAGCTCTACTGATCAATCTGACAGACATGAGGTGTGAAACTTCTATAAATCTCCCAGTCTAAATACTATCATAATGGTTCACACGTTATGAGAGAACTTTGGTGTTCATATAATTCATACCCGATTGTAACATCATCAGCTTGGTCAGTTAAAAGACGTTAAAAATTAGTCATATTTTGGCTTTAAAGATGCTTGTAATCCCATTCCCTACCACAAATTGCATCCCTTGCCATATAATGCAGTAGTCACTGCATTGTTCTTGATCGTCCCTCAATTTGTTTAGCTTTGTCAAAAGAAAGTAGAACGAGTAGTTTGAGCTGTAGAGTAATGGGGACGTTACTGTGTGTTGATACTGTGCAGGGTTACATAGCAGAGTTGGCTCTTGTGGATGTCAATGAGGAGAAACTGAGGGGAGAGATGATGGACTTACAACATGGACAAGCATTCATGAGGAAAGTCAACATCAAAGCCAGCTCAGGTTGATTTTGTAACTTGTTGTCAGTAATTGATCTGAAGTGCTTCATAGGTGAAACATATGTAATGTCATGTTATATGTCTATAAATACCTCAGTCAAGTCTTTATAGATAACAAAATAGCTTAAGCAAGGACGTTAAGTTATTGCACATCAAATCACTTATTCACTGTTGGTTGCCTTACGCCCCAGATTACAATATTACCGCTGGATCCAAGATCTGTGTGGTAACTGCTGGTGCCAGACAACGTGAAGGAGAATCCCGCCTTAGTCTTGTCCAGAGAAATGCTAATATCTTCAAAGGTAAGCTATACATTATGCCTACAAAGGATGTTTTTTTTAACCAGTTGCCAAGCAGTATAGACTAATTGCTATGGCCAAATGTTGGTTTGCTCGTTATCATTATTATTTTAAGATTGTCTACATTGTTGTTGACAATGTTTATCTATTATGCTTGCATTACAGGCATTATACCAAAGCTGGTACAGTACAGCCCTGATACAATTCTACTTATTGTATCTAATCCAGGTTAGTCTTTTGATCAGTTGCTTCACAATTGTTGAATTGTTTGTTGTCTATATATTTAACTCGTCAGTACATATTATATCTTGCTTGTATGTTTCTGCCTTTACCAACATTGTATGGATAATGTAAGCTACTGCCACCTTGAGGATTGTGTTTGATTTGGCTGCTACAGTCGACATACTGACTTACGTAGCATGGAAACTGAGTGGCCTCCCCAAGAGCCGTGTGATTGGGAGTGGGACTATGCTAGACTCGGCCCGATTCCGCTTCCTAATGAGTGAACGCCTCAACATAGCGCCATCTAGCTGCCATGGCTGGGTCATTGGGGAACATGGCGACACAAGTGGTATGTGGCTGATTCCGATCGGTCAATATTGCATATCCATGCATGAATTGTAACTTTTCATTTGATAGCACTAGGGAATGGTTTAAAAAAACCACTAGCACTAAAATGGTCCACTTATAAACATTGTGTGTTCACCTGGTAGCTTTCATAATGTTTACATGGCAGTCATTTCATTTTATCATCATGTAGTTATTCCCTATCCTTTATAACCCAAATACATTATGTATTTTTAAAGCTTTTTTGAACATTTGGTTTTTTGACAATCTTGTTGAATCTTTGTACTAGTTGCAGTATGGAGCAGTGTGAATGTGGCTGGCACTCGTCTACAGGAAGTGTCACCTCTGGCTGGCACAGCTGACGACCCGGAGGACTGGGAACAGATTCATAAAGATGTGATCAACAGGTGAGGTGCACAACATGAGGTAAAACATGATGAACTCAACAGGTGAGGTGCACAACATGAGGTAAAACATGACAATCTCAACAGGTGAGGTGCACAATGAGATAAAACATATGATCAACAGGTGAAGTGCCCTCAGCAGGTTATATGATATAATCAAGAGGTGAGGCACCCCAGTAAGTAACATCCAAAACTCTTTCATTTAGTTGCATATGCAACATAATCTGGGTTAAGAAATAATATCGCAAGTAATTATGTTCGCATTGGATTAAGCAGTTAATATGATTAATTCATATTTCTTTAGGATATTTTTGTGTTATTTTACCACCCTATGTTGGCACAATATACCAGTGACTTTTGTGGTGCATGATTTAACTGTAGAATGCATTAGTATTGTGACTACAGTGCTTATTCGATCATCAATCTGAAGGGGTACACCAGCTGGGCTATTGGTATCATGGTAGCCACACTGATTGGAGCCATCCTGAAGAACCAGAGGAATGTGTACGCTCTCTCCACTCTCGTCCAGGTCAGCTTGTATTAGCCATTAGTTGTATAGACCTGTACCTGATGCTCAAGGTGTAGGTCCATGTTAGGGATGGGTGATCCTTGATCATTGAGAGGTAGTGTTTGGAGGGGTGATTGTGACAATTTGAAGTAATATCTATGTGATTTGATTCGTTAATAATATAAACAAGTACATTTGTATTAAGGTATTTGAAATACCAGTTTGTTGTATGTGTATGTAGAATTTCAATGATATCACTGAAGAAGTGTTCCTCAGTATGCCGTGCATCGTGGGTGAGTATGGAATCACCCACGTGTTTAACCAGAAACTCAATGATGAGGAGAAACAACAACTGAAGAAGAGCGCAGCCACACTAAGGTCCGTGCTTGATGGCGTCCAGTTCTAACTACGTCAAAAAGATCCGCTATAGATGATGAAAGACATGTGATTGTCTGTGTAAGAAAGCAGTGGGAGACAAAATGTGCCATTCAGGATTAAGGTTGAAGAAGATTATTACATATGAAAGATGTTATCTATTCTAGATTTAAGTTGGTTATACCCGAGTTAAGGTATAGTCTTTTTCACATAACGTTCTGCTGATTCTATAAAATTATTTACTCTATAGGATAAATATTCAATTATGTGGCTGTGTTTTGGCATTTATCTGTAATTTGTCATGTGGTTGCATTGTAAGGGTCAGTAACAGTTGCTTACTTCATAAGTGGCAGATATTTTCAACACTTAATCATTGGACCTGGTAATGTGTTCACTTATATCTATGTTTAATTGCATGCAAATACTACCTGCATTGTCTGTTCTATTCAGTGTAAAGAATTTTATCTAGCGGAACAACCTGCTTGCTATATTGAAGTATATTAATGACTGTAAACTAAGTAATGATTATGTCAGTTTGTCAGGAAAGCATATTATGTTTGTAGTCACATATTTTATTGAGCTACTTTCAAATATTGAACACATAATTTGATCATAAGTAGAACTGTTACAGATGTGCATTTCTATTGTTAGGTTACATTTTCTTTTGTGATTATTTTTGACTTTTTAGCTGTTGCAATCAACTTTCAATCAAACCATTTTCATAATCAGCACATTATATGCCAGCTTGTTTCCAGCACGTATGCCTGTTCTCAGTAAAATTAACCATTTTTCCTTGCCTAATCATTCGCATTTAATATATAATATATGTTAAAGCAGTCTGCGGAGGCGAAGTGTATTGACAAATCAAAAACATGCTGATATGAATATGTGTTGTTGGTTATACTTGATAAAATGAAGTGTTTTTCATTGTTAAGTCTGATCAATGTTGATTACTGCATCTACAGTATTTTCATTCAGCCGTAAGGAGCAGTTTTATACGGGTTAATCATGTCATACATTGGGAAACTGTGTATGATGCTATCTATTTAACAATGTTAATGGTTCAGAAGCTCTCTCACATACCCGATGGAATGTGGACTGGCACTGTACCAGAAAGGTGGATAGCCATTTTGTGGCGTGTTATTACATCGTTATCCATTTAACCATGGCCATTCACATGCAAGTCTTTAAAAAACACTCCTCTCTCAAATCTAACATATTCAGTATGGCCATAAAGATTAGGCCAGAGAGAAGGCAGGTGCTTTAAGACTAGAGTGCCTGTGCTGTTATTTGTCCAAGAGCTGTAATTGTAATGCAAGGTAAGTTTAAAAGCCGTATCATCATAATGAAATCCTCGTGAATACTTTTTTACAGGAATCATTTAACAAACATTATGTTAAATGACAACACAATTCAGTACACGGTAGATGTGTTGTCGTTAAGTTTAACATTTGTTATTTTGCAACCGTATGTACAGTATCGAAAATTTGACTATCATGTCTTTATATCCGTCTAACGAACCGTCATATCATCGTTATAAAAAACGTTATGACTAAACAACTTTGGATCATAATGTCCCATGTGTGTGTTCCATGAATATCTTAGGTAACCAGTAACCAGACCTTACTGTACCATTTCTACTGCAGACAAATAGGTCGATTTTAGGACTACGATAAAAGAAGGTACCTTGCTGAATCATTGACCGCGTAAGGATCAATCCCAGATTCACCGTCCTGTTTAATTACCACATACGGATTTGCCACCGATATCTAAAGTGTCCAATCAATTGTTAAGGTTCATTTTAACATGTTTAATTATAATGTCATTTCATCATAATATATTGGTCAATAGCTTTCTGTGGGAATCTGGTCTACATCCTTGACTCCAAGGGTCCCACTACACTGCTCGCCCACGAATTTCCAAAAACATGTGACCCACGGCGAGATGATTGTCGTCAAGTAAATAGGTAAATTGCTGTTTGTTGTTGTTTTATTGTGTGTCTATATATAACCTCGCAATACACTGACTTTAGTAATTAATAGAGCGCGCAATCCAGAAGGTTTAATACATGCGTCGGTTCACGGCCTGGCAATGTCTCGATCTAGAATAAACAGCAGATTCCATATCACAGGCACACCAGTTCGAACATCATGATAACCCAACATTAACATTATGATATATGATAGCATTATATTATATCAAGGGAGATAACTAATCATGATGTCTGAACTCGAGTGACTGTGTTCCAAATGCTATATGCGCCGGCAGCAGTGTCGGTACTTAGTGATATTTTACAGTTGACTCATTCGCTGGTTGGTATTTGAACCATGCTTTGTACGCAGAATTATAAACATTACATACTTGTGAAATATGAGTTGTTATGATGTTGCTGGTTCATCCGAAAAACTTCCACACGATAGAACTAGTGTATGTATGGTTATAGTTTATGATGTAAGGATATCGTTCCCTTTTCCGTAGAAGAAGAAGATATTAATCAATAACAATTGATTAACCCAAATAGATGAGGAATCCAGACACCCGGACCACATCGAGTTAGAAGTATAACAGTCGATACATAGAGATGATGACGATTGATGGCATCGCACCAAACAGTTCACCGGAGAAGCCACCAAGTTGATTTTGTATACATCAGACATAACTAGCACTGAACTGTAAAAGCGATTAGAGTATATATCTTTGAACCATCATACCCCACCTCGCTGATGTTTTCAAGCGGTCAACTGTCAAAATAAGCAACAAATCTGGTCAGTTTAGCTGTGTTTGCATCATTCCTTCAGTCCCCGTGCAGATGTTAAGACACTTTCGACTGATAATAAAATCACATGTTATCCTGCCTTATGATGAATCTTATACAAACAATGTTATAATATTTTAAACTTAATCATTGAAGATAATCACATTATGAAAACTGATCTACCAGAGTATAAATCGCCATTTGTAAGCACACATTTAATTGATTAACAAAGTTACCAGTCTACAAGTGCGTATGTGGATATTTTCAAAAACTTACTGATGACTGTGGAATAAGTATGTTCCTCGGTTAGTAACATCCTTTAAAAAAATGATATTCACATTGGTTGCATGGTGGTGATCGTGTGTTACTTTTATCGATTGATATGCAGGCTTTTGGATGGGGGTGGCCAGGCTCCTCAGCCTAGCCTTGGTGGTTGTCTTCTCCCCCACCTTTGCTGTGTGCGATGTATGGTGTTCACCTTATTATGTCTTCCAACGATAGTTGGAAGACATATTGGTTTAGCCAGTATTTTTATTTTTATTTTTTTTTATTATTTTTTTTTTTTTTTTTTTTCTCCAGTCAAGGTTTTTCGGGCTATTCTCCGGAACGGTTAAACATATCAACATGAAATTTTGGGGAATGATAGATCAAGTTGAGACACAACTGGCGATCTAATTTGACGCGCATGCGCAGTGTTGGAGGCTTATGGGATCGATTTTTCGTCGATTTTTTCCCCCATTTTCTGTAACTATCTCCTCCATAACTACTGCAGTTACGAACATATGAGTTATATGGTTGTAACAAGCAATTATCGTAGCACGGAATAGGCGAAAAAAATACTTGTTTTTACCTTTTGTACTTTGTATAATGACATATATTTTAGAGTACCTATCGCGATTTTTGCTACGAGTTCTCTCCTCGCTGATATCTCTGAAACGGCTGTATTTACGGACATGAAATTTTGTCAGTATTTAGAACTTGGCCTCGTGATAATGATTGTAACAGTATTTTTAGCATTCACAGTAACAAAAAACAGTAAAAAGGACGATTAGTTTCAAGGTTTTCTAATGCAGCAGCTTAGCGGCAGGCTAACAGCAGTTCGTGTTTAAGTAGGCCAAACCTTACGTAATCGACCAGAGCCTTGGCTGGGTTTGCATTGACTTGGGTTGGGGGTCATGTCAAAACAGGCCAAACCTTACGTAATCAATCAGCGGCATTCATCGCTTTTCGCCGTGTATTGACTTGGTGTAGGGGTCATGTCAAAACATCTAAGCGGCAGCGGCAGCAGCTTGTGATCTTTATAAGTAGTGCGCGTTACCAGCTATTCTCGGTCCGTGTATATACTGCCTTTATGTCTCAGCGACATTACTGGATGTCCCGGTGCAATCAAAGCGGGTATATATATACACAAACACGCATACACGCACGCATATATATATATATATGTATACACACGGTTTCCGATGCCAAGCTTCCGAGCGCATCGAGAGAGAGAGATAGAAAGATAGAGAGATATATAGAAGTAGATAGATACATATATAGAGAGAGAGACAGAGAGAGAGACAGAGCTGGGAGAGAGAGATACAGAGATATAGATCGAGAGAGAGATATATTTAGATATAGGCACAGAGATATATATACACATATATGGATATATACATAGATACATATATAGATATACATACAGAGATAGAGATACATACATATAGATATAGATATACATATATAGAAATATACAGACACAGATAGAGAGAAAGAAAAGAGAGATATTAAAGATATATATAGATATATATAATATATATATATACAGGTATATAGACATATTTATATACAGACATATATATAGATACATACATACATATATATATAAATATACATATACACATATATATAAATATAAAAATAAATATATGTATATAAATACATGTATATATACATATATATATATATATATATATATGATATATATATATTTCATATATATATTTTTTTAGAGATAATATTGTTTGTGGTATATTGCTGGTCGTCCAGGCTTGTCGTTGGAAGACATGCCGTTGGCGCATGTGCCAACTCTAAGTAGGCCAAACCTATAAGTGTGTGTGTGTTTTATATACGTATATATATATAATTATATATATATATGTATATATACCATAGATAGATATATATAAATAGAGGCTATTTCATATATTTATATTACACCTATATGTAGGTGATACATATATATATACATATATATATACAGATATATAAATATACATAGTGATATTCTAGAGAGAGATAGAGAGATCTATCTATCTCTATTACATATACATATATCTATATATATATATATATATCTCTCTATATATATATATATATATTTATATATATATATATATTCATATATATTTTGTTTAGAGATAATATTGTTTGTGTTGTATTGTTGGTACCGTATTGCTGGTCGTCCAGGCTTGCCGTTGGAAGACATGCCGTTGGCGCTTGTGCCAACTCAAAGAAGTCCAAACCTTACGTAATCGACCAGTTACGTGGGTGTGTGCGTGTTTGTGTGCATCGAAACATATTCGTATTTAGCAACTAAGCTATGTACGACTATTGAGTAAATTACTCTAAACTGGTCACTGCTACGGAGCGCGTCGTCCTCAAAGGATCTTTTACATCCCTTTTCAAAGATGTGACCACCATTTGTACGTGATCATCCGAGTCACGAGTCAGGTTGTCACACCTTGGAGTCGAACCCACAGCCTGTGGATCATAAGGTAAAGCAGTAAACCACCGAGCCACTGAGACCGGCTTAGTGCCATTCCCTCGGCTTTGTATTGACTTGGTTAAGGGGTCATGTCAAAACATCGGCTAAGGGGTCATATCAAAACATCTAAGGGGCTGCAGCTTATGACATCTATCGAAAAATAGTGCGCGTTACCAACTCCCCTCGCTGACATCTATCGTAAACGTGTGCTGCGCATAGGGTTTCTTAACAAGGCGCAATCACAGACCCGATTGCTTGCCATTGGAAGACTTGCCGATGGCGGGCCTGCCGAATCTAGTTATATATATATGCACCTGGCTTCTAATAAATAAGCCCATTTGTCAACTCTATATAGGTCTAATCTCTCACAGCAAACTAGCTGCAAGGTTTTGGATTACTCTTAAACTTATTCAATTTATTTTATTACTATATATGTCCACCCAACATAAAGGTTTCTAAATAAACTTGTTTGCGATATATAAACTGAAATGAGATCTTTTGAAAGGTGATCTATAAACATTTCTCATAGCAATATAGAATTATCTATCATGACTATAAAACCTTTGGCGTAGACAGTGAAAACGGATCAAAATTTTCTCTTTGATGACAACTTATTAATACATCGTGTATTTGTCTGCAATATTTTGTATAACATTCGTGATCTATAAAATAAAAGGTACCAACCGTGACCCAAGTGCCCAAGTTTCATAGCATGAAAACTGAGCCACAATGGATCATTTATTCATAGAAAAAATGGCTTTGCTTTTGTATGTGATATTTAGACTGCTCTATATGAGTTAACGAGAAGCATCCATATGTTTATGCAGACTGGCTGGAAATTACGGGACTCGTGGGCAATATTGCCTTTGACATACTATTGAGCCAACAAATTATGAAAAAACAATTCGTTAAATATTTGCCTCACTAAATTTGCTTCCGAAATAATTCAAGCTGCGAGAGTTTCATGAACCATGTAAGTCAGAATGACTCAACCAACCTTTAAATTGTCTTGTTTGTAATGTTTTTGAAGAGTAAATGTCGTTGTATAAGCCGTTTACAGATATATCATTTCGTAAGTATGCATTGTTGCTGTCCGTTTTAGTATCGCCTTTCCGTTGGGCATGCCAGTTTACCAATAAACAACATCTTCTTGTTGCCATCGACTTATTGGTGCAGCACACAGCTAGGTTGCTATTTAAAAGTAAAGAAGTAAGGGGCAAACATTTTGTGATTTGGAGGGGACTTTTGGTATTTGGGGTAGAATTACGGTCGCTATGTGGGGGTGTTTAGGCTAGTGCTATGCGTTACGTCGGGCGGAGGTGTCAAAATGAATGTTGTACAGAGCGTAAACTATTAATACATTATGGTCATGCTCCCCTTCTTAAGAAATCGACGGTGGATGTGTTAGCATTATCGTTGGCATACAACATTTTTCTCGAAGGCCTCATGCAACATAAACATTTGTGCCTCCATTTGAATGAGTACCATTTTAAAAAATGCTTCTCTGAAAAAACTCTAGACATGACGATCATGATGGAAGTTTATGTACACAACAATTACTGTGTTGCATGATTTCAAAAGTCAACCAAAGTAACAGGTCTTTATTTACGCAGTGAAAATTTCTAAATTTTAAATCGTCTTGCATTAGAAGCTGCTCTTCGAATGTACATGATGACGTTCATCCTTTTAAGAGACGGGTTATTGCACCAGCTATATTGGACTAACTGATGACATTAAACGGCTGTTTCCTGCCTTTGGTTGTAATATATACTCCAGTCCCTGTTCAGGCGATGAACACTAAGCCTTTGGATTATTTTCTCAGAATGTTAACTGTCACAAGATTGTTCCTTTTTCACTTCTGTGTAACATCTCGTATCTTCTATGTATGGCGACACAAATAAATAATAGCTCTCTCGATGTTGACTGTTACGGGTAGAATAGCGATTGTGCTAGCATTGACCTCTGTGCTCATTCGTTTTGCACACGGCAAGTAACATTGACCTCAAATCTCTAACTCGCGGGAAATGCCGATAGCTTAGGACATACAAATGCCATAATCGACTATACTATAAATGTAAAAGCACATCAAATGGATATGGGATCTTTCTTGCAGCAGACGTGTTGCGTGCGCGTCGGCCCATTAAAAACTGCTCGCACGCATAGTGACCCTATTATTTCCCTCACAAGCTGCAGGGTTAGGTGGAGGGGTGGTCGATAAAGCCATACCGGTTCATGAGTTCAAATCAGTACTCGCCTTAAAGCGCGATACATTTCTCTCCTCTACCTTGAAGCCAAAATACATTTTTACCACTGGTGCACCTTAATTTCACATCATGTAAGAAATAGAGTAACTTGGGTCACTCTTAGCCTGCTCCTATGTTGACTGATTCATCATACAATCATAACGTTTCGGAAAACAAGTGCCATGTATCATCTCAGACACCACTGAGCTGTCTCTGGGATTTGAATGAGATCGTTCGTCAGAGCTACCAAGCGGACGTTTAATGCCACGCATATGTCTTAATATTTTTTTCGACAAAATAATCGAATATTTATGCGATGTGTTGTTAGTTTCTTCAAAAACATAGCCTAGGCAATATTACGTGCTAGGTGCGGGGGAATTACATCATGACAATTGGCGTTTTATATACACACTCGATGTAGAGCATGTGTCATTGAGAGATGGAGCACGTATCTGGGACGAGATTCTTTATTATTTTTTTTGGTAAACGATAACCAGCTGATGCAGTCAGTCAGCATATTTTCAGATATCTTGCAAAAGACTGCAATTATCGAGAGGTAGGCGACGTGGTTGCGTGTTGTTATCACATGCAATAAATAAAGACATACTAGGCGCTAAACTAGAACTTCCAAATTGCTTTATATACGAAATAAATAAGTTGTTAATCGCATATTGATATTTAGCAGCGTGGATTTATTGCAATTAGGTCCTGCTTCGCAAGCAATTACGCTTTATAACTAGGTTGCACAAGGTTGCAACAACTTGATATGAAACAATACTACTAGATGCGAGGGTTGAGCCTTTGTATGATGGCAGTGGATGTAACTCATTTCAGTAGGAGGACAACGGGATGCTGGCTATGACAACTGTTATAAGTATGTGATACAATAAAGGCACTTGGCACTTGTCATGATGGATGTCGTGTGTACCAAACACTAGCTTAGTAGTGTTCGTATTTTTCCACAATGATTATGTTTTGTAGATTATCCTGGCCGAATCAAACGCTTAAAAAGACGACTGATATACTGTTTAATTGATGAGCCTGTGTTAAAGGGCTATATCATGACTCCACAGTTGTCACTGCTTAATACGCATTTTAAAAGTGTTTATCAAGGTCCAAGGTGAACAAATTCAAACAATGGTTGCCTGTGTACACTCATAGAAAATCGACCCATAATAGATATTGTTTCGCTTGAAAGGTCGTATAAAGACTGATTTATAACATCGGCGCAATGCCTTAACTGACTGCTTCAGTCGTGCACATATCGATAACGCTTTCAGTAATTCCTTAATAAAGGTGAATTAATGCAATTATATCACCTGGGGTAAAGCAGTGGCTTAAGGAATGATGTGAACACAGCTTAACTGACAAAACATGTGGCTTATTTTGACGGCTGATCTCTTGAAAACATCAGTGGTCTATGATGGTTCAAAGACATATAATCTAATCGCTAGTTATGTCTGATGTATACAAAATCAACTTGGTAGCTTCTGCGGTGAACTCGTATTGTTTGATGCGATGCCATCAATCGTCACCATCTCTGTGTATCGACTGTTATACTTTAAAAGGAAGTGGTCCGGGTGTCTAGATTCGTCATCAAACTTCGTGAACTTAAAACCATTCTTCTTTCCCTTCCGTTCGCCCATCTTGCACTGCGGACTGGTTCAATTCAGTCGATGATGGGCTACGGGTGTGTTGACTGTGGGTTGGTGTACATTTAGTGAAGTCATCGTAGGATGGAGGTCGCACCAGGTGATGGATGTCAACTATTCAGCCACGAGTGAAAACACATTTTTCTTAAAAAGCCTCAACCATATGCCACAACTGTATTATGATTCACTGAAATTTGAATACCATAGAGGTAGCATTTAAAATAACTAATTATGTAATGACGTACGTTGTTGAAGTGCCGGTGGACGTGGTATATCAACAAAAGCGCCATCTGTCCTCGTCATATCTATCATATCGATACCACCCTGCGTCAGCACGGTTTAACATGATGATATTTGTCATGTCAAATACGACATAGTGGGAGCATAAATCATTGAGGATGTGAAGATTTTCACATGTTTTTAGAAGCAGGATAGCACATTTTACGTACGTTTTGTGGTGTGTTTGCTAGTCGCCTTTTGTATCTCATGTAGAGGAATACAGCTGCTGCTGCAGCAGCCAGAATCCAGAGAAGACCACTGAAACCAAATGCTTGTCGCCAGCGATCTCTAGAAACCCAGAGTTGATCACCTTTAAAAAGATATTATGTCGTAGATTATGAGCAAAACACGTAGCTCTCGTTGGTTGTCAAATGTTCCATATTGAGGAAAAAAACATACTGAATGTTGTTATTGTCTGGGTACAAAATGGATTGACAATTGGGTGATTATAGAGAGAGTAGGGTGGATTTTCAAAAGTGTGTTTCTCTAAAGGACATCAGGTATATATGGCAAGTTGTATGTAAAGGCTGCTAATATTCGACGTTTATGTACATGGCGATGACTTACCAGAAAAATGACGTCCATTGGAGCACCACAACTTAGAACTTTGTATCTCATGCACATCACCATTCGACAGTCGAGGTTCAACTGGAAAATCTGTATCCTCAATCAATATCTTAAGCACAGGCCCCATACCAGCGAACGCATACTTTCCCATACATGCAGTAACTGTCATGTTGGTGACGTGAAATACATCTACTTGATGTACTCCCAAGAAAGCCAGGTTGTAAAGCACGCCAATCTCTGTATTCACCAGCATAATGCGTCAGACGTGAAGCATACCACCCAAACATCGAGTCTTGGCATCATTAATTACTAACGATGACGCCCGGAACTCATCAATCTGAGACACTCCAATAAACGCGTCCGACTCGATGCTGGCTATCCTTGATGAGTCCAGCTGTATCGTCCGCAGCTGGAAAACTTCGTGGAATGCAGAGTTTTCAATTTGTGTTATCTGAGCTTTGATTATAATGATGTTACCATAACGGAATCCGTCGTTGTCAATATAGCCAGTCAGATTAGTAAAGGCACCCGTATGCATGACACCAATTCAACCTCCGAGAGTCAGACTTATAAGTCCATGAAGATGAGCAAATACACAATGGTGCAAGCCACCATTTGATATTCTTCAAACCATAAATGAATCCGTCTGGTGTTTGGAGGTCATGATGGAGATGGAGAGGAGAGTGAATTGCAGGTGATGTCCACACCGGATGGCGTACCTTGACTTGGAGCGCACCTGCACCCATGCGGACAGGCAGCCGATGACGCCATCACCAGACTACTAGTTACCATAGCGATGAACAATGACGTGAACAAAGCCATCGTTGTATTTAGTCACTGTTCACTCCAGTGAAATGCCGTATGATGCTAATATAGCTCATGGCGTGAGCAAGTGGGGGGGGGGGGGGGGGGTGAAGCTGGAGGGGCGCAGTGAACCGTCCCTGTGGCCTCAGATGTGGCCTGGGGTTTCAAGGGGTACACTCACAGGGACACACAGGGTCAGGTCATCTTTAATGGCAATTTCACTGAAGAAATAAATCATAACTCGAATTGTCAGCGCAGATAGCTGGGGATATATATGTGAAAATTATATATATCACCTTTGATTGTACAGACGATAACAATTGTCTAACGTGATGGTTAAGATGAGGCGACTTCACCAGTAATGGCACCGCCACTACGTGGACACTAGTGCTGACGAACTGTTTGGTAAGCCTCAGGTATATCAATCACGCCGCTATCACCTCAACACGGTTGAATTCGCTTTTACGGACCGTTATGGGTGAGCGATATTGCCTAGGTAATCCTATATGATCTGACTTTCGACGTCCCACCCAAATATCGCCCGGAGTATTTCGACCAATATAGCGTTTTTACTGCAGGTCAGACGATAATATAAAGACTTTATTTCAACAAACAATCTTAGCTCGTTTTCGTGCGTCTTCAGGACGAGGAGAAATGGCCCTGATTTATCATATTGCGATATTGGCTTTTATTCCAATGGGATATTAGCAACGAATATATTTATGACAATCACGTGTAACGATCGTAATCGCCAAAACCGCACAACAACGAATGAATACGAGGGATGTATTCCTCCATACCTTCTGCAAACTACACTGTTCCTTACTACAAGGTTTTTAATGACGGGTAACCGTTATCAGGATCAATGAGACCGGAAGAGCGCCATGCGGTCAAAAGGGCATCGGGGCAGAATTCCCTTAATGTGTCTGTCAGTCTAATTCGACCGTACCCGTTTGCTCAATTTGTTATGGCATTAGTTCCCCATAGTGCATAAATGGCCGGGGACTTCATCAATTCAAACTCGTACCGCTTGGAAAAGTTGTATGATGAACAGCTCACTGCCAACAAACAACACGACCGCCGGATCCCGCAGCTCGTACATATGACGTCATACCACCAAAATCTATAAAATCGCCCCCGGAACAATCGTAAGAATAGAAAGGAAAAACCTTGCAAGCGATGGGGTCGCATAATTTCGACAATTCGTCTACTTCTGTGAGACAAATTGAACACAGCATGTCGAATCAAGAGACCAACATGGCATCCTCCTCATGCCGTTGGCGGGAATGTAGCAGTTTCTCCTTGCCACACCCGCTCGGTTCCCGAGCGCCGAGCCGCGAAGCTTGGCATCGTGAAGCGAATGCTGGTGTTCCTTCATACCCTGATGAAGTTAAAATCAAGAATTTACCAATTGTTGAACTTGATGACGAGCTATTTTCGGCTAAAGCAATATTACGATACGATCATCACATTCAATAAAATATTTACAATCGCTATGATGTCAAAATCTTCCATACGAACTGACCGAATCATAGCGCGGCTCTGGGTGAATCGCTATCATGATATTCACTACCGATTTTCCTTCCACTGGAATAATAATGAGTTCCGTACCAGAAGTGACGTCATCGACACACATGAATTTTCAAGATTCCATTCGCGCAGTCTATAACAACAACTGACCCAATTTTTATTACTGTTGAACCAATATTTAGGATTTCATAGGCAACCGAAATCTGTACGAAAATTGTCAATGTTAAACAAAAAAATTCAACTCAACGAGCTTTGAAAACGACGAATATTTTGATGTCCATTACAAAAGTTTGTTCGTGGTTTCAGCTTTCAGAAAATGTTAAGTTATTTACAGATTGGACAATAATGAGCTTGGCAATTTCGAATTTAAAGAATTTTACCGATTTTTGCTATAAGAAATTTTGGACCTACTAGAATTTATTTAACAGTGGCGTGTATGTGCGCTCGGTTTTCGATGCCAAGCTTCCGAGCGCCGAGCCGCTATCTATTAATAGCAGTCATATACAATAGTGGCTTAGGAGCTTGGCAACGCCTGTATATATATGTGTATATGTATAAGTGTGTGTGTGTTTGTATATATATATATATATATATATATATGCTATCTCGCCTTCTCGCCGTTGAGATCGGAACCAGTCAGCACCAGGTAATGTGTACACTGTTGAACACTCATCCAAACATAACTTTTTGTCGCAAAAATTCAGATTTACCCCCCTATCCTGTTAAATTTTGCATCTTATGATGCAGTCATGGTCTACATAGACAATTTTGTAATAAACTCAAACATTAACTTATGACGAATTGCGATCTTTCAGCCAGAAAAGCTATTATTGTATCTTTTGATACAATACGCACGCTTGTGTCATAACAGCTTAGCCTTTGAATACCTGGCAAATCATTTGCGCAACTAGATCAATGGAGCGGGTTTGCTAAGGACAGATAAACTTTTTTATCGCCTTTATGTGCAGCCTACTTATTCCCTTTGTTGTTGAGAAGTTCTTTCTGCAAGTCCGACATCCAGAAGTGCTGAGCTGCCATCTGCTCTGATGCTAATATCCCATTGGACTAAGCAAAAAAGCCAATATCGCAATATGATAAATCAGGGCCATTTCCATTCCTCGTCAATATTGATTTCTTACCCATCTCTCACCCCTTGCTTCAGCCTAATTTCTACGATGCTGGGCTGATGCTCGCCTCCCAAGGAAGCCGTGTCACCCCAACCGTAATGTGTCGTCATCACCTCTTCTTTGGCTCATAAATCACCTCGGTAGTCCATATACAACTGGCAACCATCAACAAAACAGGCAGAGCAATGAACATATTCTCCAAACCTCCCAAACACACGCCGACAGACCCCCGACGCATCCTCTCCCACAGCCGTACACACACCAAAGTATGCTAACACACCCACACACAGCAAGGTACACTGACACACCCACACGCAACCAGATTCACCAACACACCCACACACAACAGGGTACACTAATACACACAGATTCACCAATACATGACACGGTATACACTGCTACTTACTGGAATAAAAGTTGGCTTCAATTGGTGTCGTATTATGGAGAAAAACGGAATTTAGATCAATCAGTTGTGATGTTACACAAGGATCAACTTTATGCCCGCTTTTATTCCTTATGTACATAACTGATATTGGCATTATCACAAAATTAATTAGTATACTTTTCTATCCAGCCGATACAAACAGGTTCTTAACTTAGAGAAATATTAATAATATGCTCATAAAAATGAATAATGAACTTGGTAAACTGGCGCCAATAATTTGTCTTCAAACCACAAGAAACTCCTTATATAACAATTACTTCAGGTCAAACTATTCCATCACCACAAGAAACAGTATCTGTCAATGGAGATACCCTAAAGTGAAGATATATCTCAACAATTCTAGGAGTTAAAATCGATCACATATTAACTTGGCAACACCATATACAGCACATATAGTTTAATCTGACCACAAATAATAATTAATAATGTACTCATTCATCTGTCCCTACATCACTTACTGTCTTAAAGTAATGGGAAACTGAATTAAAAAATATATCAACTAAAACCACAAGCTACAGAAACTCTGCTGTTGAATAGTTGCATGATTCAGTAAATGTTCTAGTTTGGCTCCACTTTGTAACAAATTGAATAATTTGTTCAACTCTGAATTGTATTATTTCAATGTATAAATTGTATAATGGTTATTTTCCGACAATAATGAAAAAAGTAGGCTTCTTATGGTAATTACACAACAAGTACCTGACTACGGGGCACCACTGTATAAGTCACTGAACACTTACAATAGCATGTACAGTTGTCTTCGGAATGCAAATTGCTCAAGATTCAATTTACAATATTCTATTCATGTCGTTAAAATGTTAATTGTGCATCTATTGTCCCTTGAATATAACTGTGGATTTCTCGAGGTATGATTCGTAATTTGGGTGCATTTCATTTGTTTGATGATCTTTATGTCTTAGTAATATATGTATTATTCGTTCTCAGTCTAAGTACATCATTTACCTGTCGCACTAATATCTAAACACAGCGAAATGACAAATGAAAGGGATGTCTAATTATTACTTTTATTGTGGATAGTTTTTGACTCTGAGCTAGTAAGAGATAATTTTATAAAGGAAAAACTATCAGTAGTGTTTGTGATAAGCACTATATCAGCCACACAGCTGGTCATTGGTATCATGTCAGCAAAACGCCTATTTATTGTGTCAAGGCATCACAACACCTGTAATGAGTGCAACATTACTGAAACTAGTAACATGTTATCAACATGTAAGGATAAGGATTTCAGCATCATTACTGGGAGTGGTAACATCGGATCAACATGTAATTAGTGATTTCAGCAACATAGCTGTAACTTGTAACATCTGATCCACATGTGATGGGAGTGATGTCAACAACATTGCTGTAGCTAGTAACATGTCATCAAGATGTAAAGAGAGTGATGTCAACAACATTACTGTAGCTAGTAACATGTCATCAAGATGTAAAGAGAGTGATGTCAACAACATTACTGTAGCTAGTAACATGTCATCAAGATGTAAAGAGAGTGATGTCAACAACATTACTGTAGCTAGTAACATGTCATCAAGATGTAAAGAGAGTGATATCAACATTATTACTGTAACTTGTAACATGACTTTGTACATATTTTACAGAAAAACGCTTTTGGCTCATTTGGCAAAATAAATGTTAAACAAACTTGTACGCAAGACCGAAATAGATAAAAAGTAAAGATAACATGTGATAATTTCGTCGAAGGAAAATGCATCTGCCAGCTCTACTACCCGATAGCGATAACCCTTCTTAAAAAGGTTCTCCTTTTCAAGTAAAACTACACTTTCTTGCTTAATATAAATAGGAACTACTGTTTCAAAATGACCCATGCACATTGATATGCCCTAACTAAAACCATTTGGTTAAGTTGACAGCTTTCGATGTCAGGTGAATCCAATTGGTGTTGTTGCCAGGGAGTAAACGAGGAGTTATTTTGATACCCGGTGTTAGCCATCCTGCCCACCAGCTGAACGTACCCATGCTGAGAATCACGTGGTCACAGTTGAGCAACAGAGTGAAATCCAACGAGTAATCCGAGAAAGGAGAGTAAAATATGCGGGTGCCATTCTGCGATGGGATGTGGGTTTTAGCCCATTCCTTGTCTTCACACGCCAAAAAGAACAATACGTTTGCCCCAAACTTATCTTATATAATATGACGGCGGCAGAATATGACTTCTAAATTTTCTGTTCGTGACATAATCACCACGTCGGACGTGAATTCCAACTCGCACAGCACTGGGGTACTCTTTCATAATGGCGCTCATATAAGCTCCTACTTTATTTTGGGGTTCATCGAGTGGAATAAATTCTGACCGTATGAAATCCTGGATGTGATTAAAATAAAGATCCCCAGCTTGGAAATAATCCATGAGTCGCATATTTCCAAGGTGGCCTACCTTTTCTTGCATGTATTTCCGCAGATCCTCTGTTCGCTTGTCGTAAGTACCATTTTGCAGGAAAAGTTCAAGTTTATCGACAAGTTTCTCATCAAGACTACTTGGTTTCTTTGACATTTTAAACGTTCGTAGAATGGTCCGTATTTTGCGTGCGGTGGATATGACCGGGGTGAATCCATTCCTTGAAGCGATTCCCATGAGGGCGGCATACTGACACATCATATTTCCCATACGACCCTGCGGCGTAAGTGACAATAAAATAGGATATTCGTTGACATCCTTTGCGGTAACAGCAGTCAGATTGGTGCTGTTTTCTGGGATGGCCAAAAATAACCGAACAGGCTCCGCTTTTATTCTCAAATAAATCAATATGTAAACGAAAGTCAGAAATGTTACACACACAATGGGAAACTGAAGTCCAATTGCTATATTCCTCTTACCGAATCCCATAATGAATCTGGTTATTACAGGTGATGTGTTTGCGTGTTCAATTTTATGAGCGGATGTGGGCGTAGGATGTGTTGTGGGGGTTGGCGGTCGGAGCTCACCCTCAGTTGGCCCAATCATGTCCTACTTCATGTCCGCGTTTTTGAGTAGCCCACGTGACCTACATCAGCTAAACCGTAAACCGTTTTTTATATGCGACAACGATAAACTGATAACACCAAACAGATTCCTCTGTGCACCGGAGTCCCCGCGCAATCAAAGCGGGTATATTTATACAAACATACACACACGCACACACACATATTTATGTATACACACAGGCGCTCGGTTTAGGATGCCAAGCTTCCGAGCGCCGAGCCGCTACCTATAAATAGCAGACATAAACATTAGTGTCTTAGAAGCTTGACAACGCCTGTATATATATATATATATATATATATGAGTGAGTGTGCTTATATATATATATATATATATATATATATATATATATATATATATATATATATATATATATATATATATATATATATATATATATATATATATATATATATATTTAGATATCTTTTGCCGACACTTGTCGCAAACAGGACACTGTTATTTTCTGCTCGAAGTGCATGTTGCTAATATAAGGAAAAATTCGATCATTTTTGATAAATGTGATATTTTAACATTTGTCTACCTCAGAGCAGAATATGATACAGACATTTTTTTTGCACCACATGAAACAAATATGGATTGAGGGAAGTGATGAATGGAAATGTTTTTATCCTTAGTTTTAAGGGAAAAATGTTTTTCCACTATGGAGAGAGGAGTCAACTGCCAATATCCTTCTTTATGAGCAGGACCTCCTGTGCAAAGCTACTTGGAACTTCTTTGCAACTGTTTATAGTAGAGTACGCATTGAGGCGTTGGAGGGGAAGTAAAGCGGGCTTTTCTTCAAAGCAAAGAAGTTGTGGAAACCTATGCAAAAAGATAGTCTAAAGCTGTTAATCCTCTTGGCCTTAAAGGAAGACATTGAGAACTCATCCAATCAAATCCCTTCTCGCTGGAAAGAGCCACTGCCAGGCACCCACTCCTTCCACTTTCTGAAGCCAATGGACCACACCAACATTGCCAATTCAAAAAAAATGCACTTTTAATTGTCCTGACAATATGCTACGGACTTTGGTGCTAAAGAAGACTCAGGAACCAGAGGAAGATGCAGCCCCAATATAAGTTGCCGAGGATATTCCTGTTACCAAAAGCATCTGTGGTGATTTTTGTATATTCGACTCCAGAGTGGGTCTGTCACTGGATACTACATGATGGAGGAGGTCTTGGAAGATGAGCTGACGGTGTCCTTTCTGAGGGAAGTAGGAGTCCAGAAGAACACTTGTGCTTACCCCAGTATCCCTGACACATCCCATGGTGTGCAAATTGCCAGTGCCTCAGAAAGATGCCCATGGGTGATACCAATATAAGGACTCAACAAGTTTTACTTAGTAGAATCAAGAGGTCATTGGGGCAAATCTTGTTAAGCCTGAAGGCGTCTTGGGCTCGTGTAAATTAAGACACTGCACGGCCAGCGATAATTTGCATTACTCAATGGATGGTTATAAGGTCTGTCTCACGATAGTCTTTAAGAAAATAGGTATTGGGCACTAAATGTCATTTGTGCGTGTTTTTTTTTTTCCAAAATAAATGACATCAAATACATAGAATAATTGTTGTTTTCTGTTAGTTATAAACAAATCAAGTTCATCATGACAAATATTCATTCAATACATGCAAAATATATTCTATTAAATCAACAGTGGAGACATGTCCGGTTTGTGACAAAAACAAATGTCCTGTCTTCGGCAGATATATTAGAGGTAAAAATATTATGATACTTGCCAAAAGTTTGCAGAGTTTTCGTTGTGATCACACATATCATACTTATGTTATCTCATATGTGTCCGGTCTGCGACATGATTTATTTAATATCTA
>CM067345.1:17173527-17218527 GCA_034190875.2 Urechis unicinctus | reverse complement strand
CAGTTATGATACTTGAGTTAGTAACATCAAGTTTTCACTTCTGGAGCATGCATTTGACACGCAGATTTTTCGCCATCAAAAGAGGATCGAAATTTAGAACCTAAAGTACAATAGATCAAGGAGTTATAACCAATAATGTGAAGAGAAAAAGGTAACAGTTTGTTGCCTGACATTGTTGTTTTTTGGATTTAAAAAAATCTAATTTTTGTATCACTTAATTAGCTAAAAAGTTTAATTTATGAGCTCTATTTGTTAAATGATATAGATTGGTGTAAGCTTGTTCTGTATTTTAGTTATGTTATTCTGTTTATATGTTTTTTATCATATTGAAGTGCAAATAAATAGTTCTCACTTGGTCTCATTGTTTACATAAACCTACAGGTACTTCTGTTTTAGCATGAAGAAACATGACATCAGTATGTGGTTGTGACATGAATATCCAATTTATTATACAACGTTAATATGAATTTAGGATATACAGGCAACCAAAAACCCAATTTATAAATATATTTGAAAACAAAATATGACAGACTAGCTGACAATGAGTATGAAAAATTTAAAAGCTGGAAAACAATGCTTGGCCAACATTACATTACATCTCAATCACTCAACACAGTATTGAGAGTGGTGCATTCATTTGAACCCTGCACACAAATCACAGTTAATGTTTCGAGATCTTTAAGTATTTTTCTTAAACCCTTTCAACATTTCATGGACACTTTCTCTAGCCTTTCATGACGTCTTTTTAACAGTTATATCCACTGTCAAGCGGACCATATGTGTTCTGAATAAATCAAAATGAACTCTCCAAGAGCTGAAGTCGCGCGTCAGATTTACGTTGCGTGTCATCGAAACTCCTGGCATGCCAACGCGTTTCAATTCAAGTACTGATATTTTACTTCAGACTCGGACAATGTGATAACAAGGCACGTACAGGACATAGTAAATGACATTGTGCAATCGAGTACACCGCCTGCTGTTGTTAACTTGTCTATTGACACTTGCAAATGTATTCATGCCATTTCGCCTATGTTCCCAGCGAACTTGACCTCGGGTCAATGCCTCCGGTTTCCTCGGCGGCGACTTCAAAGGGCGTTGCCACTCCTTCTTTAGTTATATAACTCCTTGAATAGATAAAGAAATTGAGGGCGTGATTTAGGAGGTTAATGACTTCTAACACAAGTCGTCGTAGTATAGTTTCTTCCAGCTGTCGGGGGTTGTCCGGTTCGAGGGGTAGGCTGATTACCATAGCCATGTTGCTGATGGTGGGATAGAATTCTATCCCATATTACGAAGGAAATTTTTGGATGGAATTCCATCCAGTCCCTGACTGGTCAAGATAGAGTGGAGTGGTTGTAATAGCAAACATTGGGGTGATCGCAATCAAACGGCGAGTAAGTGATGTTACCGGGCTCTTTGCATCATCATGATTATCATCAAAAACACCATCTACATCACATACATTGTTATCATTAGCCTAACAGCATTGTCATGATCATGATGCTAATTATGATCTTATTATTCATAATCATCTTAGCCATTATTATTACCACCTTCATTGTTGGTACCATAAGCAAGATCACCATCATAATTAACACCACACTATTGTCTTCTCCATTTTCATCATCAACCAGGAGGCAAATGGGTAATGCTAAACGCGGCACAGTTGAGTGATAGAGCAAAGTGGGCTAATTTCGACCCCTTATCGTTTGGTGAGCGATAAAGAGGAATTATATGTAGTTTACCAGGCTAAAACGTAGAGAAAGGAAACACTCGAGGAAGTGAGGAGAACCCAGTGGGTCGAAGGAAGCCCACTGGGTCGACCTGACTGGAGCGAGATTGGGAGCGGTCGTTATTTTACCAGGCAATAGCCTTAGCAAGACTGTGCAGGATAAAAGAAATAAATCAGTTATATTGTGTTTTTAATGCTACCGAGTTCAACCAAGGCGAATAGCATTAATCATTTCCCTACGAAATATAACTACACAATTATTTAATCAATGTAGTTATTAGTACACGTTGATGAAAAAGTCAGTTATTGCATCGTTTTCAGGTAGTGAGTGAACCCAATGTTAATACAGGCAGCTGGTCGACCCAGTGGGTACCCCATGTATAACTCAATAGAGTGAGGCAGTAGGTCGACCCAGTGGGTACCCCATGTATAACTCAATAGAGTGAGGCAGTAGATCGACCCAGTGGGTATCCCATGTATAACTCAATAGAGTGAGGCAGTAGGTCGACCCAGTGGATAGCGCATGTATAACTCAATAGAGTGAGGCAGTGAGTCGACCCAGTGGGTACCCCATGTATAACTCAATAGAGTGAGGCAGTAGGTCGACCCAGTGGGTACCCCATGTATAACTCAATAGAGTGAGGCAGTAGGTCGACCCAGTGGGTCTCCCTTGTATAAACTCGATACAGTGAGGCAGTAGGTCGACCCAGTGGGTACCCCATGTATAACTCAATAGAGTGAGGCAGTAGATCGACCCAGTGGGTACCCCATGTATAACTCGATACAGTGAGGCAGTAGGTCGACCCAGTGGGTACCCCATGTATAACTCAATAGAGTGAGGCAATAGGTCGACCCAGTGGGTATCCCATGTATAACTCAATAGAATGAGGCAGTAGGTCGACCCAGTGGGTACCCCATGTATAACTCAATAGAGTGAGGCAGTAGGTCGACCCGGTGGGATAGCCATGTATAACTCAATAGAGTGAGGCAGTGAGTCGACCCAGTGGGTACCCCATGTATAACTCAATAGAGTGAGGCAGTGAGTCGACCCAGTGGGTACCCCATGTATAACTCAATAGAGTGAGGCAGTAGGTCGACCCAGTGGGTACCCCATGTATAACTCAATAGAGTGAGGCAGTAGGTCGACCCAGTGGGTATCCCCATGTATAACTCACTCATATAGAGTGAGGCAGTATGAGTGAGGCAGTACTCAATCGACCCAGTGGGTATCCCATGTATAACTCAATAGAGTGAGGCAGTAGAGTCGACCCAGTGGGTATCCCCATGTATAACTCAATAGAGTGAGGCAGTAGGTCGACCCAGTGGGTACCCCATGTATAACTCAATAGAGTGAGGCAGTAGGTCGACCCAGTGGGTACCCCATGTATAACTCAATAGAGTGAGGCAGTAGGTCGACCCAGTGGGTACCCCATGTATAACTCAATAGAGTGAGGCAGTAGTCGACCCAGTGGGGTCCCCATGTATAACTCAATAGAGTGAGGCAGTAGGTCGACCCAGTGGGTACCCCATGTATAACTCAATAGAGGAGACCCAGTGGGTCGACCCAGTGGGTACCCATGTATGAATAACTCAATAGAGTGAGGCAGTAGGTCGACCCAGTGGGTACCCCATGTATAACTCAATAGAGTGAGTGAGGCAGTAGGTCGACCCAGTGGGTCTCCCCATGTATAACTCAATAGAGTGAGGCAGTAGAGTCGACCCCAGTGGGTATCCAATGTATACTCAATAGAGTGTGGGAAGCAGAGTCGACCCAGTGGATACCCCATGTATAACTCAATAGAGTGAGGCAGTAGTCGACCCAGTGGGTACCCCCCATGTATAACTCAATAGAGTGAGCAGTAGGTCGACCCAGTGGGTACCCCATGTATAACTCAATAGAGTGAGGCAGTAGGTCGACCAGTGGGTCTCCCTTGTATAAACTCGATACAGTGAGGCAGTGAGTCGACCCAGTGGGTATCCCATGTATAACTCAATAGAGTGAGGCAGTAGATCGACCCAGTGGGTACCCCATGTATAACTCGATACAGTGAGGCAGTAGGTCGACCCAGTGGGTACCCCATGTATAACTCAATAGAGTGAGGCATAGGTCGACCCAGTGGGTATCCCATTTATAATTCAATAGAATGAGGCAGTGAGTCGACCCAGTGGGTACCCCATGTATGAACTCAATAGAGTGAGGCAGTAGGTCGACCCGGTGGATAGCGCATGTATAACTCAATAGAGTGAGGCAGTGAGTCGACCCAGTGGGTATCCCATGTATAACTCAATAGAGTGAGGCAGTAGATCGACCCAGTGGGTATCCCATGTATAACTCAATAGAGTGAGGCAGTAGGTCGACCCAGTGGATAGCGCATGTATAACTCAATAGAGTGAGGCAGTGAGTCGACCCAGTGGGTACCCCATGTATAACTTATTAGAACGTAGCAGTCAGCTGACCTAAGGGCTGATTTTATTGCCAAATTTCAATTTTTCAACAAAACATAGGTGTAAATTTCACTATGACAAAAATACAATCAAATGGGATGCTAACCCAGTAACACACGTTTTCACACCTAGTCTGACAATTACAATGTAGTGCTGAAACTAACACATTTCATCATTTGCTAAACAGAATCTGCAACCTAGGTGGGGATTTCAAAGACTCTGCTATTGCAACTTTCACCAACCCACTTCATGAAACAAAACTATGTGAATGCTATAATCACTGACACTAATGTCACTTAACTGTGCATTAAGCTGGGTTCTTGGTATACTAAAAGGTATCAGGTCAACTCGACACCTTGCCAACTCGGATCCTGGTCAACTCGACACCTTGCCAACTCGACACCTTGCCAACTCGACCCCTGCCACTACCAACTCGACACCCAGCCAACTCGACCGCAACCAACTCGACACCCTTTGATCGACCATCTAAATGAGGTATTCTGATGAATGTTCTGATATAATGTTTGAGGTTATATGTTAAGCAACGTAATTTCTGCATGTGCTGGTGTGTGATGATTATGACCTCGTGTTCACGGGCCAAAAATATAGCATATTTTCATGTTGTTTTTTTATATACTGTCGATTGTTACATTGCCGTATATACTTAAATGCCATAGTACTATCATACGAAATGACATCAATATTTCTTTATCACTGGTAAGCCATCTTAACACAAAAAATGTACGTTAATTGTCTTCTATCACTTCATAATTTTAATGTGATCATGAAAATAAAAAATTTAAATGTAGATCTTCACAACTCACCATGTGTCACGTCACAGTATCCCCTTGATCGTGTACTCGCGTTTTCACAACTCACCATGTGTCACGTCATGTACCCCTTGATCGTGTACTCGCGTTTTCACAACTCACCATGTGTCACGTCATGTACCCCTTGATCGTGTACTCGCGTTTTCACAACTCATTTGTCATGACGTACAGGACGCAAACACTTTGATTTGCGCGTCATTGAAACTGAGGTGTGATTCTCACCCTTCAATGACGTTATATGAAGTTGTATATAAGCTACCTAAAAAATATCATAATTCACTACACTCTCTGGCAGTCAATCTGTTTGTCAGTTGAACATTCAATATGGCCTGTATTTCGTGTAATCGGACTATTACAACTCGTCAAGAAGCGCTGCAGTGCGATGTCTGCCAGAGATGGCAAATTCGTACCTGACGAGCAGTACGCAAAATTTCAACCATCAATGCATCGCTAACACACGTAATTATTTGATTTTAAGTATGCAGATAGATAGATACTTTTTTTATTAAAACACAAAACACTTGAGAGATATTAAATTGTAAATTAAAATTAAAAGCAAATACAGTTAGTCTATTCACATTACAATAAAAACGGAAACAGGTGTCGAGTTGGCGAGGGGTCGAGTTGGTAGCCGGTTAGGTGTCGAGTTGGTAATATACGGGGGTCGAGTTGGCAAGGTGTCGAGTTGACCTGATACCTTTTAGTATACCAAGAACCCAGCTTAATGCACAGTTAAGTGACATTAGTGTCAGTGATTATAGCATTCACATAGTTTTGTTTCATGAAGTGGGTTGGTGAAAGTTGCAATAGCAGAGTCTTTGAAATCCCCACCTAGGTTGCAGATTCTGTTTAGCAAATGATGAAATGTGTTAGTTTCAGCACTACATTGTAATTGTCAGACTAGGTGTGAAAACGTGTGTTACTGGGTTAGCATCCCATTTGATTGTAATTTTGTCATAGTGAAATTTACACCTATGTTTTGTTGAAAAATTGAAATTTGGCAATAAAATCAGCCCTTAGGTCAGCTGACTGCTACGTTCTAATAAGTTATACATGGGGTACCCACTGGGTCGACTCACTGCCTCACTCTATTGAGTTATACATGCGCTATCCACTGGGTCGACCTACTGCCTCACTCTATTGAGTTATACATGGGATACCCACTGGGTCGATCTACTGCCTCACTCTATTGAATTATACATGGGATACCCACTGGGTCGACTCACTGCCTCACTCTATTGAGTTATACATGCGCTATCCACCGGGTCGACCTACTGCCTCACTCTATTGAGTTCATACATGGGGTACCCACTGGGTCGACTCACTGCCTCATTCTATTGAATTATAAATGGGATACCCACTGGGTCGACCTATTGCCTCACTCTATTGAGTTATACATGGGGTACCCACTGGGTCGACCTACTGCCTCACTGTATCGAGTCATGCATGGGGTACCCACTGGGTCGACCTACTGCCTCACTCTATTGAGTTATACATGGGATACCCACTGGGTCGACTCACTGCCTCACTGTATCGAGTTTATACAAGGGAGACCCACTGGGTCGACCTACTGCCTCACTCTATTGAGTTATACATGGGGTACCCACTGGGTCGACCTACTGCCTCACTCTATTGAGTTATACATGGGGTACCCACTGGGTCGACTCACTTCCCACTCTATTGAGTTATACATGCGCTATCCACTCTACTAAAAATGACTTGATTCGTAAAGACACTTAATCAAGCTTACATAACCTGTTTGTATTATTTACAATATCCAATAATGCACAAATTACACTATAAAAACATTATAGTGCATGGTTTTAGTGGTTTACAGTTCTTTGTTCATGTATCACAAAGTTAGGTGATAAGCATCATTGTATCAGTACAATAAGCTGTATCTAACCTATTCTTATATATATTCAGGTCCACCAGAAACAGGACCCATATAGTGGGCAATTGCATTTATATGCATCAGAACATAACTGAGAAATGAGAAAGCAAATCAGCATTAGATGTCAACAATACCCTATATTACTGACTATCAGGGATAGGCAAATATATATCTTCCAATAAAGTCAACAAACATGCACTAGAATAAAAGCATCTGCTGTATAGATGAGAGAGAAGTTGGAGACTATAAAAAGTGATATGTTACAGTAACCAAAAAGGTCAGTCTGGCAAATCCCCATTGTTTATATGCATAAATCTTACATGTGACATTTGGTTAAAAAGTTATGTTTTAGGCCTTCACATAATTTGGACAAACCAATCAAAAGATGTCCAAGGGATGAATTCAGACAAATCAACGGTAACCAACCTATTCAAAACATCGACCATGTGGATTGGGGCATTATATAGTGCCACATGAACTACTACTTTACCAAATCAAAAGCTTACATGGACAAGTCCTAGACTGGCTGTGAGACAATTACCTTGATAGGAACAGACCATGAATTGACCTATGATGTAAATATTCTTCGTGGACAAGGGTCACAAGAGGAGTACCAATGGGTGAAGAGTTGGTCCACATTATCTACAGTATATTTGCAAATGAATGCCTCTTTGACTACAAACACCGCTTTGTTTGAAGATGAATAAATTCAGCAGTTTCGATAGATCAGAAAACTACTTAAATTGTTAATACAAGAAAAGTCATTTTCATGTATTATCCACATAATCCAAAAATCCACAAAACAAGATACAAATTTAATCCATCAATTCAAAACAATATGAAATATTGAATTGATACTACTCAGGACAAGAAAAACAAATGGTCTTGTCCCGTTTGGAATGGCTTGTACACTTTAGGTGGAATCTGCCACCACAAGATCCACAAATTTCCTAGAACACATGATTACAAATATATTAGAAATGTATGATATGTGATGTATGAGATATATGGTAGATCCATATAGAGCTTTAATAACATTTATCTTGATATCTTTCATGCATTGTCATACATGATGAACTATTAACTAAGATACTGCTTAATAGCAAAATAAGCCTGTACTGAATATTATATTTTCAATTCCACTATCTGTAATTGTGTACCGACCTATATAATCATTAGTAGTACAACAAATGTATGAATAATTATATTGTAAGTCAGTTCATAGTGCTGTTCAACGGTTTTATTACCAAGAGGCCAGAATCCTGGCCACACCGTATGCAATAAACTTCCTTTAAATCTGAAACCAAAATCAGTTTGGCAATTTAGGCGTTGATAAGCAGAAAAATGCCTTTTATATACTTGTACATGTAATAATCATAGTAACAACAATCTGTTAACTTATACTTTGCTTTTGTGTAAATGAAAACTACCTGAGTTCACATATAAACTGTTGGCTATGCAGCTCCTGGCATCCTCAGGGATCGCAGGCAGGGTATCTCTGCATACTGCCTCGTGCAAGAACTGCATCACATGTGACAGATTGACACTGGATTATGTTATCATTGTTTGGTTGATGGTTTGATAGTTTGCTGAATAAAGAACTATGCATACCTTTAAAGCAAATATGCCGCAATTGAAACTGTCTCTTGGTCTGTATGTAGATTCCGAGGCAGTCACTTTAGAGCCAACCATGTCCAGGCCAGCAGCATCACGGGCTTCCATGAATTTTCTGACCAAACATTTGTACACAGTTATTAACAAGAAATGGAATAAAAGGAAACACCTATTACAAATATCCTTCAAAATTATACACTACACATCTTGTTTTGAGTTGACAATTACCTCAGGGGATAATTAAATTGACATAAATTATTGCTTCAACATCTGCATGAATACATGAGCCAACTAAAGCAAAATTCAATCAACACAAACAAAATTCAAGCTTATGTTAGTTCAGCATAATAAATATATAGGTCTGCTTACAAGAATTATGTGATTGTAATGGAATATATATTTAAGAGCACTGAAGAACACAAAGCTATGTGGCAAAGCCAACAATTATTGACAATATTAGGCACCAACAGAATAAGATTGGCCATTTTACAACCTGCTGTAAACTAGAATGAAATTGAACGAACAATTGTTTAAATAATGCTTAATTGACTAATGCAACCTCCAGTTCTTCAGTATTTTCTCCATCATAACGGGTTTCTCGCCATATGGGTCAAAATACTTTATAACTTCGTTTTCAGTTGACACAACCTTCACCATTGAAATATATTTGATTGACTGATTAATAGACAGATATAGTGACAAGGGCAAGGATGAAGATTAACATTACCTCAGTACACTGGCCACAATTATATTCAAAGGATAAGAACATTTTGTTGTATTTACATAAAGCATCAGGCAAGTTAAAACTGAAAAAAATCACAAATACATACAACAGATGTCCAGTGGGCTCTGCCTTGGAGGTACACCCCAACAACAGTATGGAAGTCATGAAATTTGACCTGAGACACAGAGTGGTTTAAATAGGTAAAAAACTGTTAAGGACCAACCTTAACAACATTTACAACCATTTCATAGCAAGACAAACAGTAAGCCAAATAAATATTGAAAGTTACCCAGCGCATCAAAGGTGGTTTATCTCCATCAAGAATGGCAGTCATGGTCTGAGAGGGCAAATGGAGAATAGCACCAACGGAGCTCTTGGCAGTGATCATATGCAGGTAAGCATCCATTACCTACAGCAACATGACAATAAATAATATATTTCAATGTTGCAGAGAAAAAAATAATCAAATAATGTGTCTTTATTAGGTTTGATGTAGGTTTTATTACATCAACCAGTTTATCAACTCACCTGATCAGTAAGCCATGCTGTACCTTGTAAACTTACAAAATCTTCAGTAGTCAATGGGTATGGCCCTTGGCGAGCAAGAATATGATGCCTTGGTGCTTTCTTGGCAATTGCCCAGATCTCAGTGGCAGGGGAATGGACTATAAGAAAATGATAACTTAAATGTGAGATCAAAATTTGCCTATTGATACATCTATTCAAGATGTTCAATGAATATCATTACCAAAGTGGACTCTTTTCCTTTTCTTGATGAGTCCACTGGTCTTGAGTATTCCTACAAACAATTGCTTTAAATGTCTATACTATGAGGTTCCCATGTATGAATGAGGCCACCTAGGCTAAATGGTTACATGCAGATCACCACTCAAAGACATTACCTAGTGGCTTTTGATCACCCATCAGAGAAGCAGCTCTTGTTGGATCACTGTTGGCCTCTACAACATTACAGCAATACTTAACACACTTTACTCCCCATACCATCAGAGAAAATACAGATTATGTTATTTCAGATGGATGTTCCTTGACTCACATATAGTGTGTTACACAAGAGTTAGGGGCTCAACTTTATGCATCAAATGTTACCCATTACACAGGACTCTACATACTAAAACAGCTGAGATTTGTTCATGTTATTTCACCTTGCTGTGTGGGACCTGAAGCAGGGGACACTTTAATCGCCTCAGCTGTAAAGTGAAAGAACGATCTGACACGATAGTATATATATATATATATATATATATATATATATATATATATATATATATATATATATATATATATATATATATATATATATATATATATATATATATATATATATATATATATATATATATATATATATATATATATATATATATATATATATATATATATATATATATATATATATATATATATATATATATATATATAAGCAGGATGAAACTGGGACTGATTTATCATTTATCTTATGGTTTGATAGAAATGTTTTACTAGTTTTGGTAGCAGAAATGATGATTCTCTTGTCTGATCCAAAAGACAGCTCACAGTCGGGATGTGATGCTTTGATGCTTTTCTCGATAAGTGCCCTTCTGTCCTGGTTTTTCCGCATGTTTTGCAGATGAAGGAGAAGTCTCACAGCAAACACATGATTCACAGCTTTCATCTGGTTGAGGAAATACTTTGATTTATCAAGTGAAGAAAATAGTTCCTCCACAACCTGAGTGTTAACTGTGCCTTGCAGCCCTCTCACTATGTCCAACCTTCTCAATTTCTCCTTCTCATTGCTGGAATTGTTTTGATGAAAGCGATCATAGGCACAGTAATGGTCCCTTGAGTTTGTCAATGGGTGACGGTTGTCACTGTAGGAGTGATCAACTGATGTGATATTGAACATCACGTTTGACATATTCAGCTCTGGAATATCAACAGTTAATGCTCTTACTTTCAAGAGAGCCAGATTTTCTTCAGTGCACTGTGCAAAACGGCCATCATTTGGATGGAACATGGATGGTTTCCGTTTGTTGCCATGCAGGGACACAAAGCCTGGTATGTCACAAATCACTAAAGTAGGTTGATGTTTAAATGACATGAGGAGGTCAACATGGTCACGGGGGCTCTCTCCCCTGAGGAGGAACTTGATGGCATATATAATGCCATGGGGACAGCAGGCTGCTAGCAAACCCCCTGTTGAACACACAATTATATCATGATAAATCAATGTATATAGAAAGGATGTGAAATATCAAAATTCTTGTAACATAATTTGACCAACAGAAAATAAGCATATCACTAACCAGATCTTCCTGAAAATTTTGTAAAGATCTTGTCAAAACAGGTTTGATCCTTGATCCGATCTTTGATCCGATTCAAACACTCAAGCTTTGTTCCGCTGTCCAATACTCCAATTGATTTGCAAACTTTTTTGATGTCTGGCAACTGTTAAAATATAAGAAAGGTGAAATAAATCTATTTGATCTAGGACACCACTTCACTGAACTCTTCCCTAGAAAAATATGTTTTAAGTGACATTTCTCACCTTTTTTTCACTGATTAGTTCTATCAGCAAATCTTCTGACAACTCTACTTCGTTTTCATCGTCATCTACAGCTGTCCTTGACCCTGACCCTGACCCTTTCTTGAACTCAGTGTTCACCACATCAGAGCCTGAACGTGCCCCACCAATGTAGGGTGACCAGCATGAGTAAGATGGCACAACATCATCATCTGAACCTTAAATGGAAGCCAAAGCCAGCAAATATATAGTCATATACTCACAGATAATCAGATGCTTCATAATGAGATACTCGTTATCTTCACAGAAAAGAATTATTTTGGGAATTGGGTCAGTTGTACAAAAACTTAAGTTTCTTATCATCTCATAAAATTATTTCAAACAACACCTTACAAATTTTATTATAAACAGATTTCAGACATATCATACTCTCACATCAGCATGTAATTTTAATGGAAATTGAGGTTTAACATCCCATTCAATGATGAGGTATGATGGATGAGCTGGGGCTCAATTTTAGATATTATATGCTACACATAACACAGGTCGGATATTTTACCCTGATGTGCAGCTAGGATCTGCTTCTCAACCCTAGTCCAAAATTCCTGCTGATTTACTGTGTCTAAAGCTTCATCTCGTCCACCAACTTCAGGCACTGTAGAACACGGCGATATGTTGTATAAATACATGGCAATTGTACGCGATGGGTCGACTTTTTGACCTCTCAATCAACTTACAGCTGAAGATGGGATGAAAATAGGAAAGGACATAAAAAGGAGCCAGAAAGCGGCTCCTGGCCACGGAGGAGCGAAAGGGGGTTATGTCCTCGTCTCATGAAAGGGTTCCCAGCATTAAAGGGGTGATGTGTAATGTTGCAGTGAGTTGCCACTGAATGTGCCACATTAATGGGGAACCCAAAAGGTAATGTTTGATAATAGTGTAGGAAAAACAATCTTTAATTATGTATTTAAGTCGAGTACTCACGGTTCAATCTGAAGGAACATTTCTTGTTAACATCGGTAATGATGATAGGTGGGTATATACCACAAGAAATGCAAACATAGTCATATGTATGGTCACACAGTGACTCATACATGAAGTAGCCCTTGATGATATCTTGGTGGGGTGGAAGTCTGACCTGGAGATACAGCTGCAGTTTCTCCAGCTCTCTCCCCACAGCTGTATGAGTCTGATAACATCAACATTACAAATACACATAGTGATTCATGGTGTTTTGTTAAAAATCAATCTCTCATGGAAAAAGTTTAAACATTGTTACATTTGGCTTTTTTATTAGATCAACAACTGATTATATTTTTCTGAGAGTAATTGTTTGGGGGTAGCAAGTTATCTTAACAAGACTGTTGAGGTTTGTATCGGTACACAGTTGTGTAATTTATAACGTCATATTTCACAAAACCTGAATGCAGCAGCGGATCCACTTGCAAAACCGTGTAGTAAGGAACAGTCGGTTATTGCAGTTGAACAGACCATCATGGGTATCATGATATCTGACAAAATGTGCACATGTTGTGCAAATTTTCTCAAACACTTTAACATCTGAAAATAAAGAAATTCTTGTTATACATTGTAAATGCCTGGGGAAATGATAGGCAGGAGAAATGATAGGAAATGTCTTCATGAAATAATCCACCTGGTAAAAGGAACAAAGAAAATATCACCATGTCTGATGAAGTGTTGGTCAAGAATGGTCCCTTTCTCTGACGAGACACGCAAATCCAAAGGACTGCTGCACCATGGGCACTCAGCTTCTGATGGCATCAGTGGGGCAAACTCCACCGAGTTGTCAAATTCTTGGCAGGAATCAGGGTCGATCTTCTTTTTGCTGAGAAAATCGAGCCAGTGATGGTTGAAAATGTCAACGTCGCCATTGCTTTCAGACTCGGAGGGAACAGAAGATAGAGTGGCAGGAGTTTCATTCCCTTCGGACAAGTTCTGCACCCACCTTACTGCTGCTTTGTGCACACAGTTGTGCAGTGACCCAACACATGGACAAGAAACATATCCATTTCGCAGTGTAACTACTGTACGACCAAGCTGCGACCATGGCCGCACGATGCCAGTATACACCGAGAAGAATGTCACGTTTGGCTGGACACTGTACGGCCATCTAGCAATGAGGGACGTTTGATGCATGTCAGCCTCATTTTTTAAGTTCACCACAAGTGCCCTCATTTCTGAAGACATGAGGACATTACTGATGAGTGGCAAATTGCAGTCACCAGTGACATTTGGGGCGTTAATCGCCTTGCTGAGGTGCTGGCATACAAAGTTCTGCTGTCCTCTTTTCATGGCAAGCATGATTTCCATGCATTCTCCTTCTGTACATACGAGACCAGAATCATCGCCAAAAGTCCTCACTTTTACATGTATTGGAGCAACAGGACCAGTACCAGAGTGTTTGTCAACCAGAAATATTCCCTTTTTGTCGACGCAACAGACTTGGTGTGAACTTGATGAGTCCCTCTGATGGGTTCTCAAATGCCTCCTTATGTTTTTCCTTGAAACAGTTCTTTTGCAGACATTGCACTCCAGTGTAGTATCTTTTGTAGGTTTTATATTCTCATTCACAGTTGAACAAACAGGTTGACTGTCTGAGCTCTTAGTGCTGGGAACACAATTCTCCACTGTGATCGGTTGATCAGTTGCTTCGGGAGGATGCTCATCACATACACCCCTCTCAGATTCTGTTTCGTCTTCGATGTTAACTTTGAATTCTGGACATATCTGAATATGTCGTTCAGCGGTGGAACGCAGTCGAGTTTTACGACCACATATGCAGTGGTAATGTGAACGTTTGTGTGTCATACAGGGCAGCCTACAGAGCAGGAACTTCTTGCCTGAATAATCAATTGAATGCTGTATGATTTATGCACGAGATGAAAAGAAAAACTAGTCATCATGATTCTTGAACCATTGTTGATTGACATATTGTTTTTATTTGAGAGAATATGAATTATTAATTGTTTCTGTATGGATATAATCTAGTCGAACATTTGGAGCAATCTTGAGTACTAGCCAAAGAGTGCATGAGGCACATTGACAATACACTGATCACCTTTGTATGAAAAACTGTGTCTCTCATGGAAACGACTCAGGTGGCGTCTCATGATTTTTGGAGGGCATGGTGAAATCTGGGAAAGCGGACAGAGAGGACAAGGAGCCACTTCTGAGGAAACCAAAGAGGCAGCAGAAACTTCACCATCAATCACTGATTGATGATAACCTAGAACAAAATGGAAAATATCAACAAGCTAAAGCAAAATATACAAACCTTGCAACTTATGATCTATGTTACATAGGTGCAAAATCAAAATCAGTTGTAAATAACTAACCACCATTCACTTACACAGAATAAGACATGTTCAATTGATCAGGCTTACCACATGCAAAATCATACGGAACTCCATTACTTCTCATAGCCAGCTCAAATGAGAGTTCTCTCCAAACCTCCTCAACTTGAAGAATATTTGAAGCACCTGAAAATGTACAATAATGTGAAAAATTTAGGGAACTCACTGTCCAATTCTATAGAGTTATACATGGGATACCGACCTACTGCCTCACTCTATTGAGTTATACATGGGATACCCACTGGGTCGACCTACTGCCTCACTGTATCGAGTTCATACATGGGGTACCTACTGGGTCGACTCACTGCCTCACTGTATCGAGTTTATACAAGGGAGACCCACTGGGTCAACTCACTGCCTCACTGTATCGAGTTTATACATGGGGTACCCACTGGGTCGACCTACTGCCTCACTCTATTGAGTTATACATGGGGTACCCACTGGGTCGACTCACTGCCTCACTCTATTGAGTTATACATGCGCTATCCACTGGGTCGACCTACTGCCTCACCTACTGCCTCACTCTATTGAGTTATACATGGGGATACCCACTGGGTCGACTCACTGCCTCACTCTTTTGAGTTTATACATGGGGACTACCCACTGGGTCGACTCACTGCCTCACTCTATTGCCTCACTCTATTGAGTTTATATATGGGGTACCCACTGGGTCGACCTACTGCCTCACTCTATTGAGTTATGCATGGGGTACCCACTGGGGTCGACCTACTGCCTCACTGTATCGAGTTATACATGGGCTACCCACTGGGTCGACTGGGTCGATCTCTACTGCCTCACTCTATTGAGTTATACATGGGGATAACTCACTGCCCCACTGGGTCGACCTACTGCCTCACTCTATTGAGTTATGCATGGGGTACCCACTGGGGGTCGACTCACTGCCTCACTCTATTGAATTATACATGCCCTATCCACTGGGTCGACCTACTGCCTCACTCTATTGAGTTATACATGGGATACCCACTGGGTCGACTCACTGCCTCACTCTATTGAGTTATACATGGGATACCCACTGGGTCGGTACCCACTACTGCCTCACTCTATTGAGTTATACATGGGGTACCCACTGGGTCGACCTACTGCCTCACTCTATTGAGTTATGGGGTACCCATGGGGGTACCCACTGGGTCGACTCACTGCCTCACTCTATTGAGTTATACATGCCCTATCCACTGGGTCGACCTACTGCCTCCTCACTATTGAGTTATACATGGGATACCCATTGGGTCGACTCACTGCCTCACTGTATCGAGTTTATACATGGTGTACCCACTTGGTCGACCCTGTCTAAGATCTGTTCCTTTAGCACGTGGTCACTACTTCCAGACAATCCATTCCGAGGAATCACAGTATTAATGTAATCAATATCAGTCAAGTGGAAGAAAGTTATGCTTGTCATAGAATTTTCGATAAAAACAACCTCAAATATATAGTATTTTCACCAACTTACCAGATTTATCATGATCTGATTCCATTTTCAAAACGGACTCCATTTCACATTGAGACATCACTGTGAAGATCGTGTAGAAAATGAATGGTCCCTTGGCAGTGGTGTTCAGGTCGACCCAGCTGGTCACCGGAGCCCACTGGGTCGCCCTCATCGCCTCGCGTGTTTCACAGCTTAGCCTTTGAGTACCTGGCAAATAGCGATGTTTGTCTGGTCGCAAGCCATTACCAATGTTATGTATCTGTATTGTTATACTGACTGGTTTCTCTTATCGCTTGCGCAATTAGATCAATGAACACACGAATCACATTAGATTCAGTTTCAGAGTTCAGATTGTCAAACGCGGGTGTGTATGAGAGCGGAGCAGAGTTCAAACATAAGGACAGAAAAACATGCCCTTCTCGCCGTTGACTCGGAACCAGTCAGCACCAGGTAATGTGTACACTGTTGAACACTCACAAACACTTTTTGTCGCAAAAATTCAGACTGTCTATCACTTGTCTGCAGCAGGTCTCGCTTGTCAAAATGCTTCTGCCGTCTTTCAGAAGCTATTATTGTCCATAAGCAAACACAGGTTCATTTCAATGGAGCTCTTTTTTATGTTATGTGCAGCCTATTTATTCCCTTTGTTGCAGAGAAGTTCTTTCTGCAAGTCCGACATCCAGAAGTGCTGAGCTGCCATCTGCTCTGATGCTAATATCCCATTGGACTAAAAGCCAATATCGCAATATGATAAATCAGGGCCATTTCTCCTCGTCAATATTGATTTCTTACCCATCTCTCACCCCTTGCTTCAGCCTAATTTCTACAATGCTGGGCTGATGCCCGCCTCCCAAGGAAGCCGTGTCACCCCAACCGTAATGTGTCGTCATCACCTCTTCTTTGGCTCATAAATCACTTCGGTAGTCCATATACAACTGGCAACCATCAACAAAACAGGCAGAGCAATGAACATATTCTCCAAACCTCCCAAACACACGCCGACAGACCCCCGACGCATCCTCTCCCACAGCCGTACACACACAAAAGTATGCTAACACACCCACACACAGCAAGGTACACTGACACACCCACACACAACCAGATTCACCAACACACCCACACACAACAAGGTACACTAATACACACATATTCACCAATACATGACACGGTATACACTGCTGCTTACTGGAATAAAAGTTGGCTTCAATTGGTGTCGTATCATGGAGAAAAACGGAATTTGGATCAATCAGTTGTGATGTTACACAAGGATTAACTTTATGCCCGCTTTTATTCCTTATGTACATAACTGATATTGGCATTATCACAAAATTAATTAGTATACTTTTCTATCCAGCCGATACAAACAGGTTTTTAACTTAGAGAAATATTAATAATATGCTCATAAAAATGAATAATGAACTTAGTAAACTGGCGCCAATAATTTGTCTTCAAACCACAAGAAACTCCTTATATAACAATTACTTCAGGTCAAACTATTCCATCACCACAAGAAACAGTATCTGTCAATGGAGATATCCTAAAGCGAAGATATATCTCAACAATTCTAGGAGTGAAAATCGATCACATATTAACTTGGCAACACCAAATACAGCACATATAATTTAATCTGACCACAAATATTGGTTTTTAAAACTCCTACTTTAGTAATAATGTACTCATTCATCTATCCCTACATCACTTACTGTCTTAAAGTAACGGGGAACTGAATAAAAAAATATATCAACTAAAACCACAAGCTACAGAAACTCTGCTGTTGAATAGTTACATGATTCAGTAAATGTTCTAGTTTGGCTCCACTTTGTAACAAATTGAATAATTTGTTCAACTCTGAATTGTATTATTTTAATGTATAAATTGTATAATGGTTATTTTCCGACAATAATGAAAAAAGTAGGCTTCTTATGGTAATTACACAACAAGTACCTGACTACGGGGCACCACTGTATAAGTCACTGAACACTTACAATAGCATGTACAGTTGTCTTCGGAATGCAAATTGCTCAAGATTCAATTTACAATATTCTATTCATGTCGTTAAAATGTTAATTGTGCATCTATTGTCCCTTGAATATAACTGTGGATTTCTCGATGTATGATTCGTAATTTGGGTGCATTTCATTTGTTTGATGATTTTTATGTCTTAGTAATATATGTATTATTCGTTCTCAGTCTAAGTACATCATTTACCTGTCGCACTAATATCTAAACACAGCGAAATGACAAATGAAAGGGATGTCTAATTATTACTTTTATTGCGGATAGTTTTTGACTCTGAGCTAGTAAGAGATAATTTTATAAAGGAAAAACTATCAGTAGTGTTTGTGATAAGCACTATATCAGCCACACAGCTGGTCATTGGTATCATGTCAGCAAAACGCCTATTTATTGTGTCAAGGCATCACAACACCTGTAATGAGTGCAACATTACTGAAACTAGTAACATGTTATCAACATGAAAGGAGAAGGATTTCAGCATCATTACTGGGAGTGGTAACATCGGATCAACATGTAATTAGTGATTTCAGCAACATAGCTGTAACTTGTAACATCTGATCCACATGTGATGGGAGTGATGTCAACAACATTACTGTAGCTAGTAACATGTCATCAAGATGTAAAGAGAGTGATGTCAACAACATTACTGTAGCTAGTAACATGTCATCAAGATGTAAAGAGAGTGATGTCAACAACATTACTGTAGCTAGTAACATGTCATCAAGATGTAAAGAGAGCGATGTCAACATTATTAAAGCTAGTAACAGAGATGTGATGATGTCAACAACATTACTGTAGCTAGTAACATGTCATCAAGATGTAAAGAGAGATGTGATATCTGTAGCTAGTAACATTATATTAAAGAGAATGTAACTTGTAACTTGTAACATGACTTTGTACATATTTTACAGAAAAACGCTTTTGGCTCATTTGGCAAAATAAATGTTAAACAAACTTGTACGCAAGACCGAAATAGATAAAAAATAAACGATAACATGTGATAATTTCGTCGAAGGAAATGCATCTGCCAGCTCTACTACCCGATAGCGATAACCCTTCTTGCTTAATATAAATAGGAACTACTGTTTCAAAATGACCCATGCACATTGATATGCCCTAACTAAAACCATTTGGTTAAGTTGACAGCTTTCGGTGTCAGGTGAATCCAATTGGTGTTGTTGCCAGGGTGTAAACGAGGAGTTATTTTGATACCCGGTGTTAGCCATCCTGCCCACCAGCTGAACGTACCCATGCTGAGAATCACGTGGTCACAGTTGAGCAACAGAGTGAAATCCAACGAGTAATCCGAGAAAGGAGAGTAAAATATGCGGGTGCCATTCTGCGATGGGATGTGAGTTTTAGCCCATTCCTTGTCTTCACACGCCAAAAAGAACAATACGTTTGCCCCAAACTTATCTAAGCAGTAGTCGATACCCTTAGTATAATATGACGGCGGCAGAATATGACTTCTAAATTTTCTGTTCGTGACATAATCACCACGTCGGACGTGAATCCCAACTCGCACCGCACTGGGGTACTCTTTCATAATGGCGCTCATATAAGCTCCTACTTTATTTTGGGGTTCATCGAGTGGAATAAATTCTGACCGTATGAAATCCTGGATGTGACTAAAATAAAGATCCCCAGTTTGGAAATAACCCATGAGTCGCATATTTCCAAGGTGGCCTACCTTTTCTTGCATGTATTTCCGCAGATCCTCTGTTCGCTTGTCGTAAGTACCATTTTGCAGGAAAAGTTCAAGTTTATCGACAAGTTTCTCATCAAGACTACTTGGTTTCTTTGACATTTTAAACGTTCGTAGAATGGTCCGTATTTTGCCGCCGGTGGATATGACCGGGGTGAATCCATTCCTTGAAGCGATTCCCATGAGGGCGGCATACTGACACATCATATTTCCCATACGACCCTGCGGCGTAAGTGACAATAAAATAGGATATTCGTTGACATCCTTTGCGGTAACAGCGGTCAGATTGGTGCTGTTTTCTGGGATGGCCAAAAATAACCGAATAGGCTCCGCTTTTATTCTCAAATAAATCAATATGTAAACGAAAGTCAGAAATGTTACACACACAATGGGAAACTGAAGTCCAATTGCTATATTCCTCTTACCGAATCCCATAATGAATCTGGTTATTACAGGTGATGTGTTTGCGTGTTCAATTTTATGAGCGGATGTGTGCGTAGGGTGTGTTGTGGGGGTTGGCGGTCGGAGCTCACCCTCAGTTGGCCCAATCATGTCCTACTTCATGTCCGCGTTTATGAGTAGCCCACGTGACCTACATCAGCTAAACCGTATATAAAAGCGACAACGATAAATGATAACACCAAACAATTCCTCTCAGCGACATGTGCACACGTATATATACACAAACACACACGCACATTTATTTATACACACACAGGCGCTCGGTTTAGGATGCCAAGCTTCCGAGCGCCGAGCCGCTACCTATAAATAGCAGACATAAACATTAGTGTCTAAGAAGCTTGACAACGCCTGTATATATATATATATGAGTGAGTGTGCTTTATATATATATATATATATATATATATATATATATATATATATATATATATATATATATATATATATATATATATATATATATATTTAGATATCTTTTGCCGACACTTGTCGCAAACAGGACACTGTTATTTTCTGCTCGAAGTGCATGTTGCTAATATAAGGAAATTCGATCATTTTTGATAAATTTGATATTTTAACATTTGTCTACCTCAGAGCAGAATATGATACAGACATTTTTTTGCACCACATGAAACAAATATGGATTGAGGGAAGTGATGAATGGAAATGTTTTTATCCTTAGTTTTAAGGGAAAAATGTTTTTCCACTATGGAGAGAGGAGTCAACTTTGCCAATATCCTTCTTTATGAGCAGGACCTCCTGTGCAAAGCTACTTGGAACTTCTTTGCTACTGTTTATGGTAGAGTACGCATTGAGGCGTTGGAGGGGAAGTAAAGCGGGCTTTTCTTTAAAGCAAAGAAGTTGTGGGAACCTATGCAAAAAGACTGTCTGAAGCTGTTAATCCTCTTGGCCTTAAAGGAAGACATTGAGAACTCATCCAATCAAATCCCTACTCGCTGGAAAGAGCCACTGCCAGACACCCACTCCTTCCACTTTCTGAAGCCAATGGACCACACCAACATTGCCAATTCCAAAAATTGCACTTTTACTTGTCCTGACAATATGCTACGGACTTTGGTGCTAAAGAAGACTCAGGAACCAGAGGAAGATGCAGCCCCAAGATAAGTTGCCGAGGATATTCCTGTTACCCAAAAGCATCTGTGGTGATTTTTGTATATTCGACTCCAGAGTGGGTCTGTCACTGGATACTACATGGTGGAGGAGGTCTTGGAAGCTGAGCTGACGGTGTCCTTTCTGAGGGAAGTAGGAGTCCAGAAGAACACTTGTGCTTACCCCAGTATCCCTGACACATCCCATGGTGTGCAAATTGCCAGTGCCTCAGAAAGATGCCCATGGGTGATACCAATATAAGGACTCAATAAGTTTTACTAAGTAGAATCAAGAGGTCATTGGGGCAAATCTTGTCAAGCCTGAAGGCGTCTTAGGCTCGTGTAAATTAAGACACTGCACGGCCAGCGATAATTTGCATTACTCAATGGATGGGTATAAGGTCTGTCTCACGATAGTCTTTAAGAAAATAGGTATTGGGCACTAAATGTCATTTGTGCGTGTTTTTTTTTTCCAAAATAAATGACATCAAATACATAGAATAATTGTTGTTTTCTGTTAGTTATAAACAAATCAAGTTCACCATGACAAATATTCATTCAATACATGCAAAATATATTCTATTAAATCAACAGTGGAGACATGTTCGGTTTGTGACAAAAACAAATGTCCTGTCTTCGGCAGATATATTAGAGGTAAAAATATTATGATACTTGCCAAAAGTTTGCAGAGTTTTCGTTGTGATCACACATATCATACTTATGTTATCTCATAGGTGTCCGGTCTGCGACATGATTTATTTAATATCTATCCTCCAAAATCATGGAAGGTTTAGACAATTTTTATTCATAAAATGAAGAGCATTCATTGTTGGATAAGTAAATGAAAAATAACCACAATTATTTTTACTGGTTATTATTATCAGCTACTTTTCTGTCATTGTCTGTGCCAAAACATAACTGTGGAATGACCCACCGCTAATTCTCTTTGAGCTTAGTTTATGAGAAAAGTATAAGAATGGCAGCGCCCGTAAGGAGAACAGAGAGCAGCGGCGACATTTGTACAGCATGATGTGTAGGCTAAAGTTTAAATAACAGTGAAAATCCAGCAGAAGTGACATCCGCTGTTCTTCAAGCTTACTTTGTGAGAAAACTGTCAGTAATATACATAAGAAAATATTTAATTATATGTTCAGAATTGAATTGGCTTCCTTTGAATTGGAAACCAATTTACCATAGGACCATCAATGACGGAACAACGACGAATTTACTTCAGATTTCAGTCCCGTTTGAAATTTGATTCGTTCGTATCCGTTTGTGTACATGACAACAACTGACACGATTTGTATGACAATTGGACCGATTTTAACGATTACATAAGCGATCGAAACTGTTACAAAAATATGGATATTTTGTTACAGTCGGACGATAATTAATTGCGAAATTTAAAGTTTAGAGATTTTTGCTACCCGAAATTTTCGACCTGATAGAAATTTTTTAACAATGCGTTATTTACAATTACATATATTCGGAAAAAGTTAACAATTACATTTCACTTTCAGAATATGTGCACTGTTTTAAATTCGAATTATCATAAACATTAAACTTGTATGTATGTACATACATACATACATACATACATACATACATATACATACATACATACATACATACATACATACATACATACATACATACATACATACATACATACATACATACATACATACATACATACATACATACATACATACATACATACATACATACATACATACATACATACATACATACATACATACATAATTTTGACTGTGTACAATATTAATGTCCTATCTTGGAGCGTACGTGTTTGATCTCAACTTGGTTATTGCACAGACTTTTTCACATAACCCGAACACTGAAGGCTTTGCAGCTTTTTGTTCTATTCTGTGTCTCCTTTTATCGCGCAAATTCATATTACAGTGGCACAAAATGCAGACGTCTTCATGGAAAAATCTATGGTCATGAAAACTTCGACAGGCGGGGCCAAGTTGTCTGGTACACCTATGATCAGCGGGGTGTTTACATCGGAGCCTCTCATATTTTATAACGTGACAATGACGTCGAGATGAAAATGAATTCACCTGGTTTGTTTGAATCACAAATAATGTTATTGTTCAATCAAAATCACTCCTCTGTGGCCGTGATGTCACACAATATTTGCGGTTAAACTACTCCCCGCGAGCTTTACTACACAAGCGGTTTATTACACTTTTCTACAACATCCTCATATCTCGAAGAACTATTGTTTGTCTTACTTGGTGTAGTTCAAGGTTGGTAGATTGAAGAGTGAGTAGTGTAATCAGTGTACCACAGGGAGCATCCCACTATCTTACTTGATATTGTCATTGGTACACCTGCTACTCGAAGAATTGGATATTGTTCAGGTGTAGACATGTTCCTGATAACAATAATCATGCGATTGGTCATACTGACTACATTGATTGCAACATGCTAACAATCGGCTCAATCAAAACATCATTTCAAAACAACTCAAAAGATTATACGCTAATGATATGATATTAATAATCGCCTTATTGGATTATAGCATATCCTTCACATTCAACGATGAATCGGATTATAAACAACTCCAAACATACAATGATGAGTTGGATTATAATATACCCCACACATACATAAGTTATATGATAGACATAGACCACACTTAAAATTAGGATTTGCGTTATTGCATACTCCGAACATGTAATCATGATTTGGGTGGTAACATATCTCACACTATTGATTATGATTTGTGCTATGGTACACCGCGCGTATATAATGATGATCTGCATTGTAGCATGGATCATGATAATGATGATCTGCATTGTAGCATGTATGATGATAATGATAATGATGATGATGATGATGATGATGATGATGATGATGATGATGATGATGATGATTTACATGCTAGCATTCCCCACTCATTTGTGATAATCATTTGCATCAAAGAGTGCAATACGCTTGCCACTTGAGCACATTCCACGCTTGTACGAGTCATTCGTATTTGAGTTAGCCCCATACATGTAAGTATGGTATGCGTTATAGTGTGTGCCCCAGCATAGTTAACGCTGTAACCTACGCAAACTTATGTTGCATCTCTGAGAATTGACCCCATCCATATAATTATAATCTGTGTGAGAATAAACCCCAGTGCTTTGAGCCTATTTACAATGGATGACTTTGTTCAGATCATATAAAACATTCTTCTTCATATACTACACTGTCAATTATGTAAGTCTTGAGTAAGAATGTAAGATTCCGTTTGATATATCAATAAGAGATTCTATAAGTGGTGCGAGGTGACAAGTAGGCTGCCATCTTACGCTATCTCACGCCCCTTTTAAGGCAATTTGTGTGTCCCCCACACTCATCGAGGGCATATGCAGGCCAAAATACTCAAATCAGTCCAGATGCACATGGTACCCTTTATTTTGCATTCACTATATCAGTTTATAAACGTTTTTTTCCAGACAGATTGGCCACCAAAACGAACATTAATACATTAGCGAACAGCACTACACTTACACGTCAACTGATGTTATGATGTCATACCTCTTGGACAACCTTGAAAATAACTTGAGATCAATAACATGAGATCAACATTTGGGGTTATTGATTGTGGGTCCATATATACATAAACTTATATCTTCGTTCAACTCAGTTATGATACTTGAGTTAGTAACATCAAGTTTTCACTTCTGGAGCATGCATTTGACACGCAGATTTTTCGCCATCAAAAGAGGATCGAAATTTAGAACCTAAAGTACAATAGATCAAGGAGTTATAACCAATAATGTGAAGAGAAAAAGGTAACAGTTTGTTGCCTGACATTGTTGTTTTTTGGATTTAAAAAAATCTAATTTTTGTATCACTTAATTAGCTAAAAAGTTTAATTTATGAGCTCTATTTGTTAAATGATATAGATTGGTGTAAGCTTGTTCTGTATTTTAGTTATGTTATTCTGTTTATATGTTTATCATATTGAAGTGCAAATAAATAGTTCTCACTTGGTCTCATTGTTTACATAAACCTACAGGTACTTCTGTTTTAGCATGAAGAAACATGACATCAGTATGTGGTTGTGACATGAATATCCAATTTATTATACAACGTTAATATGAATTTAGGATATACAGGCAACCAAAAAATAACCCAATTTATAAATATATTTGAAAACAAAATATGACAGACTAGCTGACAATGAGTATGAAAAATTTAAAAGCTGGAAAACAATGCTTGGCCAACATTACATTACATCTCAATCACTCAACACAGTATTGAGAGTGGTGCATTCATTTGAACCCTGCACACAAATCACAGTTAATGTTTCGAGATCTTTAAGTATTTTTCTTAAACCCTTTGAACATTTCATGGACACTTTCTCTAGCCTTTCATGACGTCTTTTTAACAGTTATATCCACTGTCAAGCGGACCATATGTGCTCCGAATAAATCAAAATGAACTCTCCAAGAGCTGAAGTCGCGCGTCAGATTTACGTTGCGTGTCATCGAAACTCCTGGCATGCCAACGCGTTTCAATTCTCGCGCAAGTACTGATATTTTACTTCAGACTCGGACAATGTGATAACAAGGCACGTACAGGACATAGTAAATGACATTGTGCAATCGAGTACACCGCCTGCTGTTGTTAACTTGTCTATTGACACTTGCAAATGTATTCATGCCATTTCGCCTATGTTCCCAGCGAACTTGACCTCGGGTCAATGCCTCCGGTTTCCTCGGCGGCGACTTCAAAGGGCGTTGCCACTCCTTCTTTAGTTATATAACTCCTTGAATAGATAAAGAAATTGAGGGCGTAATTTAGGAGGTTAATGACTTCTAACACAAGTCGTCGCAGTATAGTTTCTTCCAGCTGTCGGGGGTTGTCCGGTTCGAGGGGTAGGCATATTACCATAGCCATGTCAACAAATTATATAAAAGAGTCGAAGAAAACAGGGATAATGTAGTTATCATTCTGAGTGGCCACGTTGCTGATGGTGGGATAGAATTCTATCCCATATTACGAAGGAAATTTTTGGATGGAATTCCATCCAGTCCCTGACTGGTCAAGATAGAGTGGAGTGGTTGTAATAGCAAACATTGGGGTGATCGCAATCAAACGGCGAGTAAGTGATGTTACCGGGTTCTTTGCATCATCATGATTATCATCAAAAACACCATCTACATCACATACATTGTTATCATTAGCCTAACAGCATTGTCATGATCATGATGCTAATTATGATCTTATATTCATAATCATCTTAGCCATTATTATTACCACCTTCATTGTTGGTACCATAAGCAAGATCACCATCATAATTAACACCACACTATTGTCTTCTCCATTTTCATCATCAACCAGGAGGCAAATGGGTAATGCTAAACGCGGCACAGTTGAGTGATAGAGCAAAGTGGGCTAATTTCGACCCCTTATCGTTTGGTGAGCGATAAAGAGGAATTATATGTAGTTTACCAGGCTAAAACGTAGAGAAAGGAAACACTCGAGGAAGTGAGGAGAACCCAGTGGGTCGAAGGAAGCCCACTGGGTCGACCTGACTGGAGCGAGATTGGGAGCGGTCGTTATTTTACCAGGCAATAGCTTTAGCAAGACTGTGCAGGATAAAAGAAATAAATCAGTTATATTGTGTTTTTAATGCTACCGATTTCAACCAAGGCGAATAGCATTAATCATTTCCCTACGAAATATAACTACACAATTATTTAATCAATGTAGTTATTGGTACACGTTGATGAAAAAGTCAGTTATTGCATCGGTTTCAGGTAGTGAGTGAACCCAATGTTAATACAGGCAGCTGGTCGACCCAGTGGGTACCCCATGTATAACTCAATAGAGTGAGGCAGTAGGTCGACCCAGGTACCCCATGTATAACTCAATAGAGTGAGGCAGTAGGTCGACCCAGTGGATAGCGCATGTATAACTCAATAGAGTGGGAAGTGAGTCGACCCAGTGGGTACCCCATGTATAACTCAATAGAGTGAGGCAGTAGGTCGACCCAGTGGGTACCCCATGTATAACTCAATAGAGTGAGGCAGTAGGTCGACCCAGTGGGTCTCCCATGTATAAACTCGATACAGTGAGGCAGTGAGTCGACCCAGTGGGTATCCCATGTATAACTCAATAGAGTGAGGCAGTGAGTCGACCCAGTGGGTACCCCATGTATAACTCGATAGAGTGAGGCAGTAGGTCGACCCAGTGGGTACCCCATGTATAACTCAATAGAGTGAGGCAGTAGGTCGACCCAGTGGGTATCCCATTTATAATTCAATAGAATGAGGCAGTGAGTCGACCCAGTGGGTACCCCATGTATAACTCAATAGAGTGAGGCAGTAGGTCGACCCGGTGGATAGCTCCCATGTATAACTCAATAGAGTGAGGCAGTGAGTCGACCCAGTGGGTATCCCATGTATATAACTCAATAGAGTGAGGCAGTAGATCGACCCAGTGGGTATCCCATGTATAACTCAATAGAGTGAGGCAGTGAGGCAGTCGACCCAGTGGGTATCCCGTATAACCCAGTGGGTACCCCATGTATAACTCAATAGAGTGAGGCAGTGAGTCGACCCAGTGGGTATCCCATGTATAACTCAATAGAGTGAGGCAGTAGAGTCGACCCAGTGGGTATCCCATGTATAACTCAATAGAGTGAGGCAGTAGGTCGACCCAGTGGGTACCCCATGTATAACTCAATAGAGTGAGGCAGTAGGTCGACCCAGTGGGTACCCCATGTATAACTCAATAGAGTGAGGCAGTAGGTCGACCCAGTGGGTACCCCATGTATAACTCAATAGAGTGAGGCAGTAGGTCGACCCAGTGGGTATCCCATGTATAACTCAATAGAGTGAGGCAGTGAGTCGACCCAGTGGGTATCCCATGTATAACTCAATAGAGTGAGGCAGTAGGTCGACCCAGTGGGTATCCATGTATAACTCAGTGCAGTAGGTCGATCACTCCCATGTATAACTCGATGAGTGAGGCAGCAGTAGTCGACCCAGTGGGTACCCCCCCATGTATAACTCAATAGAGTGAGGCAGTAGTCGACCCAGTGGGTACCCCATGTATAACTCAATAGTCGAGTAGGTCCCAGTGGGTATCCCATGTATAACTCAATAGAGTGAGGCAGTAGTCGACCCAGTGGGTCATGTATAACTCAATATAGAGTGGCAGTAGGTCGACCCAGTGGTATCCCATGTATAACTCAATAGAGTGAGGCAGTAGGTCGACCCAGTGGGTATCCCATGTATAACTCAATAGAGTGAGGCAGTAGGTCGACCCAGTGGGTATCCCATGTATAACTCAATAGAGTGAGGCAGTAGAGTCGACCCAGTGGGTATCCCATGTATAACTCAATAGAGTGAGGCAGTAGGTCGACCCAGTGGGTCCCATGTATGACTCCAGTGAGGCAGTAGGTCGACCCAGTGGGTACCCCATGTATAACTCAATAGAGTGAGGCAGTAGGTCGACCCAGTGGGTATCCCATGTATAACTCAATAGAGTGAGGCAGTAGGTCGACCCAGTGGGTGGGTACTCCCATGTATAACTCAATAGAGTGAGGCAGTAGGTCGACCCAGTGGGTACCCCATGTATAACTCAATAGAGTGAGGCAGTGAGTCGACCCAGTGGGTATCCCATGTATAACTCAATAGAGTGAGGCAGTAGATCGACCCAGTGGGTACCCCATGTATAACTCAATAGAGTGAGGCAGTAGGTCGACCCAGTGGATAGCGCATGTATAACTCAATAGAGTGAGGCAGTGAGTCGACCCAGTGGGTATCCCATGTATAACTTATTAGAACGTAGCAGTCAGCTGACCTAAGGGCTGATTTTATTGCCAAATTTCAATTTTTCCACAATACATAGGTGTAAATTTCACTATGACAAAATTACAATCAAATGGGATGCTAACCCAGTAACACACGTTTTCACACCTAGTCTGACAATTACAATGTAGTGCTGAAACTAACACATTTCATCATTTGCTAAACAGAATCTGCAACCTAGGTGGGGATTTCAAAGACTCTGCTATTGCAACTTTCACCAACCCACTTCATGAAACAAAACTATGTGAATGCTATAATCACTGACACTAATGTCACTTAACTGTGCATTAAGCTGGGTTCTTGGTATACTAAAAATGACTTGATTCGTAAAGACACTTAATCAAGCTTACATAACCTGTTAGAAATAGTTTGTATTATTTACAATATCCAATAATGCACAAATTACACTATAAAAACATTATAGTGCATGGTTTTAGTGGTTTACAGTTCTTTGTTCATGTATCACAAAGTTAGGTGATAAGCATCATTGTATCAGTACAATAAGCTGTGTCTAACCTATTCTTATATATATTCAGGTCCACCAGAAACAGGACCCATATAGTGGGCAATTGCATTTATATGCATCAGAACATAACTGAGAAATGAGAAAGCAAATCAGCATTAGATGTCAACAATACCCTATATGACTGACTATCAGGGATAGGCAAATATATATCTTCCAATAAAGTCAACAAACATGCACTAGAATAAAAGCATCTGCTGTATAGATGAGAGAGAAGTTGGAGACTATAAAAAGTGATATGTTACAGTAACCAAAAAGGTCAGTCTGGCAAATCCCCATTGTTTATATGCATAAATCTTACATGTGACATTTGGTTAAAAAGTTATGTTTTAGGCCTTCATATAATTTGGACAAACCAATCAAAAGATGTCCAAGGGATGAATTCAGACAAATCAACGGTAACCAACCTATTCAAAACATCGACCATGTGGATTGGGGCATTATATAGTGCCACATGAACTACTACTTTACCAAATCAAAAGCTTACATGGACATGTCCTAGACTGGCTGAGAGACAATTACCTTGATAGGAACAGACCATGAATTGACCTATGATGTAAATATTCTTCGTGGACAAGGGTCACAAGAGGAGTACCAATGGGTGAAGAGTTGGTCCACATTATCTACAGTATATTTGCAAATGAATGCCTCTTTGACTACTAACACCGCTTTGTTTGAAGATGAATATATTCAGCAGTTTCGATAGATCAGAAAACTACTTAAATTGTTAATACAAGAAAACAAGTCAGTTTCATGTATTATCCACATATTCCAAAAATCCACAGGACAAGATACAAATTAAATCCATCAATTCAAAACAATATGAAATATTGAATTGATACTACTCAGGACAAGAAAAACAAATGGTCTTGTCCCGTTTGGAATGGCTTGTACACTTTAGGTGGAATCTGCCACCACAAGATCCACAAATTTCCTAGAACACATGATTACAAATATATTAGAAATGTATGATATGTGATGTATGAGATATATGGTAGATCCATATAGAGCTTTAATAACATTTATCTTGATATCTTTCATGCATTGTCATACATGATGAACTATTAACTAAGATACTGCTTAATAGCAAAATAAGCCTGTACTGAATATTATATTTTCAATTCCACTATCTGTAATTGTGTACCGACCTATATAATCATAAGTAGTACAACAAATGTATGAATAATTATACTGTAAGTCAGTTCATAGTGCTGTTCAACGGTTTTATTACCAAGAGGCCAGAATCCTGGCCACACCGTATGCAATAAACTTCCTTTAAATCTGAAACCAAAATCAGTTTGGCAATTTAGGCGTTGATAAGCAGAAAAATGCCTTTTATATACTTGTACATGTAATAATCATAGTAACAACAATCTGTTAACTTATACTTTGCTTTTGTGTAAATGAAAACTACCTGAGTTCACATATAAACTGTTGGCTATGCAGCTCCTGGCATCCTCAGGGTTCGCAGGCAGGGTATCTCTGCATACTGCCTCGTGCAAGAACTGCATCACATGTGACAGATTGACACTGGATTATGTTATCATTGTTTGGTTGATGGTTTTATAGTTTGCTGAATAAAGAACTATGCATACCTTTAAAGCAAATATGCCGCAATTGAAACTGTCTCTTTGTCTGTATGTAGATTCCGAGGCAGTCACTTTAGAGCCAACCATGTCCAGGCCAGCAGCATCACGGGCTTCCATGAATTTTCTGACCAAACATTTGTACACAGTTATTAACAAGAAATGGAATAAAAGGAAACACTTATTACAAATATCCTTCAAAATTGTACACTACACATCTTGTTTTGAGTTGACAATTACCTCAGGGGATAATTAAATTGACATAAATTATTGCTTCAACATCTGCATGAATACATGAGCCAACTAAAGCAAAATTCAATCAACACAAACAAAATTCAAGCTTATGTTAGTTCAGTATAATAAATATATAGGTCTGCTTACAAGAATTATGTGATTGTAATGGAATATATATTTAAGAGCACTGAAGAACACAAAGCTATGTGGCAAAGCCAACAATTATTGACAATATTAGGCACCAACAGAATAAGATTGGCCATTTTACAACCTGCTGTAAACTAGAATGAAATTGAACGAACAATTGTTTAAATAATGCTTAATTGACTAATGCAACCTCCAGTTCTTCAGTATTTTCTCCATCATAACGGGTTTCTCGCCATATGGGTCAAAATACTTTATAACTTCGTTTTCAGTTGACACAACCTTCACCATTGAAATATATTTGATTGACTGATTAATAGACAGATATAGTGACAAGGGCAAGGATGAAGATTAACATTACCTCAGTACATTGGCCACAATTATATTCAAAGGATAAGAACATTTTGTTGTATTTACATAAAGCATCAGGCAAGTAAAAACTGAAAAAAATCACAAATACATACAACTGATGTCCAGTGGGCTCTGCCTTGGAGGTATACCCCAACAACAGTATGGAAGTCATGAAATTTGACCTGAGACACAGAGTGGTTTAAATAGGTAAAAAACTGTTAAGGACCAACCTTAACAACATTTACAACAATTTCATAGCAAGACAAACAGTAAGCCAAATAAATATTGAAAGTTACCCAGCGCATCAAAGGTGGTTTATCTCCATCGAGAATGGCAGTCATGGTCTGAGAGGGCAAATGGAGAATAGCACCAACGGAGCTCTTGGCAGTGATCATGTGCAGGTAAGCATCCATTACCTACAGCAACATGACAATAAATAATATATTTCAATGTTGCAGAGAAAAAAATAATCAAATAATGTGTCTTTATTAGGTTTGATGTAGGTTTTATTACATCAACCAGTTTATCAACTCACCTGATCAGTAAGCCATGCTGTACCTTGTAAACTTACAAAATCTTCAGTAGTCAATGGGTATGGCCCTTGGCGAGCAAGAATATGATGCCTTGGTGCTTTCTTGGCAATTGCCCAGATCTCGGTGGCAGGGGAATGGACTATAAGAAAATGATAACTTAAATGTGAGATCAAAATTTGCCTATTGATACATCTATTCAAGATGTTCAATGAATATCATTACCAAAGTGGACTCTTTTCCTTTTCTTGATGAGTCCACTGGTCTTGAGTATTCCTACAAACCAATTGCTTTAAATGTCTATACTATGAGGTTCCCATGTATGAATGAGGCCACCTAGGCTAAATGGTTACATGCAGATCACCACCCAAAGACATTACCTAGTGGCTTTTGATCACCCATCAGAGAAGCAGCTCTTGTTGGATCACTGTTGGCCTCTACAACATTACAGCAATACTTAACACACTTTACTCCCCATACCATCAGAGAAAATACAGATTATGTTATTTCAGATGGATGTTCCTTGACTCACATATAGTGTGTTACACAAGAGTTAGGGGCTCAACTTTATGCATCAAATGTTACCCATTACACAGGACTCTACATACTAAAACAGCTGAGATTTGTTCATGTTATTTCACCTTGCTGTGTGGGACCTGAAGCAGGGGACACTTTAATCGCCTCAGCTGTAAAGTGAAAGAACGATCTGACACGATAGTATATATATATATATATATATATATATATATATATATATATATATATATATATATATATATATATATATATATATATATATATATATATATATATATATATATATATATATATATATATATATATATATATATATATATATATATATATATATATATATATATATATATATATATATATATATAAGCAGGATGAAACTGGGACTGATTTAACATTTATCTTATGGTTTGATAGAAATGTTTTACTAGTTTTGGTAGCAGAAATGATGATTCTCTTGTCTGATCCAAAAGACAGCTCACAGTCGGGATGTGATGCTTTGATGCTTTTCTCGATAAGTGCCCTTCTGTCCTGGTTTTTCCGCATGTTTTGCAGATGAAGGAGAAGTCTCACAGCAAACACATGATTCACAGCTTTCATCTGGTTGAGGAAATACTTTGATTTATCAAGTGAAGAAAATAGTTCCTCCACAACCTGAGTGTTAACTGTGCCTTGCAGCCCTCTCACTATGTCCAACCTTCTCAATTTCTCCTTCTCATTGGTGGAATTGTTTTGATGGAAGCGATCATAGGCACAGTAATGGTCCCTTGAGTTTGTCAATGGGTGACGGTTGTCACTGTAGGAGTGATCAACTGATGTGATATTGAACATCACGTTTGACATATTCAGCTCTGGAATATCAACAGTTAATGCTCTTACTTTCAAGAGAGCCAGATTTTCTTCAGTGCACTGTGCAAAACGGCCATCATTTGGATGGAACATGGATGGTTTCCGTTTGTTGCCATGCAGGGACACAAAGCCTGGTATGTCACAAATCACTAAAGTAGGTTGATGTTTAAATGACATGAGGAGGTCAACATGGTCACGGGGGCTCTCTCCCCTAAGGAGGAACTTGATGGCATATATAATGCCATGGGGACAGCAGGCTGCTAGCAAACCCCCTGTTGAACACACAATTATATCATGATAAATCAATGTATATAGAAAGGATGTGAAATATCAAAATTCTTGTAACATAATTTGACCAACAGAAAATAAGCATATCACTAACCAGATCTTCCTGAAAATTTTGTAAAGATCTTGTCAAAACAGGTTTGATCCTTGATCCGATCTTTGATCCGATTCAAACACTCAAGCTTTGTTCCGCTGTCCAATACTCCAATTGATTTGCAAACTTTTTTGATGTCTGGCAACTGTTAAAATATAAGAAAGGTGAAATAAATCTATTTGATCTAGGACACCACTTCACTGAACTCTTCCCTAGAAAAATATGTTTTAAGTGACATTTCTCACCTTTTTTTCACTGATTAGTTCTATCAGCAAATCTTCTGACAACTCTACTTCGTTTTCATCGTCATCTACAGCTGTCCTTGACCCTGATCCTGACCCTTTCTTGAACTCAGTGTTCACCACATCAGAGCCTGAACGTGCCCCACCAATGTAGGGTGACCAGCATGAGTAAGATGGCACAACATCATCATCTGAACCTTAAATGGAAGCCAAAGCCAGCAAATATATAGTCATATACTCACAGATAATCAGATGCTTCATAATGAGATACTCGTTATCTTCACAGAAAAGAATTATTTTGGGAATTGGGTCAGTTGTGCAAAAACTTAAGTTTCTTATCATCTCATAAAATTATTTCAAACAACACCTTACAAATTTTATTATAAACAGATTTCAGACATATCATACTATCACATCAGCATGTAATTTTAATGGAAATTGAGGTTTAACATCCCATTCAATGATGAGGTATGATGGATGAGCTGGGGCTCAATTTTAGATATTATATGCTACACATAACACAGGTCGGATATTTTACCCTGATGTGCAGCTAGGATCTGCTTCTCAACCCTAGTCCAAAATTCCTGCTGATTTACTGTGTCTAAAGCTTCATCTCGTCCACCAACATCAGGCACTGTAGAACACGGCGATATGTTGTATAAATACATGGCAATTGTACGCGATGGGTCGACTTTTTGACCTCTCAATCAACTTACAGCTGAAGATGGGATGAAAATAGGAAAGCGGCTCCTGGCCACGGAGGAGCGAAAGGAGGTAATGTCCTCGTCTCATGAAAGGGTTCCCAGCATTAAAGGGCCAATGAATGTGCCACATTAATGGGGAACCCAAAAGGTAATGTTTGATAATAGTGTAGGAAAAATAATCTTTAATTATGTATTTAAGTCGAGTACTCACGGTTCAATCTGAAGGAACATTTCTTGTTAACATCGGTAATGATGATAGGTGGGTATATACCACAAGAAATGCAAACATAGTCATATGTATGGTCACACAGTGACTCATACATGAAGTAGCCCTTGATGATATCTTGGTGGGGTGGAAGTCTGACCTGGAGATACAGCTGCAGTTTCTCCAGCTCTCTCCCCACAGCTGTATGAGTCTGATAACATCAACATTACAAATACACATAGTGATTCATGGTGTTTTGTTAAAAATCAATCTCTCATGGAAAAAGTTTAAACATTGTTACATTTGGCTTTTTTATTAGATCAACAACTGATTATATTTTTCTGAGAGTAATTGTTAAGGGGTAGCAAGTTATCTTAACAAGACTGTTGAGGTTTGTATCGGTACACAGTTGTGTAATTTATAACGTCATATTTCACAAAACCTGAATGCAGCAGCGGATCCACTTGCAAAACCGTGTAGTAAGGAACAGTCGGTTATTGCAGTTGAACAGACCATCATGGGTATCATGATATCTGACAAAATGTGCACATGTTGTGCAAATTTTCTCAAACACTTTAACATCTGAAAATAAAGAAATTCTTGTTATACATTGTAAATGCCTGGGGAAATGATAGGCAGGAGAAATGATAGGAAATGTCTTCATGAAATAATCCACCTGGTAAAAGGAACAAAGAAAATATCACCATGTCTGATGAAGTGTTGGTCAAGAATGGTCCCTTTCTCTGACGAGACACGCAAATCCATAGGACTGCTGCACCATGGGCACTCAGCTTCTGATGGCATCAGTGGGGCAAACTCCACCGAGTTGTCAAATTCTTGGCAGGAATCAGGGTCAATCTTCTTTTTGCTGAGAAAATCGAGCCAGTGATGGTTGAAAATGTCAACGTCACCATTGCTTTCAGACTCGGAGGGAACAGAAGATAGAGTGGCAGGAGTTTCATTCCCTTCGGACAAGTTCTGCACCCACCTTACTGCTGCTTTGTGCACACAGTTGTGCAGTGACCCAACACATGGACAAGAAATATATCCATTTCGCAGTGTACTACTGTACGACCAAGCTGCGACCATGGCCGCACGATGCCAGTATACACCGAGAAGAATGTCACGTTTGGCTGGACACTGTACGGCCATCTAGCAATGAGGGACGTTTGATGCATGTCAGCCTCATTTTTTAAGTTCACCACAAGTGCCCTCATTTCTGAAGACATGAGAACATTACTGATGAGTGGCAAATTGCAGTCACCAGTGACATTTGGGGCGTTAATCGCCTTGCTGAGGTGCTGGCATACAAAGTTCTGCTGTCCTCTTTTCATGGCAAGCATGATTTCCATGCATTCTCCTTCTGTACATACGAGACCAGAATCATCGCCAAAAGTCCTCACTTTCACATGTATTGGAGCAACAGGACCAGTACCAGAGTGTTTGTCAACCAGAAATATTCCCTTTTTGTCGACGCAACAGACTTGGTGTGAACTTGATGAGTCCCTCTGATGGGTTCTCAAATGCCTCCTGATGTTTTTTTTCCTTGAAACAGTTCTTTTGCAGACATTGCACTCCAGTGTAGTATCTTTTGTAGGTTTTATATTCTCATTCACAGTTGAACAAACAGGTTGACTGTCTGAGCTCTTAGTGCTGGGAACACAATTCTCCACTGTGATCGGTTGATCAGTTGCTTCGGGAGGATGCTCATCACATACACCCCTCTCAGATTCTGTTTCGTCTTCGATGTTAACTTTGAATTCTGGACATATCTGAATATGTCGTTCAGCGGTGGAACGCAGTCGAGTTTTACGACCACATATGCAGTGGTAATGTGAACGTTTGTGTGTCATACAGGGCAGCCTACAGAGCAGGAACTTCTTGCCTGAATAATCAATTGAATGCTGTATGATTTATGCACGAGATGAAAAGAAAAACTAGTCATCATGATTCTTGAACCATTGTTGATTAACATATTGTTTTTATTTGAGAGAATATGAATTATTAATTGTTTCTGTATGGATATAATCTAGTCGAACATTTGGAGCAATCTTGAGTACTAGCCAAAGAGTGCATGAGGCAAATTGACAATACACTGATCACCTTTGTATGAAAAACTGTGTCTCTCATGGAAACGACTCAGGTGGCGTCTCATGATTTTTGGAGGGCATGGTGAAATCTGGGAAAGCGGACAGAGGGGACAAGGAGCCACTTCTGAGGAAACCAAAGATGCAGCAGAAACTTCACAATCAATCACTGATTGATGATAACCTAGAACAAAATGGAAAATATCAACAAGCTAAAGCAAAATATACAAACTTTGCAACTTATCATCTATGTTACATAGGTGCAAAATCAAAATCAGTTGTAAATAACTAACCACCATTCACTTACACAGAATAAGACATGTTCAATTGATCAGGCTTACCACATGCAAAATCATACGGAACTCCATTACTTCTCATAGCCAGCTCAAATGAGAGTTCTCTCCAAACCTCCTCAACTTGAAGAATATTTGAAGCACCTGAAAATGTACAATAATGTGAAAAATTTAGGGAACTCACTGTCCAACTCTATAGAGTTATACATGGGATACCGACCTACTGCCTCACTCTATTGAGTTATACATGGGATACCCACTGGGTCGACTCACTGCCTCACTGTATCGAGTTTATACATGGGAGACCCACTGGGTCGACCTACTGCCTCACTCTATTGAGTTATACATGGGGTACCCACTGGGTCGACCTACTGCCTCACTCTATTGAGTTATACATGGGGTACCCACTGGGTCGACCTACTGCCTCACTCTATTGAGTTATACATGGGATACCCACTGGGTCGACTGGGTCACTGCCTCACTCTATCGAGTTATACATGGAGACCCACTGGGTCGACCTACTGCCTCACTCTATTGAGTTCCCGGGGGGGGGGGGGCACTTATACCCACTGGGTCGTACTACTGCCTCACGACGGGGTTATACATTTTTCGGCCTCTTGACTTGTACGACGGGTTCTTTGGCCTCATACTTGTACGACGGGGTAGTGTTTTTGAGCTTCATGTACGGTACGAGGGGTTATAAATTCGCATAATACCTTGTACGACGGGGTATGCTTTTGGCCATTTGACCTTGTACGACGGGTACGGGTTTTCGAGGTCCCGCGGCACATTGAGTTATCCATGGAATAACCAACTGGGTCGACCCCCCCCACGGGATTGAGTTATACATGGGGTACCCACTGGGTCGACCTACTGCCTCACTCTATTGAGTTATACATGGGGGTACCCACTGGGTCGACTCACTACCTCACTCTATTGAGTTATACATGCGCTATACCCACTGGGTCGACCTACTGCCTCACTCTATTGAGTTATACATGGGGTACCCACTGGGTCGATCTACTGCCTCACTCTATTGAGTTATACATGGGATACCCACTGGGTCGACCTACTGCCTCACTCTATTGAGTTTATACATGGGGTACCCACTGGGTCGACTCACTGCCTCATTCTATTGAATTATAAATGGAATACCCACTGGGTCGACTCACTGCCTCATTCTATTGAATTATAAATGGAATACCCACTGGGTCGACCTATTGCCTCACTCTATTGAGTTATACATGGGGTACCCACTGGGTCGATCTACTGCCTCACTCTATTGAGTTATACATGGGATACCCACTGGGTCAACTCACTGCCTCACTGTATCGAGTTTATACATGGGAGACCCACTGGGTCGACCTACTGCCTCACTCTATTGAGTTATACATGGGGTACCCACTGGGTCGACCTACTGCCTCACTCTATTGAGTTATACATGGGGTACCCACTGGGTCGACTCACTGCCTCACTCTATTGAGTTATACATGCGCTACCCACTGGGTCGACCTACTGCCTCACTCTATTGAGTTATACATGGGGTACCCACTGGGTCGACCTATTGCCTCACTCTATTGAGTTATACATGGGAGACCCACTGGGTCGACCTACTGCCTCACTCTATTGAGTTATACATGGGGTACCCACTGGGTCGACCTATTGCCTCACTCTATTGAGTTATACATGGGATACCCACTGGGTCGACCTACTGCCTCACTCTATTGAGTTATACCCACTGGGTCGACCCTACTGCCTCACTCTATTGAGTTATACATGGGGTACCCACTGGGTCGACCTACTGCCTCACTCTATTGAGTTATACATGGGATACCCATGGGGTCGACTCACTATTGCCTCACTGTACCCACGAGTTATACCTCACTCTATTGACCCACTGGTACCCGGTCTACTACTGCCTCACTCTATTGAGTTATACATGGGGGTACCCACTGGGTCGACCTACTGCCTCACTCTATTGAGTTTATACATGGGGTACCCACTGGGTCGACCTACTGCCTCACTCTATTGAGTTATACATGGGGTACCCACTGGGTCGACCTACTGCCTCACTCTATTGAGTTATATGGGGACCTACTGCCCCCATTGGGTCATGGGGGACCCACTGGGAGTTATACATGGGGTACCCACTGGGTCGACCTACTGCCTCACTCTATTGAGTTATACATGGGAGACCCACTGGGTCGACCTACTGCCTCACTCTATTGAGTTATACATGGGGTACCCACTGGGTCGACCTACTGCCTCACTCTATTGAGTTATACATGGGAGACCCACTGGGTCGACCTACTGCCTCACTCTATTGAGTTATACATGGGGTACCCACTGGGTCGACCTACTGCCTCACTCTATTGAGTTATACATGGGGGACCCACTGGGTCGACCTACTGCCTCACTCACTATTGAGTTATACATGGGGTACCTACTGTACCCACGACCTACCTGCCTCACTCTATTGAGTTATACATGGGGTACCCACTGGGTCGACCTACTGCCTCACTCTATTGAGTTATACATGGGGTACCCACTGGGTCGACTCTACTGCCTCACTCTATTGAGTTATACATGGGTACCCACTGGGTCGACCTACTGCCTCACTCTCTATTGAGTTATACATGGGGTACCCACTGGGTCGACCTACTGCCTCACTCTATTGAGTTATACATGGGGTACCCACTGGGTCGACCTACTGCCTCACTCTATTGAGTTATACATGGATACCCACTGGGTCGACTACTGCCTCACTCTATTGAGTTATATATGGGGTACCACTGGGGTCGACCTACTGCCTCACTCTATTGAGTTATACATGGGGTACCCACTGGGGTCGACCTACTGCCTCACTCTATTGAGTTTATACATGGGGTACCCACTGGGTCGACCTACTGCCTCACTCTATTGAGTTATACATGGGGTACCCACTGGGTCGACCTACTGCCTCACTCTATTGAGTTATACATGGGATACCCACTGGGTCGACTCTACTGCCTCACTCTATTGAGTTTATACATGGGATACCCACTGGGTCGACCTACTGCCTCACTCTATTGAGTTATACATGGGGTACCCACTGGGTCGACTACTGCCTCACTCTATTGAGTTATACATGGGGTACCCACTCGACTACTGCCTCACTCTATTGAGTTATACATGGGGTACCCACTGGGTCGACCTACTGCCTCACTCTATTGAGTTATACATGGGGTACCCACTGGGTCGACCCTACTGCCTCACTCTATTGAGTTATACATGGGGTACCCACTGGGTCGACCTACTGCCTCACTCTATTGAGTTATACATGGGTACCCACTGGGTCGACTCACTGCCTCACTCTATTGAGTTTATACATGGGAGACCCACTGGGTCGACCTACTGCCTCACTCTATTGAGTTATACATGGGGTACCCACTGGGTCGACCTACTGCCTCACTCTATTGAGTTATACATGGGATACCCACTGGGTCGATCTATTGCCTCACTCTATTGAGTTATACATGGGATACCCACTGGGTCGACCTACTGCCTCACTCTATTGAGTTATACATGGGGTACCCACTGGGTCGACTCACTGCCTCACTCTATTGAGTTATACATGCGCTATCCACTGGGTCGACCTACTGCCTCACTCTATTGAGTTATACATGGGATACCCATTGGGTCGACTCACTGCCTCACTGTATCGAGTTTATACATGGTGTACCCACTTGGTCGACCCTGTCTAAGATCTGTTCCTTTAGCACGTTGTCACTACTACTTCCAGACAATCCATTCCGAGGAATCACAGTATTTAATGTAATCAATATCAGTCAAGTGGAAGAAAGTTATGCTTGTCATAGAATTTTCGATAAAAACAACCTCAAATATATAGTATTTACACCAACTTACCAGATTTATCATGATCTGATTCCATTTTCAAAACGGACTCCATTTCACATTGAGACATCACTGTGAAGATCGTGTAGAAAATGAATGGTCCCTTGGCAGTGGTGTTCAGGTCGACCCAGCTGGTCACCGGAGCCCACTGGGTCGCCCTCATCGCCTCGCGTGTTTCACAATTGGGATTTCCCAGTAAAATCGCCATTTTTTTTATATCCGTCCGTAAAGATATTTGAGCGTGTTCCGCCCGTTATTCTTTAATCTGCTGATTTATATATTCATTCAAAATTTGTATGTTTTTCATTTCAAGCGATAATTTATAACAAAGAATTGTTCATTGAAGTTAAAAGTCACACAAATCATGAATATAAGTTTGGAGCAAATATATATCGAACAAAGCCATATAATGACCGATTATTCAACATGGCCAAAATGGTCGTTTTGGCCAAAATGTAAATTCAGGCAAATGCATTTAACGCCAAGAAAAAGTGGATAGTTATCCCGAATAATAAGATTCCAACCTTAGGAGGAGTAGAAGCAAACAAAGTTACGATTTTGGTGGGAAGCGCAGCTGTGTAAGCCTATGGGATGACGCTGGGACTAGATTTGGCCCCATGATCATCGGCCAAAATGTAAGTCTATGGGCCATAGATGGTTGGTGAATTGTACCAAAATGGTCGGAGAGAATATCTATATATATAGATATATATATATATATATATACAGAGATACATATATATATATATATTTAGATAGATATATGTATAGATATATAAAAATAAATATATATAAATATCTATATAGAGAGAGATAGAGATCTTACAGATGATATATAGAACATATAGATAGATGTATAGATATATATATGTAATATAGAGATATGTATCTGTGTATACAGAGTCTCTCTGTTTATATATGCATATATACATATGTATATAGATGTATGAAGAGAGAGATAAATATAGAGATATAGAGAGGAGATATCTCCCAGAGAGAGAGATCTCTCTTTAGAGATATACCTATCTACAGAGAGAGAGAGAGAGATCTATCTCTCTCTATCCTGTATATATCTAGAAATCTCCTAACTCTATATCTCTCTATAGATCTTACTCTATCTATCTATACCTCTCTATCTATGTCTATCTATCTAGATGTCCCTATATATATGTCTATGTGTGTAGACCTGTATCTCTGTTTAGATATGCAGATCTCATCTATATGTATATATATGGAGGAATCTCTTATCTATATAGAGACACAGAGATCTACTCTCTCTCTCTAGGGAGAGAGATCTCTCTATATATATATCTATATCTATCTTATATCTCTTCTAAAAGAAAGAAAGAGAGAAGATCTCTCTCTCTCTCTCTCTCTCTAGAGAGATCTCTATCTCTCTCTCTCTCTCTCTATCTCTCTCTCTCTCTCTCTCTCTCTCTCTCTCTCTCTCTCTATCTCTCTCTCTCTCTCTCTCTCTCTCTATCTATATCTCTCTATATCTCTCTATCTCCTATATATCTCTCTATATATATATATATCTCCATAAATATTGTCTTATGGTTACGCGCCAGGAATCTTCCCGTCCAGGGCGACCTTGGCTCATTCATGAGCGATGAACACAACTGACCTCGACATAGCGATTACATACCGGTAGTACATTGCCACCAAGTGGCCAGTTGCCTGACTGCTTGCCTATATCAATTTACTCAGTAATGAATAGTCAACGTTCTGGGTATTGTGGATCGGATCTAATCACGGCAGTTTCTCTGCTGCACTAAACAAACTGACAAAGTTTTTGTGCTGTGATGTCTGCCAAATTTATATAGGAATTAGCAAGCATACACAGACTCCTCGGCTCAATTACACCCTTGTAGCGACCGAAATTCATTGCCGTGTGTAAACACCAAGGAAAAAACCCTGTACGATAACAATAATTTGTACAATTATTTGCTTTATAGTACCTATTGATCCGATTTGTATTTACATTTCAAGGAGTCTAAGAATGAATAAGTGCACTTGGTGCTCCTGTTCTTACAGTTAACCCTGGTTAAGGATTACTAGCACAACTATCAGACCGCATTGGCTGTCACATAAGGTAAGACAGTTGCGTTATTACTGTGCAATGCCAGTTATTCATTTGACTGCTCCTTTCTTTAACAGAGCGTAGCAGCGGCGATTTAATTAAATGACACCTTTAATGAAGCATCACAACGGGTACAATTCGGCAGAGATAACGAATGGCAATGAAACGAGGCCGCGGTAAAATTGAACGTACAATATTAATGAACGGTTCGACTGTTGAAACTAGAGACCGAAATAGATCATATGTCGACATCGTCACGTAATATATATTGGTATATATACAATCATATGTCTACGTTTGTTTATATACATAACTGTTGACTCAGTAACATTTGTTTTACGACAAAAAAAAACCTTGCAAAGAGCAGTCAGATAATGGACTGGGCTTTTTATGAAATATAAACCAATTTTTGCGCTAAATATTTGGGATGTATACAAGGCACGGTAACGTTTTTGCTGCAAGAATAAAGATGCCATATCAGGCCGTATTTTGATAAGACAAACCTTGTTCACCTGTGTAAGATGTGAATCTGTTACTGACGGCATAAATAGTTCAAATAGCAGTTAGTTAACTTACGCGGCTGTTAACTGGTTAATTGCTGCTCAAAAATAGAAACGATTCTACTGAGCGAAGTGCGTATCT
>CM067345.1:17127209-17173427 GCA_034190875.2 Urechis unicinctus | reverse complement strand
GTAAAGAGGTGACCGCACCCCTCCAAGTGGTTGCACAAATAGATAGATATCTTCCGGAGGATCGTCACATCTTAGATAAGCCTCAAAACTCCTATTATGCCTTCAAAAGCTAGAATTAGCTGAATGTATGATTATAAACTTCTACGGGTTTATATATTCTAATTCACAATTTGAACTTGATTTATATCATTCCTGCGTTAAAGTTTGCGTAATGGAACAAAAAAAGACGTCTGTTGAACAGCCGCGACTTACCTGTTAGCATTGTTCTTGAATTTACAAGATGTCAATAAAAACGAGTATTTGTGGACCTAAGCGAACACTGTTCAGGACGCCTACCTCTCCGAATATGAAACAAAGACCTATGTATCTATAGGTGACTCACAAAACATGGATAAAGGTGGCGGTACTATGACTAAACACCTTGAAATGAGAGATCATAAACTCGTTCAGACCCGATTTCACCAAAGGATGCTGCTAATAGAAAGTATGTTGATGCACAACACAGAAAGCATCGCAGGGACCTGAGACAACACGTAAACGCACAAACGAAATACCTCTTTACTATTTGGGCATAGGCAAGTGGCGCCCTTTACAGAGGATATGAGTGTTCGTTCGGTGATGCGGCCAGGAGTCAAACCTCACGAGACTCAAGCTGTGAATATACCATGTTATCGAAGAGTAAAATCATTCGTGTGGGGTTGTCTTCTGGTGTGGGCGCTGATACTGGTGCAATAGCAGTCGTTCCTGTTATAAATGGGACAAATCAATCGATAGGGATACACAAGCCTGCTGACCAACGGACTGTTGTAATATCTTTAGACCTTTACAGCTAGAATAAGGTAATGCTATTAATTCAAATCCAAACAGAACGGCTACTTGTTCTGTAGTATCACTCCTAATTGAACTTTACAAGTAGACTTGCGTATAAAACAGCAGTATGTATCATCAACCAACCATTCCGACGGCACCATTATATCCGGAGCTTCCTGATGAGAATCCAGGGCACTCTTATCGGTTGAAGGAGATCAGTCACAAGAAGCCTTGAGAAAGAGATTGAAAAAAATATTGTGCTATGTACAAGAAATATAGGTGTGCAGTGAACTCAGTTGATGCAGTAGACACCGCTTAAGTTACTGTTGGTAAACTAATGTGGCAGAGTTGGGCCCGTTGGGGGTCGGGCGGACGCGCCTTTCTTCTGAGTGAAGCTCATCCTAACTCAACGCACTTTGGAAACAACACATATTTTGAAAGAATATATTAATCATGAAAGTTTGGTGATTGAATAACGAGCAGAGTGCAGTTAGTCATTGTGATGAAGCTAACAATAGAACAATGGTCAGTAAGTAGCAATTATGATGAGTCTAGCAAGAAGATAATGGTCTATAGTCAGTGTGTTAACGATTTTGTCAAAGTCGGTTCGTGTGCCGATGAAAAGAGTTTCATGGAACTCACACACCAGAGCATAGGCACTCGATTTTTAAAAGGCCCCTCCTTTTTCATTGATAATACATTTAGTGTTTGAAGTCTCAGTTGGAAATGCTCCATAGAAAAACATGAATAGATGTCTGTTGAAAACCAGGCCCCTACTATTCAAGTCCTGTTGGTCACGGACGACTGACGAAAGAAACAACATCGCTCTTAGTGCCTACTCTATACTTTCCTTTGAACTTCAAAAAGCCCCTTGCGGTTATCTCGCCCAGGGTCGACCCCTATCAGGCACATCGGACGACTCTTTTAGGGTGTAAACAGTTTAATACTTTTCTGTAAAAAAGTATTTCAACAGCGGCTATATTCATTATATGCTCTACGTTGTAAACGTCAAGCGGCTTCGCCTATCAGTTAAAGCCTAGTGAAAATGACGAGGTTCCGTCCGTCACGAGAAAAACACGCTTTCAACATCTGTTCAACAAATTCCTTTTAGACAACTTACTGCTATCACACTCTCGCTGATTACCTGTTATACTGGTTTCGGTGCAGATTTGCTCTTGCTCTGTCAGTACTAACCACACTCCCTATCTGACCCTCTAACATAATGCGTCCCCTCCGTCATATCCCTCTCAGTATTGACGACGCTCTCTATCTGACCATCTAACATAATGCGTTCGCTCAGTGATCTTCCTCTCAGTACTGACGGCACTCTTTATCTGATCCTCTAACATAATGCGTCCACTATGTCATCTCGCTCTTTGTATTGACTGCGCTCTCTATCTGACCCTTAAACATAATGCTTCTCTTCTGTCATCTCCCTCTCAGTTTTGATGGCGCTCTCTGTCTGACCCTCCAACATAATGCGTCCCCTTCTGTCATATCCCTCTCAGTACTGACGACCCTCTAACATAAAGCGTCCCCTCTGTCATCTCCCTATAAGTATTGACTACTCTCTCAATCTGACCCTCTAACGAAAGGGACCCATGAGCACACATTACAACCTTCTACACGGAAACTCATGCCTGATAAGTAGCTGCATTAAATACATCCCATTGAATTGGACGGTTCTGAATTGATGGATTAGCAACCGAAGATGCAGGGATAGTCTATGACATCGAACTATTAGCAGCGCGAGAAGAAAAGTAAGTGAATATCGTCCCCCAAAAAAGAATCTAATGTCGGCTAACTTAATGTATTGACATTATCGTCCACTTATTCGCCTGGATTATCATTAATGAGAGTCATCTTATATAGACGAGGCAGATGAGTTGGAATGAACAAGAACGATTTCATCAAGGCTTTCATTAAAGCCCTTAAAGACGACACAGTAATGTGTTCGCTGCAAAAGCCAAAATGTGGTGAAAAACGGGCGGAGATTAGAGAGCTTCGCGATGCTTTGAAAGTATGAGACTCCAGAATCGACGAGTTGGCCAGTAAAATAAAAGACCTGGAAGCAAATAATGAAAAAACAAGAACAATACAGCGTGTTAGGCCGACAATGCAAAGGTGATGAAAGCAACGCGGAACCTTAAAGACCATCAGCCTGGTGTCTTTATCAATGGAGATCTCACACAGACACGATCCAAAATTATGTTTAAACTCAAGAAAGAAAAGAAAATCTAGGACGCAGGGACATATAATGGACGTGTTTAAAGACTATAACAATAAGATAACAACAATCTCAAGTCTTGAGGAGCTGCTGCAAATCACCAACTGAGGAAACTACCTGACTATTCCGGTATCGACTTGTTCTATAGGAATAATTGTGATGAATACTTGAATGCTATAGATCCTGACACAACTTGTATGAACGATGCTTCTGCGATTGTTAATAACTGCAGATATTTTGGGGAAAAAGAGTTTGCAAACCTGGTGAATAACAGTGAGGCTTTGCAAAATGGCTTGACATTATGACATCATATCATAAGAAGTATTCTTAAACATTTTGATCAATTATCAACTTATTTGCACAATGATAACTTCAATTTCTCTGTTATTAGTGTTTGTGAGACATGGCTATTGGACGAAAACACAGATCAATACCAACTGTCATGGTATTGATGAATATGTATCTAAGCACATCATAACGTGGATATCATAATGAGCACACTTCCTCTTCCTGTTCTCAGTAATGTGACTAGAAACTGAGCTGGATGCTCGGAATGCAACAACAATAAAATAAGTGTACACCCGTCTTACATTTATGTGTAAATGTTCGCCATTCCAAATTAATGATGACGCTCGGATCTCGCAACCACCCGAAGCGAATTGCGGCGACCAGTATATGCTGCGCTGGTGACCGCTTGGCCGCGCAGTGGGCAATGCTGATAATTTCTAAAATTATACATGAGCGCGGTCAGACCGACCAATGTATATTGGTCGTTTTGAAAACGCGGTATCCACTGGTCGCTTCGATGTTTTTTGAGGAGCGTTCCTTGTGTTCAACAAGTCCGTTTGATAAGTGAAATAACCGATGATCCCTGGGATAACCTGCTGACAAAATAGTCGACAAATTTACTGTATCGTAGTCTATCATGTGTCACTAAGCACGTCATTCAGACATGCTTTCTTCCAAGTACAGAAAGACTAGAAGGTAATTTAAGTGAACGACTTCAGTTCATAATCTTTTAATACAGGGAAGGTTTATACGCGAGTTTGTTTTCCTCGTATATTCACTCATATTATCGCCCAACGCCCATATTGATTTGACTGCAGGTTAGTTCGAAAGAGTCAGTCCTAGCCTCTGTAGTCTGTAAGCTCGTCGCGTTTTCCAAGCCTCGGGCTTCTGATTCAGCTTAATAATATAAGCTAGATTTTACACCGTTGCTAGATTTAAAGACACTTTTTGTGTCTTAAAGAGACTGTTCAGCCCCATATAAGGAAAGTGGTTGCCTAGCAAGCTGCTTGGTAACAGCACCTTGGAAACCAAAAATGTTACATTTTCAGACTTTCAGTCGCTACGCGGCGCTGTGGTCTCAGAAAAAAGATCCTTGCTTCGACAGTCGCCATTTATGTTGTCGGACATTATCCTTCCTGCTTGTCGGTCTAATGTGTGCACAATTATGCCCACAACCTGAATGAGTGAAGATTTTATGAAATCTACATTATGTAACTAAAGCGGAAGAATACACATCGTTAGCGAGGTAAATTCAGAGGCGTTATGATTTACAGCTAACATTCGTGTAGTTCATGGTTTTAGGGAGGCACCGTTATCGATGGAACGACATAACTGAATAAAACAGATCTCCACAGTATATCATGAACATTTCCAGTCAAATAATAATGTTAAAAACTTATCAACATAACTTCCATCATGTAAACTCGGCGGCACAAATTAGAAGATGTCATTACTTACGTCTGCGTTAATCGTAGTAATGTAATAACGAAATGATCCCTGATTGCCTTATATGTGGCTGAACAGTCTCTTTAATATAGCAACGGTGTTAAATATAGTATGGTTATTATTATGTCATCAAAATTGGTTTAGCCAGAATTGGTTTTTTTTTCTTCTCCAGTCAAGGTTTTTCGGGCTTTTCTCCGGAACGGCTAAACATATCAACATGAAATTTTAGGGAATGATAGATCAAGTTGGGACACAACTGCCGATTAAGTTTGACGCGCATGCGCAGTGTTGGAGGCTTATGAGATCGATTTTTCGTCGATTTTTTCGCTCATTTTCTACGACTATCTCCTCCATAACTACTGCAGTTACGAACATATGAGTTATATGGTTGTAACCAGCAATGATCGTAGCATGGAATAATCGAAAAAAATACTTGTTTTCACCTTTTGTACTATGTATAATGGCATGCTTTTTAGAGTACCTATCGCGATATTTGCTATGTGTTCTCTCCTCGCTGATATCTCTGAAACGGCTGTATTAACGCACATGAAATTTTGTCAGTAATTAGAACTTGGCCTCGTGATAATGATTGTAACATTATTTAAAGCATTCACAGTCAAAGAAAACAGTAAAAAGGACGTTTAGTGTGAATGTTTTCTACTGCAGCAGCTTAGCAGCAGGCTATCTGCAGTTCGTGTCTAAGTAGGCCAAACCTTACGTAATCGACCAGAGCCATTCATCGCTTACCTTGGCTGGCTTTATGGGGTCATGTCAAAACAGGCCAATCCTTACGTAATCAATCATCGGCATTCATCGCTTTCGCCGTTTATTGACTTGGTTTAGGGGTCATGTCAAAACATCTAAGCGGCAGCAGCTTGTGATCTTATAATAGTGCGCGTTACCAGCTTTTCTCGGTCCGTGTATATACTGTCTTTATGTCTCAGCGACAGTGTGCACTGGATGTCCCAGTGCAATCAAAGCGGGTATATATACACAAACGCACATGCACGCTCACTTATATATATGTATACACACAGGCGCTCGGTTTTCGATGCCAAGCTTCCGAGCGCCGAGCCGCTATTTATAAATAGCATATATATGTGTATATTTATAAGTGTGTGTGTTTATATACGTATATATATATATAATTATATATATACATAGAGATATATAGATAGAAATATATATATATATACATATATATGTAGAGATACAGATATACAGATAGAGATATGCAGACATAGATATATATATATATATATAGATATAGATAACAGATAGAGAGAGAGACATATATATAAGGAGACACACATATACATAGAGAGAGAAAGAAATAAATATATATAAAGAGATACATATATAGATAGACAGGGATATATACATATATATATAAACATACATATATATATACAGAGATTAAGATACATATATAGAGAAATATACATATAGTCAGATATATAAAATATAAAAAAGAAATATATATATAAAAATACATGTATATATATATATATAAATATATATATATATATATATATATATATATATATATAAATATATATATATATATATATATATATATATATATATATATATATATATATATATATATTTGTTCAGAGCTAATATTGTATGTGTTATATTGTTGGTACCGTATTGCTGGTCGTCCAGGCTTGCCGTTGGAAGACATCCTGTTAGATTTACAACCTTTCGGCCACTCGGGACATGAAAACTAAGCCAATTTAAGCTAATGAAATTCACCCCTTTTCACTCGTACCATATTAATTGTTGCCCAATTTACATAAACCTTTAGAATCCCTTTTAAGTTCCGAACGGGTCAGTTTCCAAATTATATAGTCCTTTACCAAACCCAATCCTTTGATGATAACATTCAAGTCCCGTCAATTCCCTTAACAATTAACTTAGACCCGTTTGATCTCCAATTAAAGCTCCGAATGACCCCAAGCCCCGGATTAACCAATCACAGCTCACCACATCACGCCACCCCCATCTTTCACTATAAATACGACAGCATCAGACACACAAAGAGTATTCCACAAAACAGAGAATTCCACAGAGAGAGACAATTCCACAAAGAGAGACATATTCATCCCACAACCAGATACCAGAATCAGAACCCGAGCGTGCCAGTCAGCAGAGACGAATAAAGAAAAATAGAAATTCGTATAAAGTCTCGGGTATTTCTAGCAGGACTTCAACCCTCAGCTACCACCAATAACGTCGGCGACCAACCACCCCTGACTGGAAGAAAGACTTCCCCTGGGTGGAAGAGTTTGAAAATGGTAATTATATAACAATTTAAAGCTCATATTTTTTGAAATATATCTGGATATGTATGTTTGAAAAAAAATAATTTGTTTTTGTTCTTTTCTTCAATTTCAGGCACGAGATGCCACTTGCGCATTGTGCACCAGAGGCGGCCAAAGTATTTTAGTACTTTTTGCTTATATTGTTAAAATAAATTACTTGGTACTTGGTAAAGAACACATTAAAATGCAGGAAATGAGGTCTACAAATACTGATTTAAAAAAAACAAATCGCTACACGGAAGGGGGTACCCCACCTCCCGTACCCAACCCCCCCCACATCATATGCCCGTAATCCTTAAATTATTTCTGCGGAGAACCCTGATATATATATATATATATATATATATATATATATATATATATATATATATATATATATATATATATATATATATATATATATATATATATATATATATATATAATATATATATATATATCTATATATATATATATATATATATATATATATATATATATATATATATATATATATATATATGCATATATATATGTATATATATTTCACCTTGAGCTTAATATTTCAATGTTATGTGTTATTCGAGTTATGTTTTAAAATAATAAGTATTATCTTTGGTGTCGGCTTTAACATGGAACTAAGCAACATGCTTCTCGAGATAGTCGTTGGGTGAGCAACAGCAGATTAGCATGAATACAGACTGCACTGTCCCATGATGATGAACACCTACAAGCCACAGAACGTGGGCTCAGCAGAAACCAAACGCCCACCTGCCGCACCCATGGAGAAGAAAACAGCACACAATGATGAAAAACATGCTGTCATTGTGGACTGCATTGTGACGTGGGGCTAGTAGGTCATTGAGTATCACTAGGTTCACTCCACCAGTTCCAAAACTGTTGGACATACATGTTCGGACATCCTGGTAGCCACTTTTGCAGCTGAGTTGAGCAACCTTGCTGCTTTGCCAGCCGGGCTCTTCAGGAGTAAAGCTTCGTTTTTACCCACTGCCTCACACCATGCTTGTCAGCCGGTGTGCTAGGGTTAGGGTATTTTTCCTGCCTGTCAGGGCAAGGACCAGGGTCGAGATTTCCATCCCTATCTAGGATGAATGCGATTGTAAAACCCTGCGCCCTGAACAGCGTGCTCATACGCTTAGAGAGCGGTTTGTCCTTGTGAAAAATTATGTTGCTTGTATACCTAATGCGGCTAATTTGGGACCTCAGCCCTTTCCAGCTTTCCCCCTGTGGGTTTGGGGGTAGAATAGAACCACTGTATCCTCCTGCATGTCGTAAGAGGCGACTAATAGGGGGCAACCTGTTGGCCGTGGGTTGTGACTCGGGTCGGTGGACAATGGGATCCAAGTGGTTGAGTGGAGCGGTTCTTTTGAGGGCCATATCTGCAACACACCACTCTGGCCCGGATTTCACCTAGACGAGAGGCTGCAATGGCCTGGTCTAGTCAATCGGCTTGTGGTGACTGGCCCTAGGATAATCGTTTCCGTTTTTATCTTTTCCATCTCCATTTTCATTTATCCTAGAAGGCGGCTGCTTAATCAGGTCAATCCTATATATGAACCTTTCTTGGCACCCAAGAAGTAATTTGTCCCGTTTTGGGCTGTACACTGTTCCCATTTGACAAGCATTATTCGTTCCATAAGAAGTGATTAACTGTTAACGTGAAAATGCAATATTACTACAATGTAAATGCCGAGGGAGCAGACCTACTTCCAGGGTATTCAATACTGGTGTGGTTGGTAGAAAAATAGATTAATTTGAGATTGTTCGTAAAAAATCCCTCCCCACTGAAGCTGCCCTCAATATCAGCCCATAGATGTCATCAGGTGCAAGCGGGGCGCGATCTCATGAAGAACCAATCGAATCGGGATGATCAGTCATGAGAACCCATGCTATCATAACCGAGTATCAAATTATTTCCTGGGACCATATTTGTCGTTTATAATCATGCTCAAATCAATCTACGGTAATATGTGGTCCGGTATTTGAGTCACCATATATTCAAGAATACTTTATTGTAGACACCGCAGAATATATTTGGATTTCATGCAGTATTCGTCCCAGGTTGGGTCAAATATGGCGACAAGCGAACCTTTTCATTGGTAAGTGCTCGCGACCTACGATTTTGTATTTATTGTGTATAACAAATTATTCATGTTACAAAACATATGACATCGATTAGTTATTATTGCATAATTACTTATTAGTTATTTAATCCTGAGCAGCGCTAATTTTACGAAATGAACAACAATAATGTGGGTAACGAATAAGGAATGCTCGCAATGTCGTAAATCCTTTATTTGTCAATATAGCATCACAATCTCGCAAATATCGGTTACTTTTCGAGTTAAATAATTGCAAAAATCCCATTGTTGACATCTCCTTTAGTTGAACAGCCACCGCAAAGAAAAACCTATCATAGACTGTGTGTAAGTATGCAACGAGGTGCTTATTATAATATACGTTTTCACAGAACAATTATTTGCTTGGTTCGTTTCTGATGAGACACAGGCAGCCTGTATTGTTTAACTTGTTGGTCATCATTGCTAATATCAGGTAGCATTTTTATGTTTTACACCAAGCCGGTAGCAAATAGAAGCAATTCAACCATGTGACAATCTTTTGATAAGGAAGCACAACAAATATTAGATATGATTTGTTAATTCGTGCGATATATGATGGATGATTTTACCTGAGTGCACACCTGCCAGTTAAACTCGACTTGATTTTGATATAGGAACACCATTCCAGCATCACAAGTAGACAAAGCTCCAGTACGAACGACGAGGTACAATGCAATATACACAGTAGCAACCATTCACATTTGTAACTAGATGCTATCCTCGTCTATGTCCCCGTTCTTCAATAACATTGATCCAATGTGTTCAATAACTATACCTCGGTCATCACCTGGCTGTTTGTACAAATAACTTCATTGCGCACTTTGTAGAGTGACAGCGCCTCCAACTCAGATAAGGAATTTGTAAACGCTACAGTGACAGGAAAACGATAAAGTGCGTTCAATTAATATAACTACCTACCTATGCCACATCCCAATACAGTTATATGCATGATAAACATGGGTATATGATTGTGTGTGAAAAACGTCTGTCATCACCGTTCGAGAGACTCACTCACTAGTAAAGCGAACAGGTATTTTCGTCCAAATGCTCTTGTGAAACAATTCATGTCAATCGGTTCCATTGTGCAAAGCAAACAACCATCATACACCCCATAGCATTATCGCAAAAGCCCATTTAACACTACGAATGCTAAGTGACAGAATTTTCAAGTGTTTCCATTCTTAGAATTTTCCGCCTACACAAGCCAGATTATCAGATTTTGTCGTCAGATATGTTAGGTGTGCGATCATTTTTTTTGTGTGACCTTCCTTTTACCGAGAAATGAAGGAGAAGCGAGCCCAGCTTAATAGTCCTGGACTTGTAACCCCTTAGTCAATATGCAGTGCATATCCATTAACTTGATCGATGCATGGTATGGCTATTGCTTGAAGTAACGGTTCGGCTATTTGGCTTCACTTGTAAGGTACATATGCTAATCGTCAAAGCAAGTCATGAATTTTAAACAACGATTTGTGAAGAAAGGGAATTAAATACTTCAATGTTTGAATACACCACATGCAGGCTAAGTAATGTGGGGATATTCTTTAGGTTGAGGATGCTATCGTTTGCAAGTTTTGTGTTTGCAGAATACTCACATCTCTTGTAGTACCAATGTGAAACCCTAGCCATGCCATATTAAGCAACTTGTGGTTTTAAAACTCATTTGGACCTTGCTCCGGTTCTCATTTGTTAATGGCTTTCGTTTCCATCCGTAGTGATGTGATTTCGCTTGCTACAACCAAGCAGCTGGTCATTCTATTTATATCATTGCAAAAACACAGCTAGGTTCGGGAAAATGTCAGCTGTCAACTAGCCAATCTACAGCAACTTACTATGAAACAAACATTATCTACTCTCAAAGACTGATAAGCATATAGTATGGCCGTAACTTGGTGTTATGCTCCAAGCAACGGAAGTGGCCATATGACTTAGGGGCCAATATGTCGCAATGCCTTCCTTGGCAAAAGGGAAAGATGGCGGAAGAGTCGAAGAGCGGAATAGCACATCTTTGCATCAAGAAAAGAGGCTGCTTGATAAACACTGTAGCCACAGGGAAGTAATAAAGGCACAGAAGAAGCAGTACAGTCTAGCATTATATGACAGCTAATCGATTTATGTGCCATTGAAATAGATCGGCTGTTGATTGCAATGCCCTGGAGTCTAGGTGTACAGGACAAACGTAGACGAATGTCAATCTTAATGAAATATTGATATCTGAGGAGATCGAGCTGATTAACGAATTAAACTCTAAATGAGATCGCAACGATATTGTTCAATGCTTGAAGAAATACGAAGATAGGGTAAAATGTCTTATACATACATTTTGTATTACACATTTTCTCCTTACAGCAATATTTCCCACATCAGGTTGCGTTGGTGTGAAATCAGTGCTAGTAACACAATGGCATGGCAATGGCTTCCCTGCGATCATTACCATTACCATTGCTACATCTCAAGGTCCAGTGACATTGGTTGATCTAGTGTCTATGTGCGTATTGCATGAACACCCAACAAACAACTAACATCAAAGAGCTTATGAGAAGTATCTTCATGACCATGTCAGTGCTCGGTTTGTGCTTGGGGGCGGCGGGGGTGTCCGAAGGAGAGAGTGTGAGAGATTTCGTTTGCAGTTGCGGTGTTTGGTTGGGTGAATAATAACGTATGTGCATCCTTGAGTTGTGAATGTAGGTGTGTGTGTGTGTGCGTGTGTGTTAATATCCACATCATTACATTTTGAAATATATCTTGTATGTGTGTATGAGCAGGACTGGGTGTAACTATTGACAACTGTCGAGGGATGTCAACCTGTATAAGCTGTGACAATTCAAAGAGTTAAACCGATATCTGAACGCCTGGCCAGGCTACATATTCTGCTCGATAATACAATAAATCGCCGACAGAAATGTCGACCATTTCATCACAATAACTCAGGGAATGTCATATTGTTCTTCATATAATATTTGAGTAAAGATGATATGAACAGCGAACATTTTTGTGTAAAGCTGTTTTGACTGGGTGATATTAACAGGAAGTAGCAGTTCTATTCGATCATCCAGCAGATAACAATTATACTTTGGGCTCAACACGTGGAATACACGTGAAAAATGCATATATCTGACACGTGAAATATATGTGAAAATTTGGCGCAAAAAGCAAGTTGAAACCACTTGGATATAGGCACGTTGAAAAGACGTGTGCTCTTATACTCAAATTCAACAATACAACATTTCTGTATTCAGGTGGTTTTTACTTCCTCTTTGGTCAACATTTTAATGGTACAATACATCTGAAATATCCAATATGATCACTGTTACCGAGTAAATAAGAACATACTGAGGCACATTTTGTTTGTTAATAGATTCGACAATATTATTGAACCAAGTACATTTGTTTCACAGAAATATCCATTTATAAGTGCTACATGATCACAAATACAGATATTAAAACATTTTTTTAAACATAAATGTCAACATACTAAGGCAAAGAATTAGTGGAAAAAAAACCAGGTTTGCTCATAAACACATTAAACCAGCCACTACATACATGAGCATCATACATCCACACAAATATAACATGATTTATTTTCATCCTAATAAAATAGAAATAATAAAATTTACTTAAAAGGCCATTGAAATGCAAAGCCGAATTGTTATCATCTAATTTTGATAATGCTTTAAGTGACTCTAGTATGACCGAACACCGCAGATTTTTCTTTGTGACCTCACCTAATTAACACAACGCAGTCCAATTTGTCTGGGTAAATGCCAGTTATGAAATCTCAGTTATACTGGTGCCAAAATGTAACAACATCATCTTCAAAACTAGATGACAACACAAAGTTGAATTTTGCTTGTCAGTGGCCTTTTAAGTAAATGATCTAGTCAAATCTATCAAACATTAAAATGTGTGAGTTTATCAAAAGAAATTACCAATAGGCAATATTTTAACTTTTTTTCTTGGGTACATTCCTTAGTCGGTTGGCTAGTAAGACATTAACAGCAGCCTCGGTGCCCCCATTACCCTTCACTTCACTTTCTGCACAGTACAAAGTGGACAATTTAAGCTATTTAATTTCATGCATTGTACAACTGACTTACATTCCTTATTGTGTATCATTAAATCCAAACACTATCATGGGTTTCCAAGTAATTAGCAAATGGTGAATCTACCAAAAATTAATTTGCTGAGTGCCATTTTTTCGAAACTGGCTTTGTCACCAATATGTCTGTATGAATAAAATATGTGCATGAAAATGTCAATGGGGACAAAATGCATATCATATGAGAAAGTTGTTTGGATCATGGATGTCCACATATACATCTACAGATTGAGATCTCACCCTGCTTGTCAAATTGTATACCATACCCCGGACACTGCTACCACCAATTGTCATGCACTTCTGAAACTGGCACAAAAATTTTACATTTACCCAATGTGTTTGAATCAACTGGTTAACTGCAACGGCTGGCACTTTGCTGAGAGCGATAAAAGAGGTTTCAAGCACCAATAAGCATAACATTATAAACCATGAACAAATTATAAACGGCAAGCAGTCTTTGCACAACCACTTGAGTAACCATATTTTCATTAAAAGAATAACATTTAATTACCACTTACTTGTAAACCTGTTACAAAAATGAATTCTCAATTTTCCAAAACTGCAGCAAATTGCGCCAATCGAATATTGTGAACAATGTTGTAATTAGTTTCATATTTGCTTCCCTGCTCTAAAAACAAGTCTTTCTAGTCCAGTATGACGCATAAAATTAAAACCTCTCGTCTTCAATAATAATAATTTATACCGTGTACAGTGTATTTTTCTATATTGATCATAATTATGCAAAATAAATTGGTACGAAACTGACGTGATGAGGCCCATGATAGCGCTCTCAATCTCTTGGTCTCTCTACCACGGACCGGCAGGACAGGGTTTGAGCCGCGCCTACGTCTGGAGAGTATCTCATCTGAATTTCGACTTATTATCCCGGGCGACCCCAGTCCCGATAGTAACCAAGCAGTTGAAAGCCACAAACCATCTTCATCGCCAGAGCTCTTCGATAGCACCAAAAGTTGTGAAACACACTAGCTTGTCATATCTGGCACATGCCTAGCTGGGGCTGTCAGGTTAACATATGCCCATATTTCCGGTATAAAGTGAAAAAAGAACATATATAATAATTTACAAATGGCTCTTACAATTCTTCGTCTTTTCCACGTGATTAAATACTCATAGAATCAACGTGTATATCATGTGGAAGTTCGTTGATCCACCACTTCAACAAAAGTACACATGTGATCCACGTCGATTGTCCATGTCGTGCCCACTGGGTAGTGATTGTATAATAGTGGCGCCATAATAGTTCTCATCCGGTAATACGCCATTTATCTCCCATGACGTCACTGTACTGACATGCCGCTTGCTTAGAAGTATCTAGGCACTTTCCATCCCTCTCACCACTATTATCACAAAATGCCCAACAAAGTAACACTAAATATGTTTAAGTTGAGTGCACCATTACGTACATAGATTGTAACTGAGTGCTGCTTACCAACTGCATCTGCTTTATTGGCATCTCTTATGATCACAAAACATTAATCCAACTCATCGCTTTCTTATATATTCCTCGCAGTCCTTGTTTTGATTTCCTAATCATAACACACTAACTTCAACATGAAAACAGAAACTCGCAAGTGAAAGGATTTGTTACAAGCCTTTGCAATCGGTACAATACGATCAATGGTTGCAATTCTTGGTCTACCTATCTAATAGAAAAACGAGACCGGAGAAAGTTAATTCAAATGATTTTTCGTCAGTGTGAATTTCCATGTAGCCGACGTGCGTGACAGTTTCAATAAATGACCGGATTGACAAGACCGTACGCGCCAAGAAGGCTGCTTTCTGTTGCATTTGCGCATGGTTTAATTGTCCTTAACCAATATCCAAATTAAGTTCGAATTAGCGGTGCTGAAAGGCTGCATTTAGTTGATTAGGATTAAAATGCGTAAAATGTTCTACAATGAACTTTCGTTAGTGGCTTTCGGCCATGCCCATAAGCTGCGGACATTAGGCTTTTACTATTTATGATAACATACCCAGGTATTGTAATGTACGGCTATGACCGCAAAGGATGCAATTTTCCTGTTAACCTTCACTTTCTCTTAGCTTGGTGGTGTGTATAATTGTGGAGAAATTGATAAAGATGATCATTGATTCGATTACGATATTGATCTTGTCACTAGACATATTGACTGAAAAATGCTGGCGTTTTCGTTACAATCGGCATGGAACCTCGCATCAGTATAATACAACCACAGGAAGTCGCGTTTGCATATATTACTCATAGAAGAAGCCAGTGTTGCTGAAGATTAGTGATAGCAATTCAGATTCCAGAAACACTGTACTAATTCATATACAAGCGAGACTAATTTGCGTCTCCCCTGTCACTATCAGGGAATAGTGAGGTATTTCAATGTCAGCGTGACACGAATTATCGGAGGCTGTTGCTGTCGCCAGGATTGGCTACAGAAAAGAAATAGACCGGCCGAAGAGAAGATTGCGGCTTCATGCGAGATGTCTATGTTTGATGTTGCAACTGTATCATCAGTAGAGGGACACCATGATATGACACTAATCAGGGAGTCGTCTTCGTCTTACGCCTCTCATGTGGTTATTGCAAAACAACCTGATGGATCCAACAGAGGGTGCATAGACTTTGGAAATTGAACCGGATTACATTATGTGATCCCGAATTTATGGTTTCCCAAAAGGATGTATTTTCTAAGCTTCACAGGAGCAAGTTCGTTTCCAAACTTGGCCTCTCAAAAATCACAATGCCAAGTACGTAATAATTACCTGTACGTCGTGCAAAGAATTAACTGATGTAATAAGATCTGACGCGATTCTTATTCACGTCTCCATTTGTCGATTAAGATTGTTTTAAAGTAAGTAATGGCAATTGCAACAGTCAGAGATGAGCGTGGCTATTTCTCAATATAACTTGACAAAACATGAGTTCTCGTGACCGGAAACGTTGACAAATGCGCGCCAGAAAAGCTAAAAACAGCGTTCCATTAATGTAACTGCGCTTTTTTTCTGTGCCACATCCGCCAATTACATGCCTGGTAAACAGAGATAATGGCTTTTACGCAGAAAGCGTTTATCATAGGTTATCATAGTATAATGTGATGCCGTTAATGGTGGTTAAGAATTACAATAGAAATAAGTAGATATTTGCATTCTGACCCTGTGGATAAGGTAAACTTAGTTGAAGAAATATTAAAACTGATCAAAACAATTACAATAGAGGATTAAATGAGAAATGCTTAACAAAACAATTACACGAGTGACACCATATTGTTTACTGTGTAAACGTTTCTTAGATGAGCATACACATTTTCTGGATGTGCATTAGCAACCGAGATTGCAGGGTTGCATCACATTTTAGGGTGATTGACGTAGACACCACTCAGACTGAGAACTAAACAGCATTCAATGGGGTAAGCAAAATGTATATATTATATATAATATGGTATATTTGCATATGCACTAACCGTGCATCAATCATATCAGAGTGACACATTCTTAAGACTGCTCATGAAGTGCAAATGTGGATTTGTGTGAAGGACCGAGGGATAAACGCTACATAATATGTCCGGCGCCATCAATATTGTTGCACTTGGCATGTTTAAGCTTAGGTTTTGACAGTACTCTACATGAAAATGCACTAGTTAGTTTATTACATTGTAAGTTCATGTTACAAACCTAACATACACCTCTATGGAAGAATCGCATTTAACATGGATATTACAATCACCAGATAATAAATAACGATAAAACGGAGACAATGTCATCAATGTCTTTTATGCTGATGATTTCAGACAAAATATATCAGTTCACGTTCTCCAATACTTTCCGGTTACCTGGTTACGACTGTGTTTAAAGAAGAAACATTGGAGCATCCCGTTAGATTTACCATAGCTCATTCGTCTGGAATGAATTCGTTGTTGAGCAATGCATTACAGAATGCATTTCTCTGTAAATGTTGACTGTTATTGTAAATATGCTAATATTCATGGAACCAGGAAAGCGTCATTAGCCTGTTCATGTCACTTTTAAAACCAAGGCGGTGGCACTAGCACATTTGTAGACATCTTAGTAGGCTTTCCCATAACAGCATCAGCTATGTTCTAACCTAAAACCGGTTTTTTTTGTGCAAATGTTCGTCATTGCGTCGTTGTTTTACTAATGTTAATCTCTGCTTAGAAACGGACTTCCTCGTTAAGTTGTTTATTTTGCCTTCATCAATATTGACAAGTGCATAATGAACGCCATTCTAAATTAATTCATTTGGCTCCTGGAGCATGGATTGTGGTATATTATTCAAATGAAGCGTAACGGCTACAACCGATGAAAAATATCACTTAATGGATCGATAGAGATACTTCTTCTTGGAAACGTTGCAATGTCAATAAATGGTTGTTACAAAGGGTTGATAACAGGGTTAATCCGGAATATTAACTAAAAGCGCGTACAAAAATGCATATAACTCAATACAACTCGGGCTCTTTATTCAACATTCTTAAAACATACATGACAAGAATACAAGAATACCAAGTAGATACAGGAATATAAACTAAAAGAGCATACCAAAATACATGAACTAAGTAGCATTCATTATATACATTCGCTCCCCCTGTAACAAGAGGTTGTATCATTCGAGGGGCGGATAGTCCCGGGGGAGCACTGACTCGCATTCTGATGCCATAGATCCAAGGCATTGAATAAAAGTGAGCTGTTGATTGTGATAGCTTTGTCTATCTGTGAAGAAATATCACTGATTAGCCATCGGATTGAATGTCTTGGTCTTATGTGTTATTCTACCGCGATACACATAATATTTAGTAGGTGTCTAACCCTCCTAGCATTTCCCTCGATATGCTATCCCTAAAGTATATTCACCATACTATAGCGTGGTCTGCTATAAGCCTACCTTTTCTATCCATTTGTGTACTATGAAACGTCTTATCATAGGATATTAATCAGCCAGGCTCCTACTCCATAACAGATCCCATCTGGTAGAAGGGACAGCGGCAGCCATAAACAACCATTCTTGATAATCGCCTAACTCAAAGAGTTTTGCTAACATAAAAGATATTTTGACCTTTCTTGTATTTGTGGTGCCAAGGACTACAAGCTCAATTGATTTGTGTCATACATTGCTGCAGGTGTAGTTTTCTAGGGCAAAAATCTTTCTTATCTATTTGTATACTATACAACGTCTTATGAAAGGATAATTAATCTGCCTCGCACCAAAACGCCCCCCCCCATCACACACACGTCCTTTATATAATTGATTGATGTACATTGGCGCTGTAGAAGGCATGGTAGAATCAACATAAAATCCATAATCTACGAAGCTTTATTTTTCAAAGATAAACAAAAAAGGGGGAGGATATCCGTCATTAATAAAAACACATTATATCATGCGGTTGATTATAGCAGCTTACAAACAAAGCGAAAATGTTCAGAAAAGGCTTTTGGTTAGACGGTGTTACCATCTCATTAAGAACAACAATGCAGAAGCGACCTGTTGTAATTTTATCTTCTTAAAATGTTAAAAATTCAAGCAAGTTATGCGAACACTACATTTATCTTGTTTATAGTCTGCCCATGCCAAAAAGATTGTGCAACCTTATGTTGAAGTCTTCTTTACATTATGTACCGGGACATTCACTATTGACTGGTGAAAGCTTGTGTAAAAAAAACCAGTTTATGATTTTAGAATCACTTCTAAGCCCTCAGAACTAACCTGCGCAGCTGTAGGCTTTACCCAGTTTACCTGCTCCCCAACCATTGACCACACATGTTTAAATCAATCACTTGTTGCGTGTGCTAAATAAACCGTACGGCGTACATGCGATGGGTATGCTGGTGGAGTTTGGCGTTATCCATTGATAATTTGGTGAAAATAGTTATTTGCCAACTTTAAAAAAACAACAACAACAACTTAACTGTAGATAGACAGATGACAAATGTTAAAGCTGGAATTATAGTTACTGATTTCATGCTATTTTTCATATTTGATTTTGCTTAGCCATCACTTATCCTAGAATAAGAGCCATGTGCTCAATCAATAATATTATGATGCTATTTCCATAGGTTCTGAAGCAGAAATTACGGTATTATCCCGACTTCAACTGTACGGGCCATGAGATGGCTATATAGTACAGTGGGTTCACATCATGGACGCATTGGGTAGAACCTAGTCAGGCTTCGACCTCACTATTATGTTATGCTTGGGTTAGTCCAAGCCTAATGCAACATCACTTATACTTAAACTTCCCGATGTCCAGAGCCACTCCGACAATTCGCGCCAATCCGGATCCATAAATTGGAGCAGCAAGGAAAATGAAAGCGCACGTTAGCGAATGTGGGTCAATAGTATTGCCCCTAGCGAACAGAGAGAGAATTAGCTTGGCGCGTCAACCACCTCTTTTAGCGGGTTAAATTTGTCAGTAGGATTGCCATACAAATAAGAAATGAAAATGAATTTTATAATATTGATTTATTGAGAGATCATGTTCGATGGGAAATGCAATATGAGCCGATTTCATTAAGTTGTGGGCTTGTTTATATTCGCATCCATCGCCAAACGTTTTCTCACGTTATTCTCGACCTGCGAGGCGAGTCGTAAAAGTGCGCTATTACGGATGGCGGTTGTCAAAAAGACGTTTTTGTTCCTCTTTCGTTAAAGAAACTCGCTATTTTTGGCTTAAAATGCGGGTCAAGACCTTAGAGTTATTCAAATTCGCGAGTAATATATATATATATATATTTATATTTATGCATATAAACATATGTATATATATAAATATATACATATTTATAAATATATATGTATATATGTATAAATATATATATATATGTATAAATATATATATTATGAGAATATATATATATTTATATATATATGAATATATATATATATATCTATGAATATATATATATATATATATCATATATATATATCTATATATAAATACATATATATATATATTATATATATATATGTATATATATATCTATACATATATATATATGTATATATATATGCATTTAGATATACATATATATATATATATATAAATTTATATCTCTATATATATATATATATATATATATATATATATATATATATATATATATATATATATATATATGCATGAATATATATATATATATAGATATATATATAATATATATATATATATATATATATATATATATATCTATATATATATATATATATATATATATATATATATATATATATATATATATATATATATATATATATATATATATATATATATATATATATACAAATACATATAGACATATATTTATTGCTTGCGGCCATCGAGAGGTATTTTAGAGGCCCTTAATGTGTTTTTAGGGTAATATTCTATCACCGGCTATGACTACTAAGCTGTTTTGCCAATAAATTGAGTTGTTGCATCCATCTATACAAGCTGCAGACACAGTTGTATTAATTGTATTGTTTAATCCATCTATGTAAAAGAAGCAATATAGCTTAGATAAGTCATGAGTGGTCCTACAATTTAAATGGTGTGATTGTAATGAGAACAGATGTGTGCATTGCCAGGGTGACCGTTACCGACTTGTGTCAATTAATTCCTCAAAAAGTATTTAGATTTCTGGATGCCGTTCCTGATTATGTTCTTTGCAATATGCCGCCAAAAATGATCTGAATTGCACTGAAGCAAACGTACTTTCATTGCTTGAGGCATATGTTTTGAATGAAGACAATTAGTCTTAAACTGGTGATTCATTCTGCCAAAGAAACGTTAGTGAGAAAGCTAATATTTCACGCCATACCCTGTGTAAAGGTAGACAATGGTTTGCTAATGCTGCATCTTCCCTAGGCTGTTGCAAACACGTTGTTGTTGTTAGAAGTTGTTATATCAAACCTCAAAAAAACATAGCAGGTAGGGCTGATCTTCAGCAGTCTGAATTTATCAAATGGTGGAGTCACTTTTTTCACGAGGTCAAATGTTATCATATCGCTGATTTCGACATGCCTGGGTCGAGGAACCTACATATGCACTTGATGTTATACCCTTTCCTGGTTACAGTCATCATGCGCTTTGACGCTAACTTCAAATGATGGTACACCCTCTAATCAACCAAAATAAATTTTTAGTACAAAAATGCCTAGTAGTAATGTCATATGGTGTATGTATGTATGTATGTATGTATGTATGTATGTGTATGTATGTATGTATGTATGTATGTATGTATGTATGTATGTATGTATGTATGTATGTATGTATGTATGTATGTATGTATGTATGTATGTATGTATGTATGTATGTATGTATGTATGTATGTATGTATGTATGTATGTATGTATGTGTGTATGTATGTATGTATGTATGTGTGTGTGTTTGTGTGTGTGTGTATGTATGTATGTATGTATGTATGTATGTATGTATGTATATGTATGTGTGTGTATGTATGTATGTATGTATGTATGTATGTGTCTGTATGTATGTATGTATGTATGTATGTATGTATGTATGTATGTATGTATGTATGTATGTATGTATGTATGTATGTATGTATGTATGTATGTATGTATGTATGTATGTATGTATGTATGTATGTATGTATGTATAATGAGAGTGGCGAATATTGATGAGTTGAAATTTCCTAATACGTGCGCGGCATTTGTTGCATTTTGTGTCTATTGTGCTTCAAAATACCCTGAAACGCGATTATTTTACAATTTATACAATTATTCAGTTAATTATTCGGTTTTTGCTATAAATTGGAGGCAATTATAGAAAAAACGAAAAAGGATATAGCGAATATAGGCTACAATGCGCTAATTTGAATAATTATTTTAACAGAAAGATGTTTATTTGCAAAATGTAAAAATGGGATTGGTTCATGTCAGCTCTGTGAAAGCACTTGTCGTACATCACGCCAATGATATAGAAAAACGTGCGTCTTACAGTCGCTTCATACGCAACATCAGTGATGATTTATATATGCGTGTGATTATTTAACATTTTTCTGTCGTATTCACCTTATGATGCACAGCTGCCGCGTATACCCCCATAAGGGAACATAACTCGGAGTCACGCACATGTTGCCTGTAGTAAATGTCAATTTGCGTATTTTTTAATGGGAGTGATATGTCACAATGCAGCCAAGTGAATAGTTCTGGGAGCCAAGCAAATAATGTTTTCTTCTAAAACCTCAAAACCTCTCATGTAGCATTGAAAGCGTTAATTGGATACGTCTGCACGTTTGTGTTTCCCAGTCAAAAATCAAACTTGGTAGCTCTGGCTGCCAATCGTAGACATACCTCCATCGCAATCGACGAAGCACACCATCGAGCACAATGCCATGCGCCAAATAGTACCCACGTACGCCGTGCAATGAATTAGCTGGTGTGATGAGATTGGTAAGCGGTATAAATGGGGCTCCTTACAACACACAACCGTCGTGCATTACGTTGCCATTTGTCAATTTCAAAGTGGGAACATTGTCGTGCAGTATCACCATCACACAAGGAAACATTTACAAATGCGCGACAGGAAAACTAAACTGTGCGCTACATTAAAGTTAATTTCCTTTGCCCGTGCCACATCCTCAATGCAATTATACCCCTGGTAAATTTCTACGTGGAAAGCTTCTCTCATCAACGAACGAAGACTGGCGTGTTGCTGCCCTTTGTTGTTAAGAGTCGTATCTTGGTATCCAAATTAAGTAGACATTTATATTCTGACAATGTGGCCAAAATTGGAAATAGATTTTTGCTGATCTGTTCCACGTTATCACTGTGCGGGGAAACGATGGAAAAATATCGTGCTTGCCTATGCCCAGCAGAGAATAAGAAGGATAATAGTTTGCATTATTATTGATAATAATAATTATAACGACGGTAACCAAAACGGATTCTGCTATTTTTAGCAATTTCTGGCGCTATTGTATAGACGCTTAGTCACAACGTCGGCAGTATGCGTGGAGGACAAATACATGGGACCTAATGTGTCACATGTCGAGAAGAAAATACTGACAGATTCATGCCGTTGTAACACATGAACAATCGCGTGAACGATCATCACGACGCTGTAAATGTTGCAATATCATGCAGGAATAGCCTTGTTGGCTGCCCTTAATTAGACTGACGCTTCCCAGTAATCAATAACTGAATGATACGCGCCAATGACAGTGTGCTGTTGATGACACAATCAAGGCAGATATGAATTAACGAATCCACTGCTATATGTATGGTGTGCTCTTGGTGAGGTAACGTCAACAGATGTTGCGATGCTAACTCACACTTCAACGCAAGAGCTTAAGCGGCACCCTATTCTGAAACCTGCGATGCCAGGTGGTAGACCTTCACAACCCAACTGGAACGATAGGAAAGTGAGGTCACCTGCAGCATGGATATATGCAGTGTTATCACAATGTTTTACCCAGGAGACAATTCGATTTCTAAGTCTGTATAAATTTAGTTTACTCACGTCAATAAATAGCAAAATGGCCGCATTAATTGCATTTAATTTCAATTTATATGCACCTTGACACGCAACATTAAGAACAGTCCTGCAGAACCGAGGGGCGTAAATGAGTGTACTGACCGACAGTAAATGTTATAGTGTATCAATGCAAGACAATCGTTCATCGCTATAACAAGGCAACGACAAATCCATACCCATAACGAATTTGTTGCCCTTATGGCTATGCCCCCCCCCCCCTGGTGCATATTGTATGCCATTGGGATATTTAATGATATGATGAACTCACATTTTCGCTGATATTAACTGCATGGTTTGACATTAAGTACCAGTACACCGTAGAGGGGAAGGATCGCAATTACATTACAGGACCACCATTAATGTTGAAAAAGGATATCAGACAGTACTGGTTACATTATTCGTTAATATGCTTCTCTCGTTGGCTTTTAGGGACGATCGATCTCCAAATTTTTACATTGCGTCGGTTTTAGAGAAAGTAAGACGTCTACTCAGACGTCTTGTAGGGCTAGGTCCGTGGCAGCGTCCTGTGCAAGCAGTTGATCAATGATGGTATCAGGATTCATATTGGGTGATGTTTCAAGTATACACCGTCGAAGTCTAATATATTGTGTCTTTATGGACTGGAGCCAGCAGACTACTACCTAGATAATTATACCTAACCCGTCAACCGATGACACAGATGCTGTTAGGGCTAATATTTGTTCAATTGACGGCATATGCAATAGGTTGATCAGTCTTCAGCAGCAGTTTTGCGTGCTTCTCTCTGCTATTAGCTGGCGTATTGTGGCACGTTCTTTCCTTGTTGGGATCATATCATTCTCGCGGGTATCTTCAAATGAGTCACGGTCCTTGGTGTGAAAGAGCACCACCCAGCGGGTCTGCTCACGTAGGTTCATCAGCACAGAGTTGTACTTTTGGGTGAAGACCCAGACACTTTGCTGCGCATGGCGCCCGCTAAAGGCCAGTTCGGATAACATATCTTTCTTCTTGATTAGCCACGTACACCTCTGAATCACCACACATCCATGGCCGCGACTGATCGGCCTCGTTGAATCGGATGGTAGGGCATAGGATCACAATATGCTCAAAGGCACCGAAGAAGGGCTCTTCTTGTAGGTCGAGCATGAACAATAGCCGAACAGGGACCATCTGGAAATGTAAAGTCGCTAATAGACTGCGTTGACGAATCTGCCATCCTTATTGTTAAGCTGTGCATCCATAACAACATACATATAGACGTTCAATGCACCAGGTGCCTCTGCATTTTGTGTCCAATTTTGGATGGTTACACTCTCAGACGCATTCTATTGGTTTCATCGTACCATGGCTGATCAAGTCAGCTGCAAAGGTGGCGAATTGGATGGCAGAACATATATGGGCCGCAGTCGTTGCAATTGGGGGAGTTATCCTCCTGATGCTCCGTCACCTACTACGTAGCAAGCCAAAGAACAACTAAGCCTATCGCTATTCCGCCAACAATAAGAGCAGTTTTCTCATCACGAGCTTGTGATGTCTGAGGAGGGCGCGATTAAAAAGGCAAAGAGGGTGAAGAAGTTTGTGGTTAAGAAACACCTACGCCATGCACAGTACATGAAGCCTCTGTTCACACAAAAAACCAGTTACGTCATGGAAGGAACATGCTACGTTGTGAAGGTCACAAGATATATGGGCTACACGTCAACAAGGTGTCACTCCGTTTGACTCAAAGCGGTGGATAGCCCCAAACGGCGTAGACACCTCGGTCTATAGTCATGCTAGTTTACCGGCAAGGTAAAATAGCAGAGTTGGGTCTGTCTGTACAAGCTGTAATTAGTGGTGTAGTGTAGGTGAGAAGGGGGGTGGGGGAGAGGGATGCGCCAGATCCCCCACTCTCTATACTATTGACTGCCGTTGAAAACTGAGCTCCTCTGGTAGCTTGCGCTTTATTTGTGGAGTGGGGGGATTCATGTGTTTGGTATTAGATTACGCGGGTGTTATAACTGTAAACGCTATTCAACAGACTTCTAACCGTTGCAGTGGTATCTAAGAGACGCGGCGATGTCTTGCAAAAAGGCTTCTTCAAAAATGTATTACCGGGTTGTTATGTGACTAAATGGGTCGGGATGTTTTTAGCAGTTTAACACTATGTCGCGAGCGCATCACTGCGGTTGGGTTCACTGTTTGAGCCACTGTATGACTGAATTGATTGAGTTTGCTTTGAAAGGAATAACTTTTCAGTCGGCGCTTGTGTCTTATTTGCTCATGTTTAGTAGCCTGTTTACAATGCCTTAACAATCAACTCTGGGACAATATTTGAAGTGGCTGTATGAGATGGGTCAAAGTGAAAGCTTCCGCTTTAAAGGGAACATTTACCAGGGTGGTTGGCGACTTCAACCTGACCACGTCTTCAATCAGCACTCGGGCGTCTCAGAGCATCGAGTAACTGACAAACTCGGCCGTATCACAACGTTCACAGGGACAAATTAACCACCAACCGCCTGAGCGACCAGTGTTGCAATTTGTAACCATAATACTACTTACTATAATTGTGTAGTTTCTATAATATGTACTCAATGCATTTTTCTTTTGTTACATACGTATAGTGATGTACAGCGCTTACAGTGTTTAGACCGAGATTTACACAACAAAGTTTTTTCCCCGCTACTTCGTTATATTCGACTCTCACCAAGGGTTGTCAATCGCCTCACAACGAATGGTCCTTACTTTCTTGAATTTAAGTGGGACAGCTGAAAATCGGACATTGTGATTTGCGAGCCATCACAGACAGTGTCTGTTACTAATATGATGGAACGATACTAGCATTATATACAGCCAATGTATGAATGTATATAAAAAAATGCACTCACACCTCGCGATCTAGACCTCATAAGAGTCGTGGATTATATACTATTTAAAGCCCGTCAGCGACTGTGACATCATTTCCATTCGTACAATTTGTTGTTGTTGTTATATAATTTTTATTAAATTCCTATAAAAGTCCCCTGTCATAGTAGCATTTACACATTTTGCTTCGAGCAAGCATAGTGCTTGCTTTCATACCATGCTTTCTTGCCCACCATATGCAACACTAATTTTGTTACTTGACACTTATATGCATTCACAACTATATGATTACGGACTCAAAGCTATTATATCAACAAGGCAAATACAAATGCTGTCAATAAATGATGAAAGCTCTAGAAAGGACCTATTTAAAATATTATAATACGCCTAGCTTAAGTAATTATTTGGGCAAATGAATACCAACAAACATAAGAATTCTAGATAACAAATGACCTTTAGATGTCGTTCATACATTAACATTGAACATTCGGTCCAACAAGATTTAGTGAATTATGCCACATAAAACATTAATAAGTATAAACCCCACTGTTAAGTCTCAGAAGTTATATATAAGGTTTGTGGGGTATATACATACATATATAAGAGTAAATTATACCCCTTAAAACATATTTAGGTATCTACCTCTCGATGAGGTCTCAGAAGTTGTCCCACAAATTGTCTCATATCAACACCCCACAAACAGTACCATTTATATATATATATATATATATATATATATATATATATATATATATATATATATATATATATATATATATATATATATATGTATATATATGTATATACGTATATGTATATATATATATATATATATATATATATATATATATATATATATATATATATATATATATATATATATATATATATATATGTGTATGTGCGTGTATGGGTGTGTGTGTGTTTGGCTAGTTATTGTGATTACAGAGTAATGGGTTTACATAGGTATCGCACATTTTACCATCTGGTGCATTTCAGTAGCATGTCACGTAGTACAGCATCAGAAAGAGGGCCGTAGTAGCAAAGATCAATACGCACGCCATCTTAGCAAGGCTCCTTAGCATCACCTGCAGGTAGCTTTTTCCATCGTGCAATGGTGACATGATGTTGTGTAAGACTCGGTCCGAGCCAATCACTGTTTCTCGCGCACTGGACCATCTGTGGGGACCTTGCAGGCGATACGCAGCAGGAACTGGCATATTCATGAGCAAAGCCTTTCCCAGCTGGAAGTCATTAAGTAGCATGGTCCATGGGTTTGGTTCCACGCCGATGTACCTGGCTATGTCCACGAGAGTCGGCAGCCAGTTTACCTGATTGTATATATTAAGGGAAGACATGATATTGCGTAAATACAAGGTATGCTAAGTATTAAATATGAGTTAATGTTTATTGCTTTCTTGTAAAGCTATGTTTGTTACCGTGGCAACGGAACCATGTTTGTCCCTGTACCAGTTTGCATCCAGAGTTCCAGTCACTGAATTGATCCAGCCTTTCATCTCAGGGGTGCTAGGCAACTTTGTACGACCTAAGGGAAATTTCAAACATGAAAATGACTGTATTACTAACGAAAACCGTTGCTCTTTTACAGTTAATTCGAGACATCTCTACAGAAGCCATTAAACTAGGTTTCATTTAAAGGTATTCGCATCTTCATCACCTATGAAAGTCGAAGTGAAAGCCCTTGCTTGCAGCTCGGCTACTGGTAATAATGGACCTGTTGCTTTGACAACTCCAATAAAACCAAGACTCTTGTAGCGTTTATCGGGCAGAAAAGTATGAAGGTAGCATCCAAACTTCCTTTTTGCATCCCAAGGCTGCAGATGATCTGGTAGGAATTCAAAACGTTTCTCAAACCCTGTCGCTAACACGATGGCGTCGATGACATCTTCGGAGTTGTCTTTGTAGCGGACACGGCCGTCCATTATCTTCAACACACCCCGCCTCAGCTTCACTTTACCGTAAGCCAGACTATGCTTTAAATCCTCGGATATCGTTGGAATGACACCACCTAAGCTAGTTGCACAAGCAAGAAAATACTCGAATTCAGAGAAGATTAATGCTAGCTCTTAAACTACGACTGACTAGAGACAAAACAGCATATTTTCTGAAGCAATATCCCGCTGACTTAATTATATGACATACTCAGGGTTTTAACTCTAACAATAGACAGCCTACTTGTACGATGGTAGAATCCCGAGAGCGTCGTTGTCAGCATAGCTTCTGACATACGCGATCAAAAGATTGTTCCAGATAAAAGCCGGAACAACTGTGGTCAGAAATCGGTTGTAAAAGAAGTATTCATATGGCAGATTGAAGAGCCACATCCTAGGAATATTCCAGGCTCCATGGTTAGTCGCCAAATACACCTGTTAAATGTGAGGATGTACATTTGCCAAAATTATTTGCAACAACACTGTGTAAATTCGAAGTCGTATGAAAATGTATCATTGGTAACGTTAATCAACTGCTCAAATACTCGTGCGGACTAGCTTACCTTGGACCCATATTTACCCAAGAACGAAGAGAGTTCCGCTCCAGAATTGCCTAATCCTGTGAGTAAGAAATTACTAGAATAAGCAGAACGTCAACAAAAGGTATATGACCAGATGGAGTTCAAATCATATCTATGAATAGTGCATTTTTTGTTATAAAACTATACCCATCACAAGGACTCTCTGGTTCTTGAAGGGTTCGTGAGTCTTGTAGTGGCCACTATGTACGATTGGGCCCTTGAATTCCTCAAGGCCCGGTGTTGGTGGTACAAATGGTATACTCTCCAGCCCAGTGCAGATCATGACGCCGTCAAAGAGCTCTGTCTTTCTTTCCCTTTGGTCTGGTGTTTCCCATTGGACTTTCCATTTCTCTACCTCCTGATTGTCCTCTTCATAAGGCTCCACTTTAACGACTTTGATGCCGAAGTTAAAATGACGTTTGAGGTCGAAACGGTCAGCGTATTGATTAAGGTACTTCAGAAAAGCCCGATGCCCTGTAAAAAGGGGGTCTGATTTCTCCTGATGAGGGAAGTCACTGTACACCATCAATATTCTCGTGGAATTCAAATTGACATCGTCATAGACGCAGACTCTGTCATTGCCTGTATCTTCCGTGTAATTCCAAATTCCACCAATATCTGAATCTCGTTCGAAGCCAACGGGCTCCAGGCCATCCTCCAAGCACGATTTGACTGCCGCCAATCCGCTCACACCAGCCCCGATCACAGCAATGCGTTTGGTGGTCATTGCTCCTTTTCCAGAACCTATATTAAACGGACATTGTATTGAAGATGATGTACATATTAATTATCATATTATCTGATACATATTTGTGAATGGAGCGCTCTAGAAGCTTCCGAGGATGAGATCGGAGTAACGGTGGGGAATAGCGTAGAGCCAAGGCGGGGATATCGATTCGGTCAACGCAGGGAAACGGCATGAAGAGGATGGGGTCATAGTGGGCATTAGGGGGTGGTCACATCATGGATTATGGCGGGGTCACGATGCGAATTAAGAGATCCGTGATAAATCCAATATGTTATGCAAATCTGAGATCAGCCATGCTCAAATATAGACTGATCTTAATCATTAGCGACATTTGCGATAAAATAAAATAGCTACAGTATCTCCTGAGCCCATACATATCGCTTAACGCTGCCAAAGCCGTCATTAGCGTGGCCATGAGGAAGATAATGACTGTGCAAATTGTCATCGTCGCTCCCTAACAACGGCATATGAGGTAGACTGATCAGTCTTCAGCGGCAGTTTTGCGTGCTTGGTTTATGCAAGCACCAGGCGCACAGCGGCAAGTTCCTTCCTTGTCGGAATCACATAATTGTCACGTCTTCAGATGTGTCATGGTCTTTAGTGTGACTGAGCACAACCCAGCAGGTCTGCTTACGTTGGTCCTTCACCACAGAGTAGTAGCTTTGATATATGCAAGTGGCAGACGAAAACAGTCAGTCATTCCCCTCAAGTGATCATTATTCAGGCATGGTTAATTTCATGGATGTAAACAGCATCAAGGTAAAATGTAATATACAGCCCTGTACTATAGCGTGTAATCTATGCTCACTACAACACACACATCACCTGTCATGTATGTTCACACTAGTCCATATAACATATCTTCTAAACCCACAATTAGTCAAACAACCTATCATTGAATGTTCAGATAATAAATATCAAACCAAAATACTCAAATATTGAGTCACAACTTACCCTACGCTGGGCAGGGGTGGGAGTTTTGACATGGAGTATTGGCAGGCCAAAATGAAGATCAGGTTAGCGCTATAGCAATTATGCTACATACAGCTTAAACACATCAGTCTCAGGCAGTTGAGACAATTACAAAAAACCTCAGCCAAGATTAAACCTGAACCCAGAGTAAAAACTGTACCTTATGCATCATATGTACACTTGGTTACAACCATGACTGCATCATTGGAAAGAACTGCACTCCATTTAGCAACTGCACCGAGAGTAACAACTACAACCAGAGGTACAACTGCACTCAGTTCAAAAACTTCACCTAGGCTTACAACTGTGCTCAATATGAAAATTGTACCCAGTATAACAACTGTGCCTATGTTAACAATTGCACTCGGCATTAGAACTCTACCAAGAGTAACAAATGTACCCAGTGTAATAACTGAAACCTGTGTAACAAGTGGACTCAGGGTAATACCTGTACCAAGGGTAACAACTGTACACAATCAAATGACTGCGCCAAGGCCAAGTGTAGCAGATGTCTGAGTGCAAAGGCTGTACCAGTGGTATTGTACTTGTTATATTCTCTATTTTTATGCCTACTGTGTGATGTGTTTTGGCAGCAGAAAGGATCTGCGACACAAACTTTTTCCTGCTCAAATTAATCGCAATGACGTCATCCCAGTATATACATGCATTTTGTTTATTGCAAGGTATCGCCACCTAACATTGGATGTGTAATATAATCGGGGAAGCTGTCATCACAGGGCCACTTGGAGCAAATCCTCTTAGGTTTGATACAACCACTTGAATAAAGGGCCGCTTGAGAATACATTGACTGAGTTACAAGAGTTGCTGACTTAAAAAGTGCCATTTCTTCAAAGTGCTTCATTTTTATTTATTAGCTATAACAAAACGGGCGACATTATGAAGTACTATTAACCATGCGTCTCTGGTTTAAAACGTTTTATTGAACCGTTATAACAAGTGTATTAGAAAAGTAACTGTTTACATTTTAGTTTAAGAAATGTTCATCATATTTTCGATATTATTTTAAATCGTTTTTGTCAGGTTGCTATTTTCAACACATTTTTGTTTTGTTTTACATAGAAAGTGCAGTTCATGTGCAAAACCCAGATGTTTGATTTTGTCCATGTTTGTGTGTAAAAAAAGATTTGTTTCGTGACACAGGTCACAATTTTTGAATTTTTTTATTTCTGTTTTCTCGTGATATCGATCGCAATTTCAAGATATTTTCAAACAAAATTTCTTAATTGGAAGATGTGGATGATGCGAAGAACCCAGAGCCTTGGTTTTTCCCTTGACCTCAATTCAAGATCCAGGTCATCAAAGGGAATTCCAAGTCATCAAAATACGCTCATCAAAATAAGTTGAATTGTGGTTGCCAAAAATTTAAAATCCATGATAACTTGGTCATCAATGGGCCGATACTACTCGCCAATTTCTCCCATGTTCCCATGGACATCTAGCGTTTAACGTTTGTCAGCTTCAAAATAGATCATTGTTACTTTGTTTTGGTCTCACGATACAGGTCGCAATTTTCACTGTATTTTCGATTTGTTTTATATTGTAGGTGCCAATGATGTGCAGAACCCAGATGTTCTGTTATGAACTTGATCGTAAACTAAGGACAAGGTCATCGACTGAAATTTTATATCATCTATATCTCCCTGGAAAAGGATTCGATGGTAAAAACAATTACAGATTATTGTAGCTTTATGGCTTTCGCCAAGTTACCTTGGTCAGTTGTGTTTGCGGCTATGTATAGATGTTAGTCTATTTGTATGAGAGCTATTTAAAAATTGTCTCGCGATACAGGTCGCAATGTTTTAAAACATTTCGAAATTGTTTTGTTTAATGGTCGGCCCAATTGATGCACAGAACCCATTCATAATGGTTGATTAGTTACAAATGATCAATCTAATTGGCAACTTTTTTTAAATATATGTTTGAACAAAAAAACAATAGTTTTCCCAAGCGCCCAAGGTTGAAAAATCGTGGTATCAGTCCAAATGTCAACAATAGTTTCATGGATATTTTGAGCGCTTATAAAATAGTCCATACATGTCGGATGGCAATAACATTTGGGCCACATGTTCTCAGTGACAGTTCAAGGCGCATCCTAAGATTTATTGTATGCGATGTCGTCACATCAAACATTCGACTCTGCCTGTGCAAGCTGTAATTAGTGGTGTAGTGTAGATGAGAGGCGGTGCGCCAGAACCGCCACTCTCTATACTATTGCTTTTATACAACCTTTACAAACAGAGACGCGACATGTTTGGTTGTGTCACTCCTAATTGAACTTGACTTTTAGACTTATAGACTTATATGAAACAACAACCAACCAGTCTGACGGCACCGCTATATCCAGAGACAGCTCGATAACGATTGGGATAAACGAGCTTTTCTTCTTTGGACGTTATCGATGGCGCCCTTGTGTCGGTCAGCCTGGGAATGGTTCATTTTGTCAATGATTATTTTTTTGGCAATACCTACCTTAGAGAGGGGATATGTATTCAACGATATCGCATTGACTATTAAAAAAGATAACACTTATGGATACCCGCAGACCGGAGGGGGCACTTGGCCTGGTCCTGAGTAGGGGTGTGCCCCGTGACCTCGAAAACCCGTACCTGTCGTACAAGGCGAAAATGGCAAAAGCATACCCCGTCGTACAAATACGAGGCCCAACAAAACCCGTCGTACAAGGATATGACGTTTGGTTGCGAGTCTCAGCAGGGCACAAGTGCCCCGGAATTATGTTTACCTTGCACCACACCTCTTTTTTACTACCTCACATTACCTCAAGACCTGTCCCCTCCACCAAAATAACTTAACAGCACGGCAAAAGGGGTGATGTTGTTAGGTTTGACCCGGCTACGCGTCATGCATGAGCACCAGCGCTCAGGCTAAAATGAACCACCATGTGACCAATTATAGGGTTCCCCACCCCGCACTTTAGTCTTGCACGCGCACTTACCAAGCGCCATGAGGTCGCTGATATTCGGTTGTTGTGGGTGGAGCCACTTATGGTAGGCACAGGTCGGACACCAGGAAAGTGCGAGAGTGGTGGGATTCCGTCGGGCAGTCCCTGTGAAACGGTGCGCAATTTGCAAACATGCAACGCATCCTTTTAAGCTTGGAATTGAAACCAGTTGCCCCTAGTAGCGTTGCTGGGTGAAGTGACGTGTCTTGCCGAAGTAAGCTCGGCCAGTTTCATGCTTGAGGAGACATAATTCACCAGGCAACAATAGTCGCCACTAAAAATCTACACGCGTCGAATCAGGAGTGAAAACCACAGGCGCTTAGTTCCCAATAACAATTTCACGAGCTACGGTGGCTGCTATTAAAAGAGGGACGTGTGCCTTTATCGACAGTACGAAACGTATGCTCCCTTTGAACTACGTAGATCAAGTGCAATATAATATCATAATCCCACCATGAATGGTTCATTATCTATAGTTCACAAGCTGTAAGCAATCCAAAAGTAATTAATTATCACATACGTGGACATGTATGCCATCGAATTGAAATAGTCGAATTTTTCACTGCACACCCTGACCACACCCGTAACTAGAATTGGCCCAAGTGGGGGATTACAAATTATGGGCTGATGTAGAATAATTTTATCTGTGGGTTTAGGCAGGTGAAATATGCATTAAGCCTGTTCTGGCGAATACACGTGTGTGTTGACGTAATTGTACTACCATCATCATCTTACCACATATTAATTTTACAAAGATTTAACCACAATCGCTTACAATATATTGATTTAAGAAAGGAACAGGGGTAAGTGGGAGAACCGGGTGGTAAAGCACATTTCTGAAAGCTATATTTCTATAAGATACACGGAAGTGCTGTAAAAAAATCTCAACTTCCTTGCAACAGCCATAAACAATACGGCTCTCGCGGTCGGAATGCGTAGTACTTTTGATATAATCTCTTTTTGCGAATATAATGTGGTGCTCTGATCGCGGTTTTTATATCAGGATTAAATTATCTGAAATCAACTAACTCTTAGAATTTCTTTGTCTTTGGCACAAAGTAATCCTGTACCGATTTAAATTCATATTTGTGGATTTGGAGTTTAACAGATTAAGAGTGAAGTATGTGTATAGGAACGTTCGCACTAAAATAGTGAATATAAACAACTCACCTATGCCTTTTCAAGCCGTACTGGAACAACAAAGAATGAAATCCCTTCTGGCAATACAAGTGGGTGTGCTCAAGCCAGAGGCAGTCGAGACAATCTCCTTTAACCACCTATTGGTAGTATAGAACGTGGTCGACACATACTTATAGTTATACACCACGCCCCCAGTCAATCATTTGAATCTTATTGGAAGCGCCATGTAGCACATTAATGTTGGCGTGCTGTTGAACCCTATACTTACTATCGAACCGTTCATATCCCCTCCCCGCCGCCAGAGGGGTATACGGGGACCAACGAACAACCACGTGATGTCGTCTCGCAAACAGCGCATTACACGAACACAAGCCGTAAGCTGTTAGAGGCAAAGTTTTTTTAACTATTTAATGACCTAGAATTTGAATGGAATGCAGACGAGCATGGAGTGAATCAACAACGGGTGGTCTCTTTTGGCGTTGAACACCCAATCCGATTGGGGAACACAAAACATGCTAGATATATTGTGGTCGTTTGCTATGTGTGGTGGGTCGTGGAGAGCACCACTAAGGTCTGCTTGTTTTTTCCACTCAACCTTGGAACTTTTTTCACAGCATGATGTCCAGACTTCTGCTAACAAACCATTAACAAGTAGTATAGAGAGTAGCGGTTTTAACTGTCTTTCTTTCTTTTTGATTTTATAACTTCATCATCAGGCATAAGAAATGAGTACATTCTAGGTCTAAGACCAATATATTCAATAATAGGAATACCTGCACATTCGTCTCGCATCTCTTTTTTATTTGCATCACTAAATAAGGATTGAGAAGGATCATAATCGCTTGTATCATAAAGATTAATATCGTCTTTCATATCTGCATATACGTCGACTCTGTGGATCTCTAGCAGTGAATCAGTATCTGTGTATAATAACTTTAATTTATCGCCGTATCTTGGTTTCATGGTATAATGATAAAAGTCGTGCATCGAGTGCTTTGAGAGGTCGAATATACACATGCCAACATACACTGGTGGATTTAGTATTTAATGGGTTGTATGCATATGAAATATCTCAAATACATCAGCTAATAGTAGTACATCGGTCCTAAGATGAAAATCATGGTAATCACTCAAATTTTCACACTCAAAACACGTTCCATACTTTTTGTGCTTGTTCATAATCTTTATCCTTAATACCTTCACCAGAAAGCTTACTATGTAATTCTTCGATTGGTGGCCTGAGGCATCAAACTTATCCCAGCCATCCATAAACTCACAGGGACAGACTCCCTTGCGCAAAAGCATCTGGCGTTTTTACTCGTGGTGTGAGGACTCGAGGCACTGCTTCGTATGGTTTTTATTGTGGTGCCGGAGTTTGGGGTACCATTGGTCTCGCACGTGGTGCCCAGGTAGTCTTAAGTCTGGCAAAAATCTCATTGTTCACACGGTCAAATTCATTACGCTCTTCGAGTGTTTTTAGTGCATGTTTAAACCAATGAACTTATGTGGAGCCATGTTATATATATAGATTCATATCTCTAAATATATTGTTGTTACCAGTAACAGAGCGCAAAGGTTCTATTTTGACCTTGTTGACAGTGGAAAATCCCAGTTCTACAGGAAGGGCACAGCGTGAGTTCTATTTTTCGCCAGGGGGAAATCCTAGTTCTATTTCTACACTCTACATACTCAGTGTCGCCATCTGGGGAGTCAATGTTGCCAGCTGCAGGCTGCTGCAAAGCAGAGGCCTTTTTCTGATGGTAAGCAAGTCTGTGGTTGACCTTATCGAACCAAAAATCCATGCAGAATCCTAGGTTATTTTTTACACCCTTCTTACAAAACGTTCAGAGTCGATTAATGGCACAGTGTTTTATCTTATATTTGTGTAAGTTACAAAACTCTTGTACACAGGGCCTGTTACAAGGGTCTTTCTTTCCAACCAATATCCAAGGGCACCTGTTTACAACCATTATTGCGTATTTAATATATAGATATCTAATGTCTAATAGATATAGCAACTCCTCCTGTACAAAGCCACGGAGTGGTCCATCTAACAAATAGTTTACAAATAGTACTACATTTAGTGACAGAGCGTCCAATCTGTTAGATATTGAGTGACCACACAGGGTCAGTGGCACGAAGACGGTGGTCCTGCTCCAGCTCACCAGGCTGGTAGAGGTAGCAAACGCCGACACCATAGGGAAGCTTTTGCTCTTTGAGCCCCAGCAATTGCCCTGGTATGACGGAAGAGGGTTGTTGTGCAAATCGTTTTGCCTTTATAGCATCTTCAGGTTGTTCCCCCTAATACTATAGCTAATGCCTTTAACGCTCGTCACTTGCAAAAAATATTCCTTCTGTGAATAAGCCGCCAAGTGATTACTTAATGGCTCATATGTAAACAGCTTCTTTATTCAACCAGTAACAGAGCTGGAGGTTCAATTAGTAATCACTAAGTTTCGATAGACCAGTGTGTGTGGGGGGGGGGGGGGGCAACTTAAAACCTCAAATTATTAAAGCAGTGTCTCATTATATACTACGCCTCCTAACTCACATATCAAATCTGTTTTTCAGCGAGGATGTATTCCCAACAGAGCTAAAGCCGGCTAATACAACACCAGTGTATACCTTCAAATTCTACATACATGGCCAAGATGACATTAATTGATAAAATTGCAAGCTCCTTAGACAAGGGTGAACATGTGATTGGTCTGTGCTTAGATATTGCATAAGCGTTTGATACTGTGCATCATCAAATCTTGTTGTCTGAACTCCTATGGAATACGAGGTTCTCCAGTTAAATGGTTTAAAAATTACTTAGAAAATAGGGCTCAAGTTGTTAAATTTAACAAAGTAACGCCCGAACCTAGATCTATAGAATGTGGTGTGCCTCAGAGAGATATTAAGCACTGAACATCATCAACATCCATGAAATCTGAGGATGTGACTTAAGCTGTCGTGAGGAAACATGTGATCCAATTTTTATTACAATCGGCGTGTGTTGATAATTTTGTAACCGCCTAAAATATTAATGAAACCTTTGGTGACATTTTGTTGACATTTGAACTGATGTAAATTATGTAACAACCCAACCATTTATGGCGGATTTATTCTTTTTCAATGACCTTGCTGGCGGTCAAGGACAAATCATAAAATCTGGGTTCTGTGCATCAATAGGGCCAATCGTTTTAAAGAAACAAATTCGGATGATTTTTAACAATTGCGACCTGCAAATAAACAAACAAACAAACAAAACTACAAACCCAACTGATCAATTAACTCGGCTAATGTGAAGTCACCAAGTTAATAAATCAGTTGCAGTTATAACTAGAAGACTTGCGACTGTTGGTGGACATTTGAGATCATGTGGTTTTCATGGTGAAACCTTGGGTGACGGAACACTATCGTGCGTGTCACATATAAAGCAGTCACAGTATATCCGGCCTGGGTGAGGGCAGAAGGCTTAATCCGACCAAGAATTTAAGTCGCTCACAGCGACTGTACTTTGGCAGCAAACTTTCCTGATGTCTTCAGTTGTTGCAAGATGCAACCGGTAACAGCAGACAAGTCAGTGCAAAGCTTGAACTATAATCCAATGCAATTTTGGTAGAACCAGATAATCTTTGCATTGTGGTGTGAGAGCACGTGCTGCGGCGTGTCATCACAAGACCATCTCGAGTCCAACGACCCCCTCGTCAAGCTCTCAGCACCTTTAACGTTTATTGCACCGTGCGACGCCTGCTGGCAGAGATACAAGCCGCTCTTCTTACGGGCCACGCTCACAACCCTTATGACAATCTATACGGTCCCAATGACTTGGGGAACTCTACGCACATCATGCGTATAGCAATGGTAGAGAGGTTATGTCAGATATAGCCCATCATCCTAGGCATTGGCACTGTGTTTGATGCCGCGAAGAAGTTCATGGTCAATATTGAAGACGCGATTTAAAGTGCTGTTGACCTACCAGCTGCAATACAGTGATACCAGGACATCCTGAAATTTGCAGGGTCCAGGGTGTACTTAGTCTTAGGTGTCGACTTGAACATGGCACCAAGCAACATGCTTCTCCAGAACGTCGTTGGGTGAGCAACAGCAGATTAGCATGAATACAGACTGCACTGTCCCATGATGATGCTTAAACACCTACAAGCCACAGTACGTGGGCTCAGCAAAAACCAAACGCCCATCTGTTGCACCCATGGAGAAGAAAACAGCACACAATGATGAAAAACATGCTGTCATTGTGGACTGCAATGTGACGTGGGGCTAGTAGGTCACTGAGTATGAATAGGATCAATCCCCCGGTGCCAAGACTGTTGGCCATACATGTTTGGCCATCCTGCCAGCCACTTTTGCAGTTGAGCAACCTTGCTGCTTTGCCAGCCGGGTTCTTCACTGTTGGGGATTGTGCTGGGGTTAGGGTATTTTTCCTGCCTGTCAGGGCAAGGACCAGGGTCGAGATTTCCATTCCTATTGCGGTAAGGATGGATGCGGTTGTAATTCCCTGCGCCCTGAACAGCGTGCTTATTCGGGAGTTCGCGTAGTCGCGCGCGCCGCCCTGGTGAGCTTTTTGGAACTAACTTCTGTTGACTTCCGGTTTCTGCTTGGTCTTCACTTGGCTGTGTTGTTATGGAAATCGTTGGATTACGCACGTTAGAAAAAGTGAAATAATAACACGAACTGGACAGATTCTGGGGATTTATATGCGCGTGGTTGTTTATAGTTGTTCATAGAACATCAGGAGGGATTAATATCGTGGCGATGTACAATATTTTGTTGTGAAAAGCTTGGAAAAGAAATGCCTCCCAGACCCAAACCTGTGCCTGTGGTGGTATCTCTACCCGCTCTCGAGGTATATTTTTCCTTTCTAACGCCACTGGCCAATTGCATTAAGTAATCAATATTGTGGAAAATGCATAACTAAGTGTATATAGAATGTATAAATTATATACAGCCAGATACATAAATGATTACCGTGTATTGTTTAGTAATGCATCGTATGTGATATTTATTGTATTGACTATAGTTACTTGCTGTTTATATCTTTATTTCTTTTATATATTTCAGAGTGCCGAAGATGTACGTCGGCTCAATGCCAAGCAGCTCAACATTGCACTGAAGCAGCATGGTCAGTGTCCTAAAGGGAAAAGACAACACAAAGTCTCAGTTCTCTGCAGTGCATTGGGCTTTAGTACCAGTCCAGGCTCATTCCAGACTATACTTTCATCTGTGAGGAGCACCACTCAAGGGTGGACCAAGGATATCAGAAAATCTCCATGCATTTCACTCTTAGATGTAACAGACTACCTTCTTCGTGCTCATGACCCAATCACTCACACTCAATCCGGTGATATAGAGGATTTCAACAGCAAGAACTTGAGGCGTTATAAAACTTTGCGAAGTTACAACCTTTAAAAGTCAAAGCATGTTCACAGCATGCTTTACCTCCCTATGACAGATGCACCGTACTGTGCAATTCAGGCAAGGTGTAATCCTTCATGGGATACCTCTGGAACCATGTACATTTGTATGTGTTTATTTGAAGAAGAGAGCGGCAAGCCGATTGGCTCCAGTTGCACCTGTGTTGCTGGACAAGGTGAAGCCTGCACTCATGTGGCTGCAATGTTGTTTGCTCTTGAAGACTTCTCTAGTTTAGGATATCAGGATTTGCCTGATGACCCAGCTTCCACTGAGCTTCTATGTGCATGGAATGCTCCAAAAAAAACCCTAAGGTAAATAAATACACACCCAGTCTTACCTATTTCTTACCTGTTCTTTAACTTACCCTTGAATATGCAAAGTTACTGTTTAATTATTTTATTTTTTATAAAAGGCACTGACAGTTTAGCAGAATATTGATTTGTTGACATCCTTTTTATGTATATTGCAGGTGGATCCTGTACCACTGAAGGAGCTGAATTATCAAAATCATGCTCCTGGCCAAACAGAATCCAAACGCCCACCCAAGCGCTTAGCAGAGTACAATCCGGTAGCACCACACAAGCGAAGGGTCAATCCGGATAGCTACCGTAGGCTCATCCACGAGCTGAGTCTTTGTCAGCCTGACGCACCCTTCCTCACCATTGCTGATGCTCCTCGTTGGGATACCTCACCAGTCTTACAGCCTAGCACAGTTGTCATTCCCACCTTGCCCCTTGCCATATCGGACCAAGATCCTTTGTTGATACCAGCTGCTGAGGAAAGTGTTGTCACCAGTCAACCCGATCCACCAACACTCACCTCGTGTATCAAACACTTCATGAGTAGCCACCAGCATCGTGCAGTCACTGAAAACTTGGTTCAAGAGTTTTATGCGACAATGAACATCACTGAGTCTGATCAGTGCACCATCAATCAGCTGACTCTTGGACAATCGAATAATCCTAAGTGGACTGCATACAGACAGGGCATGGTCACAAGCACCAGCATTCACCCAGTTTACACCAGGATGTTAGGCTATGTACAGAAGTAAGCACTTTCAAGGGAAACAAAGACACTCGATATGGTTTGAAGTATGAGAAAGTGGCAGCCAATGCATATAGACAGGAAATGAAGTTGGCACACTCAAACTTTAAGTTGAGAGACTGTGGCCTTATGGTCAGCAAGACGCACAGGTTCCTGGGTGCAAGCATTGACTGTATTGCTTCATGTGACTGCCACCCAGAGCGACCAGTTGAGATCAAGTGCCCGTCATCGATGGAGAGCAAACCAGCTGGGTCACTATCGGAGCTTCCGTTCTTGATCGCTTCCGCCGCCACCGACCGCTCCCTCCAACTTAAGAATCGGCCCACTCCTCATCCATACTACACACAAGTTCAGTGCCATATGGCTGTAATGGGTGCTGTTACCAGTGAATTTGTTGTGTGGTCTCCCCAAGAAATGGCTGTTGTTAGTGTGAATTTTGATGCAGGCTACTGGGCATCAGTTCTTGCAAATGCTGCCTACTTTGCCAAGGCTTTCCTCATCCCCCACATGTTGGCTGCTGTGTCCACAAACAATGGGGCTTCTGCTGTCAGTGTTACCCAGGTGGCACGGGATGACTTCCTCAAACATTATGTTTGTGGTAATACCAAGTGTAAGGGACTCATTCCAGATGCAAGTGTCAATCAGGATAATCAGGAAGCTAGTGTTATGTGCGAATGCAACTGTGGCTGTCGTGTGTTGTATCACTGGAGGTGCTCAAATTTCAATAGCATTGAATTGGAGGAGGGCGAGGAGTTGCCAGGGTGGTACTGTCCAAAGTGTGTGAGGGCATGTGATATATGCTACTGAACAATTGTTCTTTTGTGACAAGTTTATTGAAATGTGTTTTGATGTGATGAGTGTTATAAAAATGCATTTTGTGTGATGTATAGTATATAATATAAGTATGAGATTATTGTGGCACTGGTAGTTGAATGAATAGTGGTATGACACAGGCTTATGCTCTAGACATATATAAATAGTGTGCTGTAAGATGTTATGTGCTATATCTGTCAGAATAAAATTTAAGTTAAATTATATAAGCTTTATAGATTTATGGTATAAATGTTATACACAAACTACAGCTGGCCATGTCAAAAAATTTATTTGCAAAAAACAGCAAGACATGCAATGATACCAACAACAGTAATATAGATATTTGTAAAGAATAATTGAAAAGGACGGAATGATACAACAACAAAACCACGTTTTGTCAATTGACAGCTTATATGGATATATACACATCTTAGGAAATCAAGAAAGTTTCAAGAAAGGTCGTTTGAAGTTCACAAGGAATGCACATGCTTTAAAAATGTTTTTGTAATTGTTAAGCATTGCAACTTTCACTTCAGTTTCTAAAATCCTATATTCCTTAATTGCCCGCATAGCTCGCTCCACATGGATATGAGCCACAGAGATCTTTTCTGAATACTCTAACTGTTCTGCAGTAAATTGGCCTGTTAATTTGTTTTTAAATGGGGGTATGAGCAGTTTGACACCTGGAGGCAAATCTCCCGCAATGGTAAAACCTCTGTCTACCATTACTTGGTCACCAGCATCAAGTGCCTGCATCAAAACATCTGATTCTGACGTGATTTTTTTGTCAGACGCCCTTCCCCCCCACATGTCAGACACATAAATGATAGCACCGGTAGGACTCATCCCCACAAGAAATTTCACAGTGCTGTGGTGTTTATAATTTGAATGCTGTTGCTTGTGGTTTTCCAGTGTCCCTGGTGTCTGACTAAACAGTTCTGTACAATCCAGAACAATTCGGACGTTGGTAAAGTCATTGAAACATGGAGCTGCCTTCTCTTGCATTGTCTCTGTTGAGGGCATAGAACATATTGTCTCCAATTCTTGAGATATTAAGATACACCAAGTGTTGAACACATTTGAGAAAGTACTCTCCACAATCCCAAATCGTCGGGCACAATCTTTTGAAGGCAGTCCAAGACGAAGGAGGACAAGTGTTGAAAAAAATTCCTCTTCAAGGCTCAAGGCTCTTTGTCGACCAGGTTTGGATTTGAATTTAGACGAGTGATGATCGCTGCCAGTCTGTGACACATACTGCATGTCCTGTGCCTTATCCTCCAGGTAATGAAAAACTGCTTTGAATGTTTCGTATGATGGCATACCGGTGTAATAGGCAAAATGGACCGAATTATCCTTGATGAGGTTCAAGCTCAAAACCTGGCCTTTTTCTTCCATCACCTTGTGAAGTTCCTCCACTTTCTTAGCTTCTCTGTAGTCTTTCATCATGTCATCAAATTCAGGGTGTGTGACAATGAGGTTGTCCAATGTAGAAGCCAATCGGCCAGCCCTCCGTGTTTGGATGTAGTCATGGTCAGAATCCACCGAGTTACATATAAGTCCCTGTTACAAGGTTATATTCCTCGCAGTCCTTGTTTTGATTTTCTAATCCTAACACACTAACTTCAACATGAAAACAGAAACTCGCAAGTGAAAGGATTTGTTACAAGCTTTTGCAATCGGTACAATACGATCAATGGTTGCAATTCTTGGTCTACCTATCTAATAGAAAAACGAGACCGGAGAAAGTTAATTCAAATGATTTTTCGTCAGTGTGAATTTCCATGTAATCGACATGCGTGACAGTTTCAATAAATGACCGGATTGACAAGCCGGTACGCGCCGAGAAGGCTGCTTTCTGTTGCATTTGCGCATGATTTAATTGTCCTTAACCAATATCCAAATTAAGTTCGAATTAGCAGTGCTGAAAGGCTGCATTTAGTTGATTAGGATTAAAATGCGTAAAATGTTCTACAATGAACTTTCGCTAGTGGCTTTCGGCCATGCCCATAAGCTGCGGACATTAGGCTTTTACTATTTATGATAACATACCCAGGTATTATAATGTACGGCTATGACCGCAAAGGATGCAATGTTCCTGTTAACCATCACTTTCTCTTAGCTTGGTGGTGTGTATAATTGTGGAGAAATTGATAAAGATGATCATTGATTCGATTACGATATTGATCTTGTCACTAGACATATTGACTGAAAAATGCTGGCGTTTTCGTTACAATCGGCATGGAACCTCGCATCAGTATAATACAACCACAGGAAGTCGCGTTTGTATATATAATAACATCTAAGATCATAGCTGCCATGGCAGACGTCTCCAAGACTTCACCGAAAACATAAAATAAATGTAACACGAACATGTATATACAATATTGTGTATATAACATGTACATAGGTTTGATGTCTAATTGCATTTCGACGGAGCTTGGCCGTGTTTCTTTATGGCGTAGCTTGAAAAAAACGTATTTTTTTCATAGCTGATGGTTTACCGCAAATTATAATTTTGTTCGCCCTGTTTGAAAGTTAAAGGTGCAATAGGAGATTCAAAGAGAGCCAATAATTATAGTTGAATCCGAATATTTATATACTCTTCGATCATGGTATTCCGTCATAATGTGCAAAAAGCGGGCAGATATTACTCATAGAAGAAGCCCGTGTTGCTGAAGATTAGTGATAGCAATTCAGATTCCAGAAATACTGTACTAATTCATATACAAGCGAGACTATTTGCGTCTCCCCTGTCACTATCAGGGAATAGTGAGGTATTTCAATGTCAGCGTGACACGAATTATCGGAGGCTGTTGCTGTCGCCAGGATTGGCTACAGAAAAGAAATAGACCGGCCGAAGAGAAGATTGCGGCTTCATGCGAGATGTCTATGTTTGATGTTGCAACTGTATCATCAGTAGAGGGACACCATGATATGACACTAATCAGGGAGTCGTCTTCGTCTTACGCCTCTCATGTGGTTATTGCAAAACAACCTGATGGATCCAACAGAGGGTGCATAGACTTTGGAAATTGAACCGGATTACATTATTTTGATCCCGAATTTATGGTTTCCCAAAAGGATGTATTTTCTAAGCTTCACAGGAGCAAGTTCGTTTCCAAACTTGGCCTCTCAAAAATCACAATGCCAAGTACGTAATAATTACCCTGTACGTCGTGCAAAGAATTAACTGATGTAATAAGATCTGACGCGATTCTTATTCACGTCTCCATTTGTCGATTAAGATTGTTTTAAAGTAAGTAATGGCAATTGCAACAGTCAGAGATGAGCCTGTTTGCCATGTAAAATCTCGTGGCTATTTCTCAATATAACTTGACAAAACATGAGTTCTCGTGACCGGAAACGTTGACAAATGCGCGCCAGAAAAAGCTAAAAACAGCGTTCCATTAATGTAACTGCGCTTTTTCCTGTGCCACATCCGCCAATTACATGCCTGGTAAACAGAGATAATGGCTTTTACGCAGAAAGCGTTTATCATAGGTTATCATAGTATAATGTGATGCCGTTAATGGTGGTTAAGAATTACAATAGAAATAAGTAGATATTTGCATTCTGAACCTGTGGATAAGGTAAATTTAGTTGAAGAAATATTAAAACTGATCAAAACAATTACAATAGAGGATTAAATGAGAAATGCTTAACAAAACAATTACACGAGTGACACCATATTGTTTACTGTGTAAACGTTTCTTAGATGAGCATACACATTTTCTGGATGTGCATTAGCAACCGAGATTGCAGGGTTGCATCACATTTTAGGGTGATTGACGTAGACACCACTCAGACGGAGAACTAAACAGCATTCAATGGGGTAAGCAAAATGTATATACTATATATAATATGGTATATTTGCATATGCACTAACCGTGCATCAATCATATCAGAGTGACACATTCTTAAGACTGCTCATGAAGTGCAAATGTGGATT
>CM067345.1:17108039-17127109 GCA_034190875.2 Urechis unicinctus | reverse complement strand
GCTGGTTAGTCGACGCTCATCATAGATGGTACCTGAATAAAGAACTAAGTAAAGTGAGCAATACATCTGAAAATTAACCATCTGCGATTTTGTAGGTGGCCCTAACGATATTCCATTTTTTTTTAACTGTACTAAGGATTAGGCACAAGGCACGAAGTTATGCTTGTCTGCATGAATCACACACACACACAAACACACACATACAAGCACACAAATACACACACAAACACACACACACGCACTAACAGACACGTACATACACACACATACACATATACACATATGCGCACATGCACTTGCACATAGTACTTCGCCGTGTTGCATTTGCTGGTCATGTACGTGTATAGGTCAATAATGCTTGTTGTATGCCCCCTGCGGTTTTCTGTAATTTTATTTATGATATTGAAAAGATACCATGTGTAAACTTACTATGAATTGATCAGGTGAACGGACTTGGTTTGGATACAGCCATCAAAGTTTGGGTCAGCGTACATATTTATATTTGAGCATTCAAATGCAGTCGCGACCCGTCAAGCTGAAGAATGTACAGTTCTTTCAAAAGTGTTTAAATTTCACACCATCAGACTATTGCGGTGATTCCGGGCTTCTTGTAGCTTTCACAGACGGTTGCATTATGTTCGTCAGATATAGTAAAAATATAGCTTAAACCGTTGAGGAGGGGGATAATAACCCCAAAGAAGAATGATTATGCCCTGTTCTCTTAACTTGAGATTGTTCAATTTGATACTACGTCTCAAAGTGATGCACAGTGAATATTATATTGGAGCAATGCACAGTAAGTATTATTTCTGAGTGATGCCATGGAATGATATTTTGGAGTGATTCCCACAATATTGAATCATAGTGATAAAGTTCGCCTGATGAACATGTGACAGTAACTGTCTCGCCATATAGCATAGTGATGCATTGACCCAATTAATACACCAATATATTCTTATCGTTTTTGTTTCGCTATTCAACATCCTTTCCCTTCTTGCCTCACCCATGTAGTCGAGTATCTCGGAAAATCTAGGTCTAGGTAGAACTTCATTAACCTTAACGGAGGCGAAGCTACAATATCACAGAACGCCGTGATCCAAATAAGGAAATGTTGGCGTTCATATCTTTCGAACCATTGCCTTTAAAGCCCTCATATGCCGGATCCCATTGTGCAGACCTTTTAGGAGGCATAGGTCCACCTGACACTTGACCGCCTTAAGCTTTAATATGTAATATCTCTCCGGACAGGTTGGTTTTATGAGGCCCCAAATGGCATCACGTGACTGTTCCCGTAAGAATGTGGTGACCGGCTTACATCAATAACATTCGCGGGCTGTTTGCTAGTGGTGCAGAGAAGAGGCCTCAGCCATTCCGTGGATTATCTGCGCTAGTGAGCACTGATCAGAAAATCAAAATGCTTAGAGTTGCACCTCGGAATAAGTCACTGCTTTGCACGTCATTGGTTTCTTAAGCTCTTAAAGGTGAAACCAATTACCAATCATATATATCATTTACTTTATGTATTAAGTCCCAAATAGGACATTCAGAAGCAAGAATGCGTTATTGGCCCGAATTGCTTCAGACACCACCCCCACAAACTATACTGGATCACCCAGCAAACATTATCATGGTTAAAATGTGCTAGCCAATAGCAAACAGGCCTTGTCTAAAATCAATGTTCGGAAACAATTGAAATAGGTAAATATTAAGCTTCCAATATGATTGATCTCTAAAATTATTAGTACTTAATTGGACTTGAAAGTGGACAGATGTTGTTAGATAAATTTGCTGTCACCAAAGACGCACGGTTGTATCCATCCACCTGCAAAACGTATCTTACTATTGCGGTTTATTTGATTATCACATGCCGTCACAACCTGCTGGTCGAACGGAGTTGCTGGTCTTGTTTCAGTAATTGCTTTCAATATTCACAAGTTATTTTCCGTGTTCTTTAAGTGTTTATACGGCAAATATTTCTCAGTTCATTGGGTTGAAAACACTCACTTAGATGGACTCTCACATAGCATATTCACTTATGTGGCGGTAAATATACGTCTTTCTTATGAGAGAACGTCTCATTTGTTGGTTTTTATCTCCTTTATTTGTTTGCCAATCATTACGAGTATGATTACAGTATGTTATAATTAAAACAACTCTTAATGGCGATGCGGATTTGAGCCATCAATATATGGGGATCAGCCTAGGCAGCCGATGTTGCGCTCGATTTTGCACTCTTTCTCATGTTTTGTTTGAAGTCGCTGCAATTTGTCCAAGGGAAATGCGGTTCCTCAAAACGTTTATATACATATATGATGCGTAATAGCTTAATATGAAATTAGTAGGTGCGGCACGGCTACTCTGGCGTTTTCCGCATTACCGTCAATAGACGATTGACTGCACGCGCTGTCAAGGCAACAGCAACAACTTGTATTCATTGTATTCCTATCCCGTGTGTCATCGCGCAACTCAAATAGTGATAGATAATTGATATGTATCAGCAGCATTGCCCACGGTGGTCGTATTATCCTGATCAAGCCGACATATTTACTCTTTATCGTGGGTATTAAAGATGAAAATGGAAAAGATACTAGCTCACGTTGACTTCCGATCGCTGTTATATTTTTATGATAATAGTCACATATCCTCTTCCTTCCAGGACGGCACTTACAATCATTGCTGTGCCCTTATTGTTCCCAGACAAATAATGTTACAGATTGTTTTTCATGTGACACGGGACACATTCTTCATTTGTCTCCATATCATTAGGTTATTTGCTCGATATCTAGGGTATGTGTGATCATATTTAGACCATATTGTTATGTGTTAAGGAAATGTTAACTCATAAATTATAAATAAAGCACAATTGGGCGCCCCAGAACAATGCTATTCCCTTGTATATATATAAAATTAATTTCACAATAATAATAGTCTATTTCATGAAACAAGAACTTGTACATTCGTCATGCGTATACAATATGCAATGTGTATATATAATGCGGTACCATTGTGTCAAAGCAGCACCACTTAACACCATCACATACATTCAATGATTTAATCTATCATTTGGATAATTTTATTCACATGGTATATGCATGGGTGCATTTCGTTCAATGTTTCAGAAGTCGGAGAAAAATGGCTAGCATTAGTTGTTTTGGGAGAGACAGGAACGATTTTGGTCAATGTTGTTGTTAGCAATTCTCACTATGTTGCTTTACTGTACTTGGAGGTTAGCCTATTAATACGAACAATATGATGTTTTATACTTTGAAACACTTGGTTGGAAACACTGGACAACCCGTTGCATGAAGCTGTTGGAATAACTATACTAAAGGCACATTTACTTCACTCCAATGAACTATTGACCTGAAGTATTTGCACCTTTTAGCATATTGCTACTCATAATCAAAAAATATCATCCGTGTCTTTGCTTGGTTTGCGGTGAATTCAGAACGTAGTTCTTGCAGTTTTAGCTCCTTAGCACTTGGTGAAATCAAGCATTTATCTTTCTCATAAAATGCATGTTTAGTGCACAAACTTTCATAAAATTACCATTGTGTTACAAAATATTTAATAGATAATTGAAGAACACTTTGCAAATAAGTGCGCCATGAGTTAGCTGGTAATGATGACAAAATAATATACTTTAGATAAAACTAAGATTTGAATGAATGAGTACATATTTGTATCACAAGAAATGTCACTTGCTTAAACAATTGGTATTATAGCAGTTACCTTGTATATGATTGTGAGACAATCATGTGTCAGAAGACATAAGAACCGCACTGCAATTGACTAGCGGGGGGCGCATTCAAAGCCGTATCGGTTTCTTGTCATAGGTTTAGATGATTCTTTGTAGTTATCTTGGACGATATAATCCAAACAATATTTTACCTTACTGACATTGCTGCTGTTTTATTCTAACCGTATGGAACAATAGATCTACTAATGCATCACAGAATTGGATGAATCCACGAAGTATTATGTTGTCGGTGCGTTGTGAAAAACATTATGGTTTGCAGTATAATCATATTTGCTGAAAGGGGATAGTGGTATTCCTGTTTAGCTCTGGAGCCTTTTTTTGTTTCGGCTTGCTACAAGGCTAGTCATGGGAATCTCATCCGCTGTGACATGGCATAATGACATTTCCGAACGGGACCAGAAGCATTCACGGATATTTACATATTTCGTTCACAAATGTGCTGTACCTCAGGGCCACTGTGAAATAAGCTTGGTTAATTGCTCTGGTGTAGCTATTCTTATGTTTGTGGCTCAATATTCATTTTGCGCTACTGTGGATAATTTGAAGGTCATATTTGTTTGATACTTGAATTTGTAAGTCTTTATCACGGTAATGTGCAATGAAAATTGCGAAACATCACAACTTATTTCCGTTATGCTACACCAGCAGCGTCATGCGTGATATTAAACAGATCACAAGGTTATTCACTATAACTTTAAGGTACAGCAATGTTGTATGCATCAAATATCTTGTAAAGCTGCCTATCCCGTCTAGAGCAAAACGATCATGTCACAGCCAATAGTTCTCCGATGGCTTCGCGAGCGTCAAAGAGTTACTTACAAAAACACATGTCGACGCCGGTCCTCCAAGAACAAATGAGCATATTTTGTATTATCAAAATCGGTATTCATTGGTGTAATATTAACTCTTTTTGTGGTCTGCCTGAAGCTACGGGTATTGATAGACACTGCCATTTGGTTAAAAGCTTGCGTTTGCCGAGAGAAAGCAGCTGCTTATAACGACTACCAATACACAACTCGGGAGATTTATTTGCTTATTTACGTTGCGTATATCAGTAAACCCGCCTTCCGCACAACGAGTCATCATCTAAACGCAAAGTGCTAGGCTTGTTATAATCTTCCAGGATAATTATATATTTCATGCTATATAAGATTTTACCCATGTGATCCCTAAGTTATTGCATGGTAGCAAGATTATACGTTGCAGTATCACCTTAATATATGAACACATCGCCACGACTCTTATGCAACAGTTTATAACCCATGAATCAATTAATAAACAGTCGCCTAACTAACCACTGATGTTCGATAACGTAAGGAAAATGTTTTTGATGTCTAGCTGATGTCAACTTGCCCTCTAATAGCATCATGTTATAACAATAACACATTGACCTTGTAAACGACCTTTACTTTGCTATACGTGTAAGATATGCCCTGTCTGAACCATCCTGTCCTCTCCCTTCTCAACTGACATTGGCTCAGGGGTCTAGCGGCCATATTATTGATAACTTAACATAAGTTCAGTGACTGTCGTTCAATGGTCTTTTTGCTAAGGTATTTTAGGAATAGTGCATGCCTGAATCAACCGACTGAGCGGAATCTGATTTATATCCGCATACAGTTGCTCACTTTTCTTCATGGTTGGTTTTAGCAACCATCACAGTCAGTGGTGGCTTACACCCTGCAAAAACTGGGCAAGGCTTATTCAATGATATCGGTTCCCGTACAATACGTTCCATAATAACAAGGGAGTTGGAAATGAATGCTGATTTTTCATAATGTAGGAAGCCATCGAGGTCCATTTAGTGTTACATGGAATCAAAAAAATAATCCAGATAATATCCAGATAATATATATAGATATATATATATATATAGAGATATATATAGAGATATATATATATATATATATAGATAGGGATATATATATATATATATCTATATATATATATATATATATATATATATATCTATATATAGATAGAGAGATATATATATATATATATATATATATATATATATATATATATCTATATATATATATATATATATATATATATATATATATATATATATATATATATATATCTATATATATCTATATATATATATATATATATATATATATATATATCACACGATTTAACCATACGCTGCGATTGGAATAGTTGCTAAAGCATCAGCATTTATTTGTACGTCAAATATTTTCATTCTTGAGATTCACTTTGCTCAAACTTCTTTACAATGCAGATGCCTGGTTCCAATTCTGGATGGTCATTTGTGGAAAGCAATATTGGGAGAAGCTAGTGATCCTTAATTTGCCTGGCCAAATCCCTTTATGAGAAACGAGTGCAATTTCCGTCCCATCCCTCATGCAAATAGCAGCCATTTGACCCCCACCTTTGGTTGGCAGGTGTTCTGGAGATACAAGATCAGTGTGAATTGGTCTTTGGTTATTTAAATAACATGATTTTACAGAAGCCACAATTAACCGCCTTATTCCTCAAAGGTAGTGAGCGATGGATAACGATATGCTCCGTGTCATGTGGAAAACAGTCTAGATCAGCAGTTTCAAAGTGGATAAAATTGCCATGAATGCAACCATGAGCATACATGTCTTTTAACATTGCATTGGTTATTCACATGAGTTTCAGAAGTACACTAGATCATCATTGCACAATGACTGTACAGGTTCATAACTTATAGAGAATATAATACATAGGAAATGAAAGTAATTTCCCTCCCTGAAAGTACCGGATGTCTGACCGTCATTGCTAGAATATTTCATCGACCCTGGTTGCATTTAAGATATTCAACTTCTTCTGGATATTATTCTTCGTTTAGAGTAGAGTAATAAATGTGAAGCGATGACGATATAAGCGTGCTGGTGGGGGATATGAGCGGCACGCCTATGATCAGTGTGCGATAGTCGAATGCCGACGAGCACATATAGATTGTGCGATAACTTCTACAATGTGCGGCAAATTACGCTTGGTGACTATGGATATCAACTGATCCGGGCCTTGTTGGCTCAATACATGCAATTATTGATTACCATCGAATTGCCATCGCATGGAAAAGACTAGCACACCAATTTATGACAATTAATGACCTTTACGGGTTGGGCTGATGACAACGCACTGCAGATGAGAACAATATTTAGTTGCCGCACAGCTTGTCGTGTTAAGATCCTTACGTCCTTCTCCTTTGAGTGAAAAACTCTTTTCTTACTGGGATGTTAACAGAGTTGTCTCAACCAAATAATTGATTAAGCCCTATTTTTGATTACCTGCATTAGAGTTAGTTAGTACCAAAATGCAACTTTGCGCTTGTTTACTTCCATGTCACAGCTGTCTGTGGTACAAATATAGCTCGATTTGCTTACAATAACAACAAAGCAGTACTTGTTTATTTGAATACGTAAATGAGAAGCTTTGTATGTGACTGTTAACAACAACGAACTCATAGATACGCTATCATTCTCCTGACTGCCGTTCATATACAAAGCCACATTATATACCGCGCCCCTACGCATAGTTATTTTGTATGGCTTTGGCCTTTGTCGAACAATTGATAACGTATCGCGTTAGGGTTTAAGCTTGTGAAAGAGAGATCTATTCTAGATGAAGCCGAGCTCTTACTTTTCCACCCATTCACGTATTACCCCAAACGATAATTATAGCTAATCAAGAGACACGGTAAGATGATGGGTTGTTATCTGCTGACGAGGGCACGCTTCACAAAAAATCTTTTCAATTGCTGGGACTTCATCGGCTTATCAGTGGCAAACAGCCTGGAGATATCATTGATGCCAGCCGGTCCGCAAGTTACTACGAATCATTCAGGAGATTCTCATTATTGCTTTAATTAGTGTGTGATATGTTCCTGGGATAAGATCTGCTTAGGTGATACGACATATGAGAGACCACATATCAATGCTATTGATTATTCAGACACTTTTGAACATGTTTTCCTATTTCATTTACATGTGATCTTGTGCCATAGCATCAGTAGATTAATTTTAGGTGTGCTTACTTATTTCACCTGAGGTTAGTGTGGAGAAACATTGCATTCCGCCTCTATGTAGGAGAGCTCATGAGACAAATGTGCTGGCAATTAATGCCATTTGCGACCGGGGATAGTATCCAACATGTGTAGAATATTCGTAGGAATCAAATGATTAATGATATAAATGCGAGTCAATTGTACCATGTATCTCGGTCATTGTATCAATTGCATACCTATCCAATGTTATTGCATATGAAAAGCACAATCTATTTAACGTCAACTTCCTGTGGCGGGTTAGCTGGTTAGTCGACGCTCATCATAGATGGTACCTGAATAAAGAACTAAGTAAAGTGAGCAATACATCTGAAAATTAACCATCTGCGATTTTGTAGGTGGCCCTAACGATATTCCATTTTTTTTAACTGTACTAAGGATTAGGCACAAGGCACGAAGTTATGCTTGTCTGCATGAATCACACACACACAAACACACATACAAGCACACAAATACACACACAAACACACACACACGCACTAACAGACACGTACATACACACACATACACATATACACATATGCACACATGCACTTACACATAGTACTTCGCCGTGTTGCATTTGCTGGTCATGTACGTGTATAGGTCAATAATGCTTGTTGTATGCCCCCTGCGGTTTTCTGTAATTTTATTTATGATATTGAAAAGATACCATGTGTAAACTTACTATGAATTGATCAGGTGAACGGACTTGGTTTGGATACAGCCATCAAAGTTTGGGTCAGCGTACATATTTATTTGAGCATTCAAATGCAGTCGCGACCCGTCAAGCTGAAGAATGTACAGTTCTTTCAAAAGTGTTTAAATTTCACACCATCAGACTATTGCGGTGATTCCGGGCTTTTTGTAGCTTTCACAGACGGTTGCATTATGTTCGTCAGATATAGTAAAAATATAGCTTAAACCGTTGAGGAGGGGATAATAACCCCAAAGAAGAATGATTATGCCCTGTTCTCTTAACTTGAGATTGTTCAATTTGATACTACGTCTCAAAGTGATGCACAGTGAATATTATATTGGAGCAATGCGCAGTAAGTATTATTTCCGAATGATGCCATGGAATGATATTTTGGAGTGATTCCCACAATATTGAATTATAGTGATAAAGTTCGCCTGATGAACATGTGACAGTAACTGTCTCGCCATATAGCATAGTGATGCATTGACCCAATTAATACACCAATATATTCTTATCGTTTTTGTTTCGCTATTCAACATAATGGATCAGTGTCCTTTTCCCTTCTTGCCTCATCCATGCAGTCGAGTATCTCGGTAAAATTTTTCGGAACTCTAGGTAGAACTTCATTAACCTTAACGGAGGCGAAGCTTCAATATCACAGAACGCCGTGATCCAAATAAGGAAATGTTGGCGTTCATATCTTTCGAACCATTGCCTTTAAAGCCCTCATATGCCGGATCCCATTGTGCAGACCTTTTAGGAGGCATAGGTCCACCTGACACTTGACCGCCTTAAGCTTTAATATGTAATATCTCTCCGGACAGGTTGGTTTTATGAGGCCCCAAATGGCATCATGTGACTGTTCCCGTAAGAATGTGGTGACCGGCTTACATCAATAACATTCGCGGGCTGTTTGCTAGTGGTGCAGAGAAGAGGCCTCAGCCATTCCGTGGATTATCTGCGCTAGTGAGCACTGATCAGAAAATCAAAATGCTTAGAGTTGAACCTCGGAATAAGTCACTGCTTTGCACGTCATTGGTTTCTTAAGCTCTTAAAGGTGAAACCAATTACCAATCATAAATATCATTTACTTTATGTATTAAGTCCCAAATAGGACATTCAGAAGAAGAATGCGTTATTGGCCCGAATTGTTTCAGACACCACCCCCACAAACTATACTGGATCACCCAGCAAACATTATCATGGTTAAAATGTGCTAGCCAATAGCAAACAGGCTTTGTCTAAAATCAATGTTCGGAAACAATTGAAATAGGTAAATATTAAGCTTCCAATATGATTGATCTCTAAAATTATTAGTACTTAATTGGACTTGAAAGTGGACAGATGTTGTTAGATAAATTTGCTGTCACCAAAGACGCACGGTTGTATCCATCCACCTGCAAAACGTATCATACTATTGCGGTTTATATCACATGCCGTCACAACCTGCTGGTCGAACGGAGTTGCTGGTCTTGTTTCAGTTATTGCTTTCAATATTCACAAGTTATTTTCCGTGTTCTTTAAGTGTTTATACGGCAAATATTTCTCAGTTCATTGGGTTGAAAACACTCACTTAGATGGACTCTCACATAGCATATTCACTTATGTGGCGGTAAATATACGTTTTTCTTATGAGAGAACGTCTCATTTGTTGGTTTTTATCTCCTTTATTTGTTTTCCAATCATTACGAGTATGATTACAGTATGTTATAATTAAAACAACTCTTAATGGCGATGCGAATTTGAGCCATCAACATATGGGGATCAGCCTAGGCAGCCGATGTTGTGCTCGATTTTGCACTCTTGCTCATGTTTTGTTTGAAGTCGCTGCAATTTGTCCAAGGGAAATGCGGCTCCTCAAAACGTTTATATACATATATGATGCGTTATAGCTTAATATGAAATTAGTAGGTGCGGCACGGCTACTCTGGCGTTTTCGGCATTACCGTCAATAGACGATTGACTGCACGCGCTGTCAAGGCAACAGCAACAACTTGTATTCATTGTATTCCTATCCCGTGTGTCATCGCGCAACTCAAATAGTGATAGATAATTGAGACAAGGGCCGATATGTATCAGCAGCATTGCCCACGGTGGTCGTATCATCCTGATCAAGCCGACATATTTACTCTAAAAGTTCGCCGCCATCGCTCTTTTATCGTGGTATTAAAGATGAAAATGGAAAAGATACTAGCTCACATTGACTTCCGATCGCTGTTATATTTTTATGATAATAGTCACATATCCTCTTCCTTCCAGGACGGCACTTACAATCATTGCTCTTGCCCTTATTGTTCCCAGACAAATAATGTTAGAGTTTGTTTTTCATGTGACACGGGACACATTCTTCATTTGTCTCCATATCATTAGGTTATTTGCTCGATATCTAGGGTATCTGTGATCATATTTAGACCATATTGTTATGTGTTAAGGAAATGTTAACTCATAAATTATAAATAAAGCACAATTGGGCGCCCCAGAACAATGCTATTCCTTGTATATATATAAAATTAATTTCACAATAATAATAGTCTATTTCATGAAACAAGAACTTGTACATTCGTCATGCGTATACAATATGCAATGTGTATATATAATGCGGTACCATTGTGTCAAAGCAGCACCATAACACCATCACATACATTCAATGATTTAATCTATCATTTGGATAATTTTATTCACATGGTATATGCATGGGTGCATTTCGCTCAATGTTTCAGAAGTCGGAGAAAAATGGCTAGCATTAGTTGTTTTGGGAGAGACAGGAACGATTTTGGTCAATGTTGTTGTTAGCAATTCTCACTATGTTGCTTTACTGTACTTGGAGGTTAGCCTATTAATACGAACAATATGATGTTTTATACTTTGAAACACTTGGTTGGAAACACTGGACAACCCGTTGCATGAAGCTGTTGGAATAACTATACTAAAGGCACATTTACTTCACTCCAATGAACTATTGACCTGAAGTATTTGCACCTTTTAGCATATTGCTACTGATAATCAATAAATATCATCCGTGTCTTTGCTTGGTTTGCGGTGAATTCAGAACGTAGTTCTTGCAGTTTTAGCTCCTTAGCACTTGGTGAAATCAAGCATTTATCTTTCTCATAAAATGCATGTTTAGTGCACAAACTTTCATAAAATTACCATTGTGTTACAAAATATTTGATAGATAATTGAACTCTTTGCAAATAAGTGCGCCATGAGTTAGCTGGTAATGATGACAAAATGATTTGAATGAATGAGTACATATTTGTATCACAAGAAATGTCACTTGCTTAAACAATTGGTATTATAGCAGTTACCTTGTATATGATTGTGAGACAATCATGTGTCAGAAGACATAAGAACCGCACTGCAATTGACTAGCGGGGGGCGCATTCAAAGCCGTATCGGTTTCTTGTCATAGGTTTAGATGATTCTTTGTAGTTATCTTGGACGATATAATCCAAACAATATTTTACCTTACTGACATTGCTGCTGTTTTATTCTAACCGTATGGAACAATAGATCTACTAATGCATCACAGAATTGGATGAATCCACGAAGTATTATGTTGTCGGTGCGTTGTGAAAAACATTATGGTTTGCAGTATAATCATATTTGCTGAAAGGGGATAGTGGTATTCCTGTTTAGCTCTGGAGCCTTTTTTGTTTCGGCTTGCTACAAGGCTAGTCATGGGAATCTCATCCGCTGTGACATGGCATAATGACATTTCCGAACGGGACCAGAAGCATTCACGGATATTTACATATTTCGTTCACAAATGTGCTGTACCTCAGGGCCACTGTGAAATAAGCTTGGTTAATTGCTCTGGTGTAGCTATTCTTATGTTTTTGTGGCTCAATATTCATTTTGCGCTACTGTGGATAATTTGAAGGTCATATTTGTTTGATACTTGAATTTGTAAGTCTTTATCACGGTAATGTGCAATGAAAATTGCGAAACATCACAACTTATTTCCGTTATGCTACACCAGCAGCGTCATGCGTGATATTAAACAGATCACAAGGTTATTCACTATAACTTTAAGGTACAGCAATGTTGTATGCATCAAATATCTTGTAAAGCTGCCTATCCCGTCTAGAGCAAAACGATCATGTCACAGCCAATAGTTCTCCGATGGCTTCGCGAGCGTCAAAGAGTTACTTACAAAAACACATGTCGACGCCGGTCCTCCAAGAACAAATGAGCATATTTTGTATTATCAAAATCGGTATTCATTGGTGTAATATTAACTCTTTTTGTGGTCTGCCTGAAGCTACGGGTATTGATAGACACTGCCATTAAAAGCTTGCGTTTGCCGAGAGAAAGCAGCTGCTTATAACGACTACCAATACACAACTCGGGAGATTTATTTGCTTATTTACGTTGCGTATATCAGTAAAACCCGCCTTCCGCACAACGAGTCATCATCTAAAACGCAAAGTGCTAGGCTTGTTATAATCTTCCAGGAGAATTATATATTTCATGCTATATAAGATTTTACCCATGTGATCCCTAAGTTATTGCATGGTAGCAAGATTATACGTTGCAGTTTATCACCTTAATATATGAACACATCGCCACGACTCTTATGCAACAGTTTATAACCCATGAATCAATTAATAAACAGTCGCCTAACTAACCACTGATGTTCGATAACGTAAGGAAAATTTTTTGATTGTCTAGCTGCCCTGTTTCAACTTGCCCTCTACATACGCCATTTATAACAATAACACATTGACCTTGTAAACGACCTTTACTTTGCATATACGTGTAAGATATGCCCTGTCTGAACCATCCTGTCCTCTCCCTTCTCAACTGACATTGGCTCAGGGGGTCTAGCGGCCATATTATTGATAAACTTAACATAACTGTTCATTGATGTCTGTCGTTCAATGGTCTTTTTGCTATAATTTATTTTATGGAATAGTGCATGCTGAATCAACCGACTGAGCGGAATCTGATTTATATTGCGCATACGTTGCTCACTTTTCTTCATATGTTGGTTTTAGCAACTCAACATCAGTTGGTGTTTTATATGCCCTGCAAAAACTGAGGCACTTAGTCCTTATCACGTTTCCCGTAAATAACGTTCCATTAATAACAAGGGAGTTTAACACCAATGACGTGTCTCCCTACTCATAATGTGGACCATCAGGCTTGTCCACTCCAATTCTTGGTCAAACTAAGCCGTACACTCCAATCATCCTTCCATATATATTCCGCAACAATACCTAAGTGCTATGCCCTTCAACCGACTGAGCGGAATCTGATTTATTCACCCGCATACAAGTTGCTCACTTTTCTTTCATGGTTGGTTTTAGCAACATCACATCACTCAGTGGGCTTACACCCTGCAAAAACTGGGCCAAGGCTTATTCAATGATATCGGTTCCCGTACAATACGTTCCATAATAACAAGGGAGTTGGAAAGAGAATGCTGATTTTTCAGAATTGTAGAAAGCCATCGAGGTCCATTTAGTGTTTGTACAAATGGAAATCAAAAACAATAATATATACCATATATATCAGAGCAGAGCGAGACGAATATATATATATATATATATATATATAGATATATAGAGAGATATAGAGATATATATATCTCTAGATCTCTAGATATATAGTATATATATCTCATATATATATATATATATAGAGATATATATATATATCTATATATATATAATATATAATATTATATATATATATATATAGATATATCTATATATATCTATATATATATATATATATATATATATATATATAATATATACATTCATCACCCGATTTCCCCATACGCTGCGATTGGAATAGTTGCTAAAGCATCAGCATTTATTTGTACGTCAAATATTTTTCATTCTTGAGATTCACTTTGCTCAAACTTCTTTACAATGCAGATGCCTGGTTCCAATTCTGGATGGTCATTTGTGGAAAGCAATATTGGGAGAAGCTAGTGATCCTTAATTTGCCTGGCCAAATCCCTTTATGAGAAACGAGTGCAATTTCCGTCCCATCCCTCATGCAAATAGCAGCCATTTGACCCCCACCTTTGGTTGGCAGGTGTTCTGGAGATACAAGATCAGTGTGAATTGGTCTTTGGTTATTTAAATAACATGATTTTACAGAAGCCACAATTAACCGCTTTATTCCTCAAAGGTAGTGAGCGATGGATAACGATATGCTCCGTGTCATGTGGAAAACAGTCTAGATCAGCAGTTTCAAAGTGGATAAAATTGCCATGAATGCAACCATGAGCATACATGTCTTTTAACATTGCATTGGTTATTCACATGAGTTTCAGAAGTACACTAGATCATCATTGCACAATGACTGTACAGGTTCATAACTTATAGAGAATATAATACATAGGAAATGAAAGTAATTTCCCTCCCTGAAAGTACCGGATGTCTGACCGTCATTGCTAGAATATTTCATCGACCCTGGTTGCATTTAAGATATTCAACTTCTTCTGGATATTATTCTTCGTTTAGAGTAGAGTAATAAATGTGAAGCGATGACGATATAAGCGTGCTGGTGGGGGATATGAGCGGCACGCCTATGATCAGTGTGCGATAGTCGAATGCCGACGAGCACATATAGATTGTGCGATAACTTCTACAATGTGCGGCAAATTACGCTTGGTGACTATGGATATCAACTGATCCGGGCCTTGTTGGCTCAATACATGCAAATTATTGATTACCGTCGAATTGCCATCGCATGGAAAAAGACTAGCACACCAATTTATGACAATTAATGACCTTTACGGGTTGGGCTGATGACAACGCACTGCAGATTAGAACAATATTTAGTTGCTGCACAGCTTGTCGTGTTAAGATCCTTACGTCCTTCTCCTTTGAGTGAAAAACCCTTTTCTTACTGGGATGTTAACAGAGTTGTCTCAACCAAATAATTGATTAAGCCCTATTTTTGATTACCTGCATTAGAGTTAGTTAGTACCAAAATGCAACTTTGCGCTTGTTTACTTCCATGTCACAGCTGTCTGTGGTACAAATATAGCTCGATTTGCTTACAATAACAACAAAGCAGTACTTGTTTATTTGAATACGTAAATGAGCAGCTTTGTATGTGACTGTCAACAACAACGAACTCATAGATACGCTTTCATTCTCCTGACTGCCGTTCATATACAAAGCCACATTATATACCCGCGCCCCTACGCATAGTTATTTTGTATGGCTTTGGTCTTTGTCGAACAATTGATAACGTATCGCGTTAGGGTTTAAGCTTGTGAAAGAGAGATCTATTCTAGATGAAGCCGAGCTCTTACTTTTCCACCCATTCACGTATTACCCCAAACGATAATTATAGCTAATCAAGAGACACGTAAGATGATGGGTTGTTATCTGCTGACGAGGGCACGCTTCACAAAAAATCTTTTCAATTGCTGGGACTTCCATCGGCTTATCAGTGGCAAACAGCCTGGAGATATCATTGATGCCAGCCGGTCCGCAAGTTACTACGAATCATTCTGGAGATTCTCATTATTGCTTTAATTAGTGTGTGATATGTTCCTGGGATAAGATCTGCCTGGTTTGATACGACATATGAGAGACCACATATCAATGCTATTGATTATTCAGGACACTTTTGAACATGTTTTTCCTATTTCATTTACATGTGATCTTGTGCCATAGCATCAGTAGATTAATTTTAGGTGTGCTTACTTATTTCACCTGAGGTTAGTGTGGAGAAACATTGCATTCCGCCTCTATGTAGGAGAGCTCATGAGACAAATGTGCTGGCAATTAATGCCATTTGCGACCGGGGAAAGTATCCAACATGTGTAGAATATTCGTAGGAATCAAACGATAAATGGTATAGATGCGAGTCAATTGTACCATGCATCTCGGTCATTGTACCAATTGCATACCTATCCAATGTTATTGCATACGAAAAGCACAATCTATTTAACGTCAACTTCCTGTGGCGGGTTAGCTGGTTAGTCGACGCTCATCATAGATGGTACCTGAATAAAGAACTAAGTAAAGTGAGCAATACATCTGAAAATTAACCATCTGCGATTTTGTAGGTGGCCCTAACGATATTCCATTTTTTTTAACTGTACTAAGGATTAGGCCCAAGGCACGAAGTTATGCTTGTCTGCATGAATCACACACACACAACACAAACACACATACAAGCACACAAATACACACACAAACACACACACACCGCACTAACAGACACGTACATACACACACATACACATATACACATATGCGCACATGCACTTACACATAGTACTTCGCCGTGTTGCATTTGCTGGTCATGTACGTGTATAGGTCAATAATGCTTGTTTGTATGCCCCCTGCGGTTTTTTCTGTAATTTTATTTATGATATGGAAACGATACCATGTGTAAACTTACTATGAATTGATCAGGTGAACGGACTTGGTTTGGATACAGCCATCAAAAGTTGGGTCAAGCGTACATATTTATATTGAGCATTCAAATGCAGTCGCGACCCGTCAAGCTGAAGAATGTACAGTTCTTTCAAAAGTGTTTAAAATTTCACACCATCAGACTATGGCGGTGATCCGGGCTTCTGTAGCTTTCACAGACGGTTGCATTATGTTCGTCAGATATAGTAAAAATATAGAGCTTAAAACCGTTGAGGAGGGGATAAAACCCCAAAGAAGAATGATTATGCCCTGTTCTCTTACTTGAGATTGTTCAATTTGATACTACGTCTCAAAGTGATGCACAGTGAATATTATATTGGAGCAATGCGCAGTAAGTATTATTTCCGAATGATGCCATGGAATGATATTTTGGAGTGATTCCCACAATATTGAATTATAGTGATAAAGTTCGCCTGATGCACATGTGACAGTAAAACTGTCCTCGCCATATAGCAAAGTGATGCATTGACCCAATTATACACCAATATATTCTTATCGTTTTTTGTTTCGCTATTCAACATAATGGATCAGTGTCCTTTTCCCCTCTTGCCTCATCCATGCAGTCGAGTATCTCGGTAAATTTTTCGGAACTCTAGGTAGAACTTCATTAACCTTAACGGAGGCGAAGCTTCAATATCACAGAACGCCGTGATCCAAATAAGGAAATGTTGGCGTTCATATCTTTCGAACCATTGCCTTTAAAGCCCTCATATGCCGGATCCCATTGTGCAGACCTTTAGGAGGCATAGGTCCACCTGACACTTGACCGCCTTAAGCTTTAATATGTAATATCTCTCTCCGGACAGGTTGGTTTTATGAGGCCCAAATGGCATCATGTGACTGTTCCCGTAAGAATGTGGTGACCGGCTTACAATCAATAACATTCGCGGGCTGTTTGCTAGTGGTGCAGAGAAGAGCCTCAGCCATTCCGTGGATTATCTGCGCTAGTGAGCACTGATCAGAAAAATCAAAATGCTTAGAGTTGAACCTCGGAATAAGTCACTGCTTTGCACGTCATTGGTTTTCTTAAGCTCTTAAAGGTGAAACCAATTACCATCATATAAATATCATTTACTTTATGTATTAAGTCCCAAAATAGGACATTCAGAAGCAGAATGCGTTATTGGCCCGAATTGTTTCAGACACCACCCCCACAAACTATACTGGATCACCCAGCAAACATTATCATGGTTAAAATGTGCTAGCCAATAGCAAACAGGCTTGTCTAAAATCAATGTTCGGAAACAATTGAAATAGGTAAATATTAAGCTTCCAATATGATTGATCTCTAAAATTATTAGTACTTAATTGGACTTGAAAGTGGACAGATGTTTGTTAGATAAATTTGCTGTCACCAAAGACGCACGGTTGTATCCATCCACCTGCAAAACGTATCATCTATTGCGTTTATATCACATGCCCGTCACAACCTGCTGGTCGAACGGAGTTTGCTTGGTCTTGTTTCAGTTATTGCTTTCAATATTCACAAGTTATTTCTGTTCCGTGTTCTTTAAGTGTTTATACGGCAAATATTTCTCAGTTCATTGGGTTGAAACACCCTCACTTAGATGGACTCTCACATAGCATATTCACTTATGTGGCGGTTAAATATAACGGTTTTTTCTATGAGAGAACGTCTCATTTGTTGGTTTTTATCTCCTTATTTTGTTTTCCAATCATTACGAGTATGATTACAGTATGTTATAATTAAACAACTCTTAATGGCGATGCGAATTTGAGCCATCAACATATGGGGATCAGCCTAGGCAGCCGATGTTGTGCTCGATTTGCACTCTTGCTCATGTTTTGTTTGAAGTCGCTGCTGCATTTGTCCAAGGGAAAATGCGGCTCCTCAAACACGTTTATATAACATATATGATCCGCGTTATAGCTTAATATGAAATTAGTAGGTGCGGCACGGCTACTCTGGCGTTTTCGGCTTACCGTCAATAGACGATTGGCTGCACGCGCTGTCAGGCAACACAACAACTTGTATTCATTTGTATTCCTATCCCCGTGTGTCCATACAGCGCAACTCTAGTGATAGGTAATGAGACAGGCCGAGTATGATCAGCACATTGCCCACGGTGGGTCGTACATCCTGATCAACGACATAGTTCTCTTAAAAGTTCGCCGCCATCGCTCTTTTATCGT
>CM067345.1:16998965-17107939 GCA_034190875.2 Urechis unicinctus | reverse complement strand
TACATTACATCTCAATCACTCAACACAGTATTGAGAGTGGTGCATTCATTTGAACCCTGCACACAAATCACAGTTAATGTTTCGAGATCTTTAAGTATTTTTCTTAAACCCTTTGAACATTTCATGGACACTTTCTCTAGCCTTTCATGACGTCTTTTTAACAGTTATATCCACTGTCAAGCGGACCATATGTGCTCCGAATAAATCAAAATGAACTCTCCAAGAGCTGAAGTCGCGCGTCAGATTTACGTTGCGTGTCATCGAAACTCCTGGCATGCCAACGCGTTTCAATTCTCGCGCAAGTATTGATATTTTACTTCAGACTCGGACAATGTGATAACAAGGCACGTACAGGACATAGTAAATGACATTGTGCAATCGAGTACACCGCCTGCTGTTGTTAACTTGTCTATTGACACTTGCAAATGTATTCATGCCATTTCGCCTATGTTCCCAGCGAACTTGACCTCGGGTCAATGCCTCCGGTTTCCTCGGCGGCGACTCCAAAGGGCGTTGCCACTCCTTCTTTAGTTATATAACTCCTTGAATAGATAAAGAAATTGAGGGCGTGATTTAGGCGGTTAATGACTTCTAACACAAGTCGTCGCAGTATAGTTTCTTCCAGCTGTCGGGGGTTGTCCGGTTCGAGGGGTAGGCATATTACCATAGCCATGTCAACAAATTATATAAAAGAGTCGAAGAAAACAGGGATAATGTAGTTATCATTCTGAGTGGCCACGTTGCTGATGGTGGGATAGAATTCTATCCCATATTACGAAGGAAATTTTTGGATGGAATTCCATCCAGTCCCTGACTGGTCAAGATAGAGTGGAGTGGTTGTAATAGCAAACATTGGGGTGATCGCAATCAAACGGCGAGTAAGTGATGTTACCGGGTTCTTTGCATCATCATGATTATCATCAAAAACACCATCTACATCACATACATTGTTATCATTAGCCTAACAGCATTGTCATGATCATGATGCTAATCATGATCTTATTCATAATCATCTTAGCAATTATTATTACCACCTTCATTGTTGGTACCATAAGCAAGATCACCATCATAATTAACACCACACTATTGTCTTCTCCATTTTCATCATCAACCAGGAGGCAAATGGGTAATGCTAAACGCGGCACAGTTGAGTGATACTAAACATTATTATGCTGCAGAGCTCTTATGATGAATTTTTTTTAAGAAACAAACATTCATAGCCACCAAGGCGACTGACCAAGATAAGTTAAAAAAAATACAAACCCGACCGATTGCCATAATTCGCTAAGTTAAAAATCAGGTGATACAGAACGCTAATGATATTTTGACCACATAAAATTTAAAAGTGATTGACCCCGACGTGATTTGAACACGCAACCTTCTGATCTGGAGTCAGACGCGCTACCGTTGCGCCACGGAGTCTTGCAAATCCTTGGTTTAGTAAAGTATAAAATATGTCTACAATCCAGTTTGAACTAAAGTAACACGCCAAATATTCCTCCACATCATCGTGACCGTTTTTGTCATAGTGTCAGCAACACATTCAGTATTTATTCCCAGCCTATATATATCCCATCCCTCTTTAAATGGTCCCGAATGGCTCTGTTCACTCAGACCCATAAGTTAGTCCTTTGAATAACCTTTGTTCTTCATGTATTATACAACATGCATCATTGTTCCGCTATGTGTAATGGGAGACCGCGTTGCGGTTTTCTTCGAGAGGTGGCGGCACAGAGCAATGCGGTCCCAAGCTCGACCGGAAGTTATCAGGTTATGCGCTTACTTCGCGGTTTACGCGTAAATACAAAAGATTCATTTCCATTTTGCTTCACTTCCAAGAATAAAATTTTTCTCTCTAGTCACGCGGTCATGAGATATTGGATGGTGACGAAATTTAGGGTAAAGCTGTTACTGTCAATGCGCTATGCGTAGCGGACGAGCATCTCCGAAACGCTGTGAAATGAGCCGACCGGCGACGGACAACTGGCCAAGTCGAGATCAAAGAGACCCAGGTATATAGTTTTCTAGGCCACTTTTTCTTCGTACAAGAACCGTAACACAATGAAGATGGTTGTCGGAGCTTCACCAAGAGGCCTTGTGTCCTATGTGTCTCCCTCTTATGGCGGCGCAACCAGTGACAGGCAGGTGATGGAAAGGAGCAAACTACCAGAAATGTCTGACCAGGGTGACTCGGTAATGGCTTTGTCATGCAAGACTTATTTACTCCCTATGATGTCACCGTAAATATACCAACCTTTTTCAGTAAGAAGAATCAGCTGACAGGGAAATTGGTGCAGAGAGACAAGAGGGTGAACATTGAGCGGATAATATGATTGGGAAAAACCTTCAAAATCTTGGTGGATCCTATGATTCACTGTGAGGTCCAAATTTCCTCTGACATAATCTTTGTTTGTTATATGTTATGTAACTTTTGGCAGGGCATCGTCCGCACAACTGCCTAAGGTGAAGTTTAGTTTTTGTGAAGTGTGACTGTGTATGTTTTTCAGTCTATCCCACTCAGGGTGTGATATTATATGAATCTCAATGAAAGGTGATATTTAGTAGTCTTTTTTATACCATGTGCCTTATAATGTAATCTATAATAACCCTTCACGTGAATACTGTTGAAGAAAAAGATGTTTTTCACCCTATTCATGTTTGTCCCTTTAATTGAATAAGTGACTGTGGAACCCCCAATGGGTTAATTGTTTATAATTCAATTAAAACACTTTGTACTTTTCAAGTTTCAGGAGTTTATTATACATTCCAACATATGCGATATGCAGGTAAATGATTCTTTGAAGAGAAAAAAAATCAGTACACAAGACTACTCAGTATGAGAAATTGTGAAAAAAACATTGAATCAAGAATAGCATCTTTGAAATAGTCCCTGAAAAAAACATCTCTAACTTTGAAATCATAGTAGTAATAAACTCGTCGTCATGGGTAACTGGAACAATCTCCATACTCTGAGACGTGAACACTACAAGATGACAAAGTTGACTGTTCGTGCAAAACAACTGGCCCTGAATTTGGTAATAGTAGTCATGTTGCCTTTAAGGGTGAGCTGGCTGTTCTCAATGACCAGGTATGGCACTGAGACAGGAGTGACAGGTTTGTCCCTGGTACTGTAGGGACACTTGACCTCAACAATCATGTCATCAGACACAACCCCATCTGGTGAGCATGCGAGGTAGGGGTGTGTTTGGGACACTACAATCCCTCATGGCTTGACTTTGGTCCCAGTCAACTCTGCATATTCCTCAGAGCCACAGGCTCATTACGGATACTGTGGTCGACTGCATTGGCCCGAATCTGGTTGACGCGGGTCAGCGACTTCGCCATACGGACCAAGTCTGTTTTGATAGTTGCTTTGCATATCCTGCCAAACGTTGCGCCGCGTAGCGGATTAAAACTCAAGGTCTCTCATTGCTACGTTATGTATTATTGTAATATCTTACAATTTTTTTTTGGCAGCATTTGATATTGTACCTCTCGCTACAATAGATTATTGTTGTGATATAACACCAGGCTATTCTTTACCATACGACTTTGTTCTCCACTTGGTTTGTTTGTCATTTAATTCCCAAACACCGTAAATTAGATTTTACCTACCCAAAAGATCATGTGTTTACCCCGGTTGTTAACCATAGAAAAGTGCCATTACCTGATGGCAAGTCGGTAAAACGCGACATTATGATACTTTATCCATTATGACAATGAGGCAGCGCGTCACCGGATGTTCTTCTATTTTCGCTCAAAGCAAACCAACGTTGTTGTTTCGAATTTGGAGGATTTTTTCTCATCGCGCTACTGGGTGCGAACCTGTACTACTACCAAAATGGAAACACTTTTGGAACAGCAAAGGCGATATCACGAAGAAAGAGAGCGGCTTGTTGATGGCATGGTGAAAGAAATGTTGCATCCCAGAAGAGGGGTTGGTAGACTACTTGTTATACAAAGTACAAAATCAAAAGTCACATGCAGTCATTTTTCGGTCTTGTGGTGATCATCATATCCTGGACCTTGGATTTAGCATTCGGAAGGGACGGTGCCATTAAGTCACTTGTCACTCGCAGGATGTACATGTGTATGATCGATCGGTCATTGGGGCCTTTCGGACGAATCTGAGATTCCATAACCTGATAACCATAACTGCATAAACTTAATGTAAACAAAGCTAGCAACGAGTCTGATGAGGCATTAGCCATTACTTAGCAGATCAGCGCATACGTGCTTAGCCCTGCAGTACGCCTTTATGACTCTTACAGTAATCAAAGTCAATGCTATGCAGAACAGTCAGTAATTCCAATCATACACGATACTAGGCAAGGCACTCACCCCTGGTGTTTTGATCTGATCATCTGATGCCACCTTAGGGTCGAGGGTCCGTATGGCAGAATCTTTAAGGATGTAAGCAAATATGCTCCCTCTCGCAATGCAGACAAGGGACAGTTTAAATACAGGGGTAGACACTAACTTCCAGCATTCACTTGTCCTGTAGGACAAGTGAATGTCAATTTGTACTTGTCCCATGTGAATCCTACTTGCCCCATAAGACATGGAAGTTCACATGATATGTTTGTTTTTCTTGATATAAATTACATAACCTTTTGTAAAAAGATTATTGCATTAAAATTATTTATTCTCCAATCGGTAAATATTAAGTATCTTTAAAATTTCTGTACAGCTTGGTGAAAACAGCTATCTTCTATGTATACATAAAATATAGCTGCTGGCAGGCCAATGTAAATCCCTGTGGTAACAAGTGCCTCTGTTTTCGATTCATCAAGTACTGATAGAATAAAGCAAATTGTGGTTAAACCATACATGAGTTGACTGAGTGAGTCTTAATTATTAGCAGTCAAAGAACTTCACCACACATGAAACTGGCGTATTGATCAGTGCTGTACGGTTACTGATTATTCTGTCTTACACGCTCGGCTGCACATCGGAAGACCCTGAAACCTCAGTCTTCAAGGCTTCAGTTTTTCCTAGAGATAACATTCGCGATCGGCGAAGTAATTATTATTAACATGTCCGGTCAGACAACTACTTTGGACTTTTCACTTGCCCCTTAAGCAGAACCACCTGTCCCGGGCAATCGGACAACTGTTAGTGTCTAGCCCTGAAATAATATGCATTTTCATGTCCATAAATGTCTTATCATCAATCTTTCCTAGAGTGCAACAACAGTCATACTCCTTAATCCACAGAATCAACGAAATCCAACACAATTTTAAGAATTGTTGTCCAACATAGTTACTGCACGAATCGAAAACATGAGCCATATCACACTAAATTATGTTGCATTTTGTGAGTTTTTGAACAAAGAACATTTATACAAAACGGTAGTAATAGAAACAGTCCTCGTGTCATTTTGTGATATAATCTTTCATTTTGTCACAAATTTTTGAGCTTTTGTAAGTTTTTAGCAAGTTCATCTGTCATTTTGACTTCGGAACCTTAGAAATTTCGCAGACGGCTCTTCGCCTCTGGAGCGCGGATGTGAGAGATCAAAAGTAGTAAACAGCGTGGCGCTGTCAGAGGCGGAGTTTCTTTGCCTAACACGATACTGAAGCGTTGCTGTATATTTGCCTGTGGGGTCTTATGGGCGTCTGAACTTGCTGGTGCTCATAGAAGAAGTGACCAGGGCTCACTGGGAGTGGTGAAACGAATAAGCATGTCCGTTTCTTGCCCTCTTCATCCTGCCCCCTGGTCTCTACCTTACCATCCTCAGGGATGTGATTTGTCTGCGGATTTCCGCGGTTCCAATGGCTCCAGGGAACATTTCGGCCCTTCAGCTGCCAGGGCAATCACATCCCTGATCCTTCCAGGAGAAAGGTCAGTAGACCAACCTGGCATAAGATCCTGCCTCCCTAAAACTTATAATTGATAGGCATTATTGGCCGTGAGCTGCAGTAGCTTGGCCGGGTCTCTATGGATAACTTGCCCGACACACTTTGCCACAGATCTCAGATACATTGGTGTTGGTTTCCAGCATTAACCATCAGGGAGGGATGCTCCTGAGGGATTGCTTCTGTGGATTGGTGAACCTTCCCACCATCCTCGTTACACAGAAGTATAGATTTGTAAGTAGTAGGCCCATTGTCGCATGACGGCCATAGACCCGCTGAAACAGTGGAGGTGAATCCACTGCTTCTTGGGCACCTTGGCTCGTAACTGATAGAAGACGCAGGAGTATGACACTTAGCCGTCCCGTCCCTGAATGCCCAGATAATGTAATATCAGTACATGCAGAGGCAGCAAATGGTCCAAGAATAGAATCACATACTTAATCTAAAGGATTAATATAACTGTTATTTGTGTCGTCCTACTGGGCGTAATAAATTTGTATCACCAATGTTTAATCTTTTGGTGATGTTCACAAGTAATATTGTGTCTGGTTGATACTAAATGCAAATAGTACTAACAATGCGACATTGGCGTGATCATTCTTTCATCGTTGCGCTCTGACCAATGATTGGCTGTCTGTTACGAATTTTATTAATTATTCGTGAGGTTAGGCACAGACGCCAGACTGCCGCTTGCTGCAGCCAACCTCAAACGGTGGCAGCATACAAAAAAATCCTGAGGTAAGGTTTTGCTATGGGAAAAATCGACTCGCCAACCGGACGACTGAATTGGGAACGCCACTCGCCTGAGCCTGATTTTACTCGCCTGATTTTACTGGCGGGCGGTCGAGTGCTAATTTCCACCACTGCTGAAATGATGTGAAATTTGTAGCCGTTATATTTGTTGACTTTCAGATGAGAGAACAAATCAATTCTGATACCCGTCTGCATACCCTACTGGAGGTGACTGCTTCTTCTCTTAATCAAAGCAACTCGACTTTTCTTTTTGTTGAATTTAGAGAACAATGATTGTGACTGATAGGCCTGTGTTGGCTGCTTTCCCTGTTAATATGTTAGCTTTGAATCAAAACGGAAACTGCCATAAAAAAAAGGTCCCAGAAGTTAATGCAGTGACATGTTTTTTGAAAGGCTGGTTCTTATTGTTTTAGAGGTCCATGGAATGTGCCACAGAGCTAAGGGATCTCTATGAAGACAAAGATGGGTGAGTCCGGATAATCTTGGAAGTTTATTGATACATCCCTGACATAATTTATCCATCATATAGTAGAATTACTTCTTTTTTCTCAGAGTGCGTAAAGAGGAAATCACAGCTCTCTCAGGACCCAACGAGTTTGGGGAGTTCTACTCACGACTGAAAACAATCAAAGAATTTCACAAGCGGCACCCCAATGAGGTGAGAGGCAGTGTTAAACAGATCCCTTGATGTAAATGGCAGTGTTGCACACAACCCTTGATGTAAATGGCAGAGTTGCACCCAACCTTGAGGTGAAGGGTATGTTGCACACAACCCTTGATGTAAATGGCAGTGTTGCACACAACCCTTGATGTAAATGGCAGTGTTGCACACAACCCTTGATGTAAATGGCAGTGTTGCACACAACCCTTGATGTAAATGGCAGTGTTGCACACAACCCTTGATGTAAATGGCAGTGTTACACACAACCCTTGATGTAAATGGCAGTGTTGCACACAACCCTTGATGTAAATGGCAGTGTTGCACAGATCCCATGAGGTGAATGGTGGTGTTACACAGATCCCATGAGGCGAATGGTGGTGTTACACACAACCCATGAGGTGAATGGTGGTGTTACACACAACCCATGAGGTGAATGGTGGTGTTACACAGATCCCATGAGGTGAATGGTGGTGTTACACAGATCCCATGAGGTGAATGGTGGTGTTACACACAACCCATGAGGTGAATGGTGGTGTTACACACAACCCATGAGGTGAATGGTGGTGTTACACAGATCCCTTGGGATGAGTTTGACCACTTCTGATTGAAGGCTGTGGTGCTTAGTTTATAATTGCTTACAACCTGTATGAAGTCATGATTTATATGTAACAGATAAGTGTTCCCATGTCGATGGAGTTTGAAGAATATGCCAAGGCCAGGGAAAACCCAAGTGAAGAAGCACAGAGTGAGTTTTTGTATCCCATTGTTATATCAGATGTTCATTAACCACCAATCACACACCTTCTGTTATTAACTGGGTTGTGTGAGACACAGTTGTAATGATCTATGCATTTTGCCTGTCATTTCTCACCTCTCTTACTAAAATGGCTCTGTTGATGTAAAGACATCTTTAACTGAGCAGGGTTGTGTCTTAAACAGCAGTATACCACAACTACACATTTTGTTCTCATGTCAAACAGTCCCAAATTATACATCAGTCATACCGGTACATATCATTTTCTGACCTTATTCTACGTTAATTATAAGCTACAGACAAATTTCAGTTATCAGAACGTCAGTTATCCAAATTTCTGTCATTTCAGACATTTTCTGAACAAAACACTTCTCGTCCGTCAATATAAAATCATTGAGGTTGTACTGTATTTGTACTTAAAAACCCACACTTACCAGCAGCGAATAAGGCATTGGTGGTGATATACTGTTAAACTCTGTCATTAACCAAGTATAATCTGTTAACACTCTGTACTTAAAAAACAACACTTACACAGCATTTGTGAATAAGCATTTGTTGTGTTTTTATCAATGACTTAAACACCAACCAATGCAAACACCCTATAACTAAGCTGGGCATTTGTGGATCATTGACAGATGTTAAGAAGGGATGTTCTTGTAATATTTACATGTCTTAAAAACACACTTACAGCAGTGAATAAGGCTAAAAACAGCAGTATGATTACACTGTTAAATACATTTTTGTACTTCTACTAGCAAATAATGTCTGGAGGTTAAAAATACACTTAACAGCAGTTCTGCAATATGAAAACAGTTGTTCACACTTTTTTTTTTCACCAATTTTCACATGATTAAAGTGGATGGACCAGACACCTCTGTACTGATGACATGGTTATGAGAACTGATGTATGAAAAGGGCAGTCATGTTATTTATGGACTATCTTGTACTTCATTACACTCACCTGTAATGCATTTCGTTAATTATAAGATACAGACAAAACTTATCAAATTTCTGTCAAGTTTCAGAATATGGCATTTGAAATAATGCCATTCTGTTTTTCACCAACACTTACAGCAGTTGTTCACTTATGAATGACTCTGTACTTAAAAACCAACACTTACAGCAGTGAATAAGGCATTTGTGGTTTTATAATGTTACACTCTGTACTTAAAAACCAACACTTACAGCAGTGAATAAGGCATTTGTGGTTATATAATGTTAAACTCTGTATTGTCAATAATTTCTGCAACTTGCTTGATGAATTATTTGCAGACATATTGACACTCTCACCAACACTTATGCAGTGAAGGCATTTGTGGTTTTATAATGTTACACTCTGTACTTAAAAACCAACATGAATAAGGAAATGTGTCAATCTTATTATTTGCAGACCTGGTTGAGTTCACTGTTGAAGAGGGCTATGGGAAATACCTAGATCTTCATGAGGTCTTTGAGCAATACGTCAACTTGAAAGGAGTTGAGGTTTGTGTTATTTTATTTTATCTTTGAACTGGCAAATATGGAAATAACTTCAGCAATATAAATGCATTTCACACCAAAAAAAATGCTTATGGCATTTGTGAAACCCAATTGCTTATTTTGATGGAAATAGACTGAAAATTGCGTATGTTATATCAGCTGCAAATTTAGTTTTCATGCATGTCCTAACCTCTTTCAATAAGCCATATTTCACCAACCCTAGCTGATGCAATGTTTCAGAAAGTGGATTACATCACCTATCTCACAGTGTTTGACCAGCTGTTTGATATACCCAAGGAGAGGAAGAATGCTTCTTACAAAGAGTGAGTGCATTTCTGCAACTTTTACACCCAGGATCTGTTTCAACATCCCTTTAAATGCTATAGAACGTTAAAATTATGTAAACTGTTTCAGGTATCTGGGCAACTTGTTAGCCTATTTGGAAGGATATGTGAACCGCATCAAACCACATGATATAGGCCAGGTGCTCCATACATACAATTTTCTCACAATACTCGGATGTACCAATCTTTTTCCCCACTGCTCTGAGTAAGGAAGAAGGAGAAGTTTGAACTAATGATAGCGTTCCAAATGGTACGTTGTATTGTCATGGTGATGTATTTATGTTCCTTTTGTTGGCTGATGTACAGGAAGTCGAGAATGTCATCCAAGATTTTGACAAGCAGTGGTCAGAAGGAAACTTTCCAGGATGGCCAGTACGTTATCCCAGGGATTTTGTTCTTAGTTGTTCCAATATTTATAGAAGTACAATGGTCCCCCTCGTATTTGACCACCCACTTCGGCCTACGTTAGTGACAGGATACGTAGGGTGGGGGTGGATTGGTGGGAGACTATAGGTATACCGATGTTGTGACTCTATGCATTTTGATTTGTGCTTAGATTTGGCTTTATCAGATACACTAGAAGATCTTCATACAATGACACACTATGTGTACAGGTCCTTTACAATTGATTGAATTCATGTATTTATGAGTAAGGACAAGATATTGGGTGTTTGTAATTGCAGCTGTTTTTTGACTGATCAGTCCAGTATTCCATAGGGCGTTGGTAGTCAACATATGATAGGTTGTGGAGATGACTTACATGCGATGGCATCCTCGATCAGGGTGACGTTTGCAAAACGAGCTGTGTTGGGAATTCCTAAACACCTCATACTGTGGTATTTAAAGGCATTCCGCTTGCACTGACATAAAGTGAGATAGCAACCAGTCAGAGAAAAAGAACTGATAAGTCTGCACACGGATAATAATTTCTGCACACTTCACTGACATATGTCTCGTAACCATGAGGTGTTAGACAAGATTTGTGAAATCACTCAACACAGACAGACAGGTGACCATACAGTCGTGGCAGCATCTTGCAAGTCAAGAAGTACAGATTACCTGTATGGTGAATAAATGAGGTCAGGGAGTATACAACACCCTGTCATGAGTATTATGCTGGGGGTTTGGTTCGCAAGCTTATAGTGTGTTCATTGGGGATGTGAAGCAGCCAGATGGGAGGGTACAATTGAGGGTTTCCGTCTCGACAAAGGGGTACTTTAACATTGTGTTGTGGGATGAGGGGGACCGCTGTATATTTTTGAATGAACTTAATCGTACATGTTTTGGCCTGGTCAAAGTAGTTGATGATATTTGAATATGTAAACTTTTACAACTTGTTATGATGGTTTTGACAGGGTAACTGTATATGTATGTTACATTGTGTTATGAAAGTGCATCACTCGGGATGTAAATGGTGATGTAACTGGACTTTATATTATCTGTGTCATTGTGTAAAAGTTAGTTACTGGGTGTAACCAAGTAACCAGAGATTTAACTGGGTCATGGCTTAATTGATTGCAGAAAGAAGCCACAGGTGCATTGACCCATGCAGGCGCCCATCTGGACCTCTCAGCTTTCTCCTCGTGGGAGGTTCGTACCTCTGCTATAGTCCACATACAAACTTTGCCTATATTGTTAGAGTGGGGTACATATTCATCATCACACTACGTTTACTCCAGAACTTAATCCTGGGGTTTTTTTTATTGATGCCAGTTATCCAAATGAATAATGTTTTTTTTATTAAAATATTGATTTTTCAACAGTACCAATTATATGCAAAGACTATTTTCATTCAAAGCTGATCAAGTAAAACCGGTTACAGTTTGTTTTTTTTTTCTTCATAATAACTCTCATTACAGTTTGTTGATATCACCCATATGTAATACCCTGTACTTTATGCGATGTAATGATAGATAACAATCTATTTGACTTTAACAGGAGTTGGCTTCACTTGGGCTGGATCGGCTTAAGTCTGCACTCATGGCTCTCAGCCTCAAATGTGGCGGGTAGGTTGTTACTTATGGGGAATAGTCACACCAATATTCAAGTGTGTGTATGGATAGCATTTTAGAAACTTCTACCTTTAATTATATTTAATTTTCCATTTCATTATTTGTTGTTTTGGTGTATATGCAGGACACTGGAGGAGAGAGCTCAACGCCTCTTCTCAACGAAGGGAAAGCGCTTGGAAGATTTAGACCCAGCCATGATGGCCAAGTCGAAGCCTGGCAAAGCCACCAAGACCAGGTTGGTGTGAACTGGACATTTCCCATCGGAGGGCAATAGATGTTAGAGTCTAACATTAAAACCCTCTTTCGATCGTTATTCGTATGTTTAAGTTGAGAGACGAAAATCATCACTTGCTCGCTAGCAAATGATTGAGAGATAGGATGTTTGAACTATCAACTTTTGCTTTAGCTACTAAAATCTGTCTAATTCATTTCAAAATATTTTATCGATTTGTACGATTTTCCAACCCTGAAATGTGGATGATGTGGAGTAGTTTTCCATTGGATGTGATTATCAGACAGTTTAATGATTATATTTTGAAGTGCTTATGACCGTTTTTATTCACATTGGGTTGCATGCATTGAAGACAATGAAGACATACCAGCTGACCTGTCTAAACATTTGCAACTGAACCTAGTTGTGATATACAATCAACAAAGTTCTTTTCTTGATTTCTAGTCGAGATAGTGAGAGACAGAGAGACATTGCCATGCTAGAAGCCCAGGTGTACCGACTCTCAGAGCTGGTCAGTGAACAGAGGGCGTCTACAAGGGACAACGTGCAGCGCAAGCAGGCACGGACTGGCGGGGAACGTGATGAAAGTGACGATGAGAATGCATCGGATAACGAATCTGACGATGACGATAATGACATTCCTTACAATCCCAAAAACCTGCCCCTGGGCTGGGATGGAAAGGTACATCAGCAATAACAGCCAGGCTTTGTTTTGTCAGGAATTTATTATTTTCTATGAACTTAACCAATTTATTATCAGTACCCACATAAGCTAACCAGAAGCAAGACACGGGTAACAAGCCCATAGCCATGCATGCGTGACAAATTGTCTGAACTAACAAACTTGGGTGAACAAATTGTCATTCCTCAATACTTTGAATAACACAGGTTCTTATCAAAGGCACTCAGGATATTGAATGCATTTTTATTCTCCAGCCTATACCATATTGGCTGTACAAACTCCATGGCCTCAACATCAGCTATACGTGTGAGATCTGTGGAAACTACACCTACAGGGGACCCAAAGCCTTCCAGAGGCATTTTGCCGTGAGAGCCTCTTGTCATTTTTATTCAACCTTCTCCTTTATTGGTATTAAGAAAACTTTTGGAGACTTTGTTTGCTATAGGGCAACATTAGTTGTTTGAATTTCTTCGTATTGATTGATCAGCTGTCATACTGGCTTCTGTCTACATCACATGTACAACATACAAGCGATTCCTTTTCCAGGAATGGCGACATGCTCATGGTATGAGGTGTTTAGGAATTCCCAACACAGCTCACTTTGCAAACGTCACCCTGATCGAGGATGCCATTCGCATGTAAGTCATCTCCACAACCTATCATATGTAGACTACCAAAGCCCTATGGGATACTGGACTGATCAGTAAAAAACAGTTGCAATTACAAACACCCAATATCTTGTCCTTACTCATAAATACATGAATTCAATCAAGTGTAAAGGACCTGTACACATAGTGTGTCGTTGTATGAAGATCTTCTAGTGTATCTGATAAAGAAAAAACATGGTTATCACGTCAGAACATGTAGTTCATGTAGTCAATGGGATTGAGCAAAGCTGATTGCAAAAAGGTGTGCTGCCCAAGCATTGCTATTATCTCAATCCATCACCGTCATAATGTTAATCAAAAGCCAATTTTCCTTTCATTTTAATATTTCACATGGTGTGTTATTTGGTGTGCAGTGTGGCAGAAAATAAAGTCAAGCAAGGAGGGAGAACGATGGAAGCCAGATATGGAGGTAGGTTAAACATTCAAATATTCACTATGTTTTTGCCGTAGGTAATTCAACCTTCATACTTGCTATTCATAGCCCCTTACTCAGTTCGACCGAAAGGATGGAGTTTGTGGCACCATCACTACAGGAAAGAATTCAAACATTAGAAGAACATCTAACCCTTCTCTTTATTTTGTAGTTATTAATGAATAATTCTACCTGTTGTACACAGGAGGAATTCGAAGACTCGACAGGCAATGTGGTTACCAAGAAAACTTTTGAGGATTTGAAGCGTCAAGGTCTCCTGTGAGCGGGGAAGATACAAATTGATCATGTGTGTTCAGTGTATAAATGTAGACTACAAAACACAGATTGGGTTGCTATGGCAAGCTTATTCTTATGTCATTGCATGGCAAGGTCATCTTTGACATATTGCAGCTAACATGTATAGATAATTTCATGAAATATTGACTGTATTTGTAGATGAATAATAAATGTGGATTCTTTAAAGTTGTTTTGTCATGGAGCAATTAGACACTATTGACATGAACAGCCTTGGTATAATTTACATTCCTGATTGCTTGAGAACTAAAGTGAGAGAGCATGTGCATGAAGCAAGGTTGTTATTCTTGCAGTCTGTGAGTTTAACACGTTCTTTCTATCAGGAGAATACCTTTCAGATAAATCAGGGGTCAAAGGTCATGCAGGACTGATATTCAGTATGCAGCGAGTGGTCAACATGAGAGAGGTCCCTGTACAATTTCAGCCTGCTACCTTACTCCGTAAGAAAATGTGAAACAAGAGCAGATGGTAGTCAAGGTCCCCTAGCCTGATGGCTGCGGGTGCTGTTTACATGTTACTGATATTCAATTGTATGGCCATTAGCGTAGCGGAACCCCTTGAGTCTGGGACGCAGACTAAGCAGATGGAACGTTTCCTCTTAGTTAGGGGTCAAAGGTCATCTAGGGCTTGTTTTTTTATTGTAATGGGCCATTAGTATGAGATTGGTCCAGGTGTATTTTCAGGCAAAAATCATTCCCTATTGGGTTTACATGGAAAATGAGATTTTCAATAATAACGAGGTCAAAGGTCATGTAGGGTTGAATTTTAGATAGTAATTGGCCATCAGTACGAGAGAGGTCAAAGTTTTTTACCAGATGGCTAGATTACTATTTGAGAAAATGTACCACGAAAAATGCCTCATTGAATTCAGAATTAAGCTTGGAATGCGTCTGTCTGACGGCTTAAATATATGTTAGACATCAGAGAAGAATGGAGAGCATATGGTGTCAGCCATCACCACATCTCACTCATAAAGACGATGACTAGCAGTTTACATCAATCTACGCGCTGATATAACACCAAAATCACGTGCAGAGGTGATTGCCTGCGGAATCTGGATGGCATTGCCAGCCTTAAGCAAAGTGAAGCTGTTGAGGCCCAAGTGGATCTAGATCCAGTGGTCAGCATCCCGGTGGGATGGGTGAGCTCCTGAGCAAGTCAGGGAGGGACGGAGCGTGGGGAGTGTCGTCTCCATCAGGCAACCGTGGATTTTGTCCATCTAATCAGTCTAAATTTGTGCATTGATGGATATTTATTGAGAGTTTGACAATGGGAAAAAACTCATTGATAACTTCTCCAATCATAGATCTGAATTATGGCCTGCCAAAAAATTAAGCATTTGTGATTGTTTACATTCTATGATTCATTGACTCGTCACCAGTGGTTTTACACGGAACGTTTTCTTATTAATAACCTAAGGGTCCAAGATAAAGTATGAGAGAAGTCCAAGAGTAATTTCTGGCTGCTTGCTTACTTTACTTAATGAAATGAGCCACCAGCTCCCAATAGGTTAAGATGGATCAAGAGATTCTGTTTTTCAATAATTAATCAGGGATCAAAAGTCAAGGTCCATGTGGGATTTGAAGCAGTTGGCTTAATACGAAAGCGTGCTACCAAAAGTTTACCAACAGACACAGTATATGACGAGCTCTACTGAACAGCAGCACTAACAATTACCAAGCTTTTGCAAAAATAAGTTTTTATTTGTGACAGTTTGTACATACATGCAAATGGTATATATACAAGGACAATGTAGACATACAATATGGTAAATAGATACATATATAAATAGATGATGTTTGAGCTTCCAGCCAGTCCCTTCCATTCTGCCAGGGATGAGTATTTTGCAGTAGTGGTGATGAGTGATGATTCGTCCACTGCACTGGTCTCCCAACAGCAAGCACTCACAAGTGCTCCTACACACAGGCAAATCACAACTCACTCTACTGGTAAAACATCAGTAATCAATCCATTGGTTAAAAAATAGCCGTCTTCATAAATATACTATTCAAACATACCAAATAATATTATAACTGCACGGAAATATTAATGTGAAACACTAATTATCAGCAAACCATCAGATACCTTGTCAAAATAACACACAAAAATGAAGAGAAATTCTTGTGTATTCTTAACCATCATCCACAGCAGACAAAAATCCACACAAACCATTCACCTCTTGGTAGTAATACTGCTATAGTTAAGTTTGTCGTCCTCTAGTGCACACCACCCGACGACACTGCCAATGCAAAACTCCTGATTGCCTGAAGCTCACTTGACAACCTTAAAACCTCGCTCTAATAGTTAAGTAGAACAGTACCTGGATAAGGGCGATGGTTCTAGGCAGTCGATCACAAAAACCCAGAGTGAGGCTTTAAGATGAAGAGCGCTCCTCTCTGCAGCTTCCATACCACTGCCTCCCACCTTCTCTCAGCTGCCAACCCACACTGCCTACATACCTCGAGTCTATGCCAACAAGTGTGCAACCAAAATGGCCTTCCAGAGAGGCATAGTTAAGCCGAAAGGTCACAGAATCATCTCAAAACGGCTTCCGTTAAAGGCGAACATAGCCAAAAAGGTTACAATCATCTCAGTCAAACTATCAAGCTCCAAAACACCAATTTACATTTTAAATATGAAAAAATCTCCAGATTTTCCTTTCAGCAACATGTCAAGCTTTGATAAAATTTTACATTTTAAACGAAAAGAAAAAACATTCGCAAAATTTTGCAATTAACTACATATACCATACATTTAAATCTATAACATTAAATTTTCCGATAGTTAAAATATTTTTGTATTGGCGACACAGAGTGGGGGGAACCACACTTTCCTCGTTCATAATTTATCTTTCACTCAATTTGGATGTTGGCTGATGGGGCAACGGGAGAGGGAGGGGGAAAACGAAAAAGAAACCAAGTGTTACAATGGTCATCACAAACAAGAATCAATCAACATATGGTTATGTCCCCATTTGCCACAAACTTTGAGAAAACAGAAACTTTTTGTTTCCAGTCCAGGTAAAAATGATGGCAAATAAGGACTTGCTTGCAATTACCAAGTGAAATGAAGATACCATACATCAATTTGCTAGAATAACAAAATGCATACCATTTAGAGAAACTTTGATCCAGCTATAAAAGCAACAGTGCATTAACTAGATGACTATGATAATATTATATATAAATATGGTAAGGCTTGGGCGACCCAATACAAGCCTGTTCTGGACCAACCCTCATCATGATCCACAACATATCAGCCAGAAATTCTGTACAAGATCCAAGTTGTAATGACTCTTTATTGTAAGTACAGTACTAACAGCAAAATGGTTTTGGCCCATTTTCATCATTTCAAATTTGGTTCCAAATCGCCAAAAATGTAAATGTCTACATTTCCACTGTACTACAAACTAAGTTTTTTTTAACAACTATACACAAGACAAGAACAACACAACTTGAGATTTCTTAACATATCCAATAAAAAAAATTCCAAACAACAATTATTTTGGATTATTTTCAATGAATTTGTTTGAAAATCATGCCAAAAAGTCAAATTTTTCCCACAGAATGATATTTCCACCGAAAAAGGAACGAAAGTGCTTTTTGTGTCACCGAGACTGTTAATCCATTGAATTTTGTTTCCATGATTTGTGAAATTTCTCCAGCTGGAGTAATGCAAGGCATATCTTACATAGACAGAGACTGTCTGAATCTGCCATTAAGCTGACCTGACCTTTCGGTCTAAGTTGAGTGAGTGGATGAACAGATGAAGCTTCCATACACCAGGCTACCACTGCAGAGCCTGATGGCACCTGCATCATCAGCCAGTCTGTCTTGCAACTGGGATATAGTTACTGCCCAGGAGTGGACCATTATCATCTTCCGACAAAATGCCAACAGGCAATTGGGGGTCTTTTTGGGGTTTTCAAGTCACTTTTCAGCCGATGATTAATCCAAGGCATGGCAACCTCTGGCTGAGATTGAAATCACACATTATTATGGCCACAGACCTGTTATGTGAGCAATATATAAAGCATATATATATATTTATATATATTGCTTCCTTGACGAGAACTACTTAATACTCACATTTCCAAAATCCCTGCTAAATACATATCGGTAATCCAATTTTTCTTACAATCTCGTGTCACATTTCCAAAGTAAGGTGGGCATGTTTTGGTTTCAGTCTTACAAGGCAATAAGCCAGGAGAGGTCTGAAGTGTTTGTTTTTGGAGTCAATCGAAAATGAGAAACTATCGCCAATTTTGACCATATGAATCATGGTACCACTCAGCATCATCAGACTGGATGAGCGGTTGTTGTGCAATAGGCTGGGCCCCCCAGTTGTCATGGGATTTATGCTTCTTGGGTGCAGTACCACCGCCCATATTTAGGTCACCGCCAGCCTTACGCTTGCCAGAAGCAGCAGAGGCAGGATGCGCCCCTGCTCCTCCAACACGAGGGTTGAATTGCTGACCTCCGCCTCGACCAGGACCTCCTCCTCCGCCTCTCGTAGCTCCTCGCCCTGCTGCCATGCCGCCACCTCGCAGGCCCCTACCGCCTGCCCCCCGCGACCCCGCCCCCCGTGGGCCAGGACCCGCCAGACCCACCACGCCCCCACGTGGGCCGCCCCGTGCTGCTGGAACCCCACCACGCCCACGCACCTGTAACACAGTCCAACACAGACACAATAGTGTGTATCGTTCAGTAAGCTGATCACCCCAGACCACACACGCACGCCATCTGAACATTTATGAAGCAGCCAAGCAGCGGGCCAAAGCATAATAAAAGGCCAAAAATCATACATCCATTATAATACACAATAACACACTCATATTATGCATAAAGCCATTTAAAATGCAATCGACGCCAAGCAAGCAAGCTCACTTGTCCGACCTGCCCTTATGATAGGCAGCCTGCTATCTCACCAAGTCCACCCCACTACTCAAGGATGTCTATCTGTTGAGTACGGAGTGACAAACTGGGATAAAGAGTCACCTACAGGCGGTGGGGGAGCCCCTCCTCGACCTCTTCCTCTTGGCCCTGGTCGACCACCGTATCCTCCACTGTTGCCGCCGTACCCCCCGTAATCATAGTCGTAATCATAGCCATAGTCTCCATAGTAATCATCAGCATAGCCACCCTGGTAGCCCCCATCATAACTGAACTCATCATAGAAGAAATCTGCAAAGATAAACAAACAAATTTGTCAGCTGAATGCACTAAGTTGACCTGTCGCCATAATATTGACAAACAACTTTGATGGCTTTCTAACTTAATGCTAAGGAGCCGATTTAAAATTGCAACAAACTCAGATGTACTTGCTTCAGACTCGCTGGCATCATTGACTTAACGCTTCTGAGAGGGCCGTGAACCAAATGCAAGAGAGATCACAACTCACCTCCACCCCGGTTGAACCCTCCTCGGCCTACAGGTCCAGGTCTTCCCATCCTACCACGACCGCCCCCCGTCATAACTCGGCCAACACTGGGTGGACCAGGGAAGTAATCGTCATACCTTCACATCATTAACACACACAAAGGCTGTGACAAAAACAAGGATGGATTTCAACAAGGAATGGGTTCTGGACTTGGCTAGGCTATCATCCATGCTCCCCCAGACAGCACAAGGGGCACATAACCAATACAGCTGGTGACTGTTCCAGAAGATCCAATATGAATACTAATCATGTTTGGTTTGAACTAACCCCCTAGAGAAGCCCTGCCTCATGGCCTGCTCTCTCTTGCGCTGCTCTTTCTTCTTGTTCTCTGTGGGGGGCTTGGCCAGTGATATTTGCATCGTACTTCCAGAGTCTCCCAAGTCCTACAATCACACCACCATGCAATGAATACAATCAGAAGCACACATTCAAGGTTTCAAAATTGATGTGGGTTAAGATTTAATATGGTACTCCAATATACCTATGATTAAAATTAGGAAACAGTAAGAATGTAAAGCAGCTGTAACATCTATTACCGAGATTCATCATTCGAGTATAATAAATTAAATGAATTTCAATGGCTAAAATAAATGTCAACTATGTATGAAAAGATGGAAGGCAGGTGGGGCACACAGCGTTTCTTACAGTAGAGGAGCAACATGCCTGGCCATTAAGGTCCTCCATCGCTGCCACTGCATGCTCGCGCTCCTCAAAGTGAACAAAGCCATAGTCTTTGATCTTCTTAACCCGCTCAATTTTTCCATATGGCTCAAACTTCTCCCTCAGCTGCTCCTCTGTCACATCCTGTTTGAGATTCCTCACGTAAAGCACTTTCACCTGCAGAGTGGAGAATAAATTCAATTATAGAATGCTTATTAAGTGATATAGAAATGAATTGACTACGAGGAAGAGTTTAAAAAACCAGTTTATCCGATCTAACAGCTCGGGGCTGTATCAACCATGGCTAACAAAATGGTCACAGCAACCCACGTTCTGAACAAGTGAGTTTTAACCTTAGACATAGTCTCATCATCAGGCTCTTCTTGTGGGTCCGCCCAGTCAACTATGATGTCACAGTTCCACACTCTCTGGCGGCCATTCCCCAGCTTCCTCTTAGCCACAGAGGCAGACTTGTGGCTGTCGTACTCCAGGAACGCAAAACCACGATTCTTCTTCTTGGCATCGTCGGCAACATTGTAGATGATGACATCAATGAGGTTCTCTATAAGAACAACACATTACTTCAATGGTCTGTGTCACTTCTGTGCATTGAGATTGTGGAGGATGAATGATAATAGGACATAGTGGTTTAGGCTTCATCAGACCTTCCAGCAGCAGCAGCTATCACTCGGACAGTATACCTCTAGTAATGAAGCTAAATTTTCAACAAAATGATAACCAACTAAAGCCCTTCACCTGTGAGTTTTCCAAACTCTTCTTTGATCTCGTCCTGGCTCTTGCTCTTGGGAATGTTTCCAACAAACAATCTCAGGTTGGCGACAGAGACATTTACCTTTAACCTCTTGTTGGGTTTAATTTCATAATTATCCAGCTGGAAAAAAAGGGAGAAAAATCTCCTTTTGAGAGAGAAAATATCCTGGAACACCAACAGGAGTAACATGGTGGAATATAAATGTTGCTTACTGACCTGTCTGACAGCTTCTTGTGCAGCAGTTTTGTCTGTAAAGGTAACAAAGGCATATCCTCTGTTCAGACCTGTAATGGGCTCCATCATTAACCTCAAATCCCAAATATTCCCACATTTCTCAAACAGGGGAATCAGCTCATCCTCAAAGACATCCTTGGGGATTTTGCCACAGAAAACCTGTACACATTTATATTATTTGATCAAATGATGAGTGAAACATGTTATATATGCAAAGCTTCATGGGACTACATTGTCATTTGAGAAATTAGGAATCATCAAGTTAGTTGATAATAACCTCATGGCCAGCACCAGGCTGGGGGGTATCTCCCCAGTTGGGAGGTGGGCCACCATATTTCCTTTGTCCAGTTGTTACATCAAGGGTATACCCTGTCCTGTCCAAGACTTCCTACATACGAAACATAACAACAAGGTTGAAAATTACTAACTCCCTCACTCAAATTTTAAATTGCTACCTGTTGAACTGAGGCTCACTGAGAAACCTGCAACTGTACTGACTTTAAGTTTGGCTTCATCTGGTCCTGGTTTGCGGACTCCCGATGATTGTTCGGCTGCTGCTGCTGCTTGAGCTGCCATTTTGTTTTTCTGTCTGTAGGTTTTCATTACACCACAAAGGAAAGCACTTTTATTGCTGACATGTTCCAAATTGCTGCCCTGAAATTCCTTAAGAACCCCAATGCCATCGTCTGCTGGGAATTCTTTGAGGGCATCTAGTGCTCTTTCGTCCAAATCTCCATGGCTTAAAATGCCTGCAACAACAATAATAACCATGCAAAAACATTTCACAAGCATCTTATGAGACACTAAGGTGGCTCAAAATTCTACCATTATGCTTCATGGAGTCCCGTCCAAAGCAAATGAAAACATCATAGAGGCACTTACCGGACTTGTATATCACATCAAGTTCGTCTGCCACTTTTTGGTTGATTCCATAGTCTATAAGTTTTTGATAATCCTCTGTATGTTCAACTGTTTCTTCACCATTTTCAGTGGTATCAATTTCCTCTGTGTTCTCAGCCATAGTTATCAAAGATTTGCTGGAAATATCATGCAATTAACTGGTCAGATGAATGCAGCAACACTTCATCCAAATTGTGTTGGCAGGTGGCTTAATGATTCCAGACTTTATACACTACTCCTACGCATAGGCTTATTCAAAAGCCGCAGTGGGAGGAGGTTTGCACCACAAGCAAAGTCAACATATTAGGCCACCAAGGGCACTTACTGCATATTTTTCCCCTAAGGCCACTGTTGTTATCCTATCTGAATATATATATATATATATATATATATATATATATATATATATATATATATATATATATATATATATATATATATATATACACACACACACACACATACATATATATATATATATATATATATATATATATATATATATATATATATATATATATATATATATATATGTGTGTGTGTTTAAGGTAATGTTTTTCAATTACCACATCTAACTATGCATTGCTAGGTTGAAGCAGCAAGTCACTCTAGTCTATGTAAATGCATTTGTGAAAGAATCAGATCTGTTATGGAACCAATGGTTTGTACAAATTCTCTTGGTAATTGGGATTTCAGGAAAGTGAAAGTACGTGTTTACTTAAAACTACCTGCACATGAGGCATGGCAAATTTGATTACTTTCAACCCTTGCACATATTATGCCATAAGTTATAATATTTTTTGAGGTTAGGCCTACTTAAAACTACTTCGAGCAACTAAATTTATAGACTAAGCAGTCGAAACATAGGCTCTTAGGCCAACAAACATCTCAGGTTGGTTTCTAGCATGACGGTGTCTGATCCCTTCACTAAGGCTAAAAACCAGTTTGACAGGGTCACTGATTGGACTAAATTTTACTGACAAAATTTCCAAAAGCAGTAGAGAATTGGACATTTGTTGTTTGTTTATCATAACTATACAGCATCTAGTGATGTAACTTTTCACTAATGGAAATCAGAAATAACACTGCATGCTTGCATATCATATGCATGCTAGTACCTAGTCAACAGGTTCAACTGTTGCCTTATTTACAGTCGCACTCCATTTAATAGGTCTCACTGTGATACTGCACACCAAGTTCTAACTGCAGAATATCTTGATTTCATGGAGAGCAAGTCATTGCCAATAAATATTTTCCGACTAATTTGACATAAACAGATAAATATTTAATGTTGCCAACACTCATTTAAAACCTTCCTGTGGCCACATCATCAGTGACTGACCTTTGAACCAGGCTCTTTCATGCAGACAAAAGGTTTGTCGCTGTTATTGTTAACTGTCCAAAGATTCCAATGCACAAATCATCTTTGAATCACAACAACTCTTAATGGTTGCCGATAACCGAATGCTTTTCAAAACGAATGCTAGGTTGTCCACTTCCACCATGATATAGTAAACATAGACTCAGTGATGGAAATTGAGAAATATCCATAAATATAGTTGCTCCAAATGTCGCCAACGAGATTAAACAATTTTGGTTTGGGGGGAAATGACATGATAGCATGTGGATGAAACCATGGTATAGGGTTGGACAATGTATGTCAGACATAACCCTGGTTTAGACTAACAAACCTTATTCCTGCTATCCAACTGTATAATACAACAAAAAACACAAAAACATGCTGCAGAACATTCAGCCAGCCAACTTAAAACTCAGTAGTCATGTAACAGCTATGATGATCAAGATCTAACCATATCAGATGAAACTTTTGCTTCCAGTGCACCAGTAATTACAGCAGGGCATCATTCACAAGAGGGCGATGGGGTGGGGTGGTATACATTTATTCATGGTTAGGACCATTATTCTTTAACAGGCTCTGAATAAGCTGTGATACCACCCAAAAGGTTGAAGGGCTTTGTAGGGAATTTTAATTCATGAGGTACAATAAATATCAGAAAAGTAAGACGTTGACATTTCATAGCCATTGGAAGTTAAGCACAACTGCGCGATGGATACATTCCTTTATCCAGCCAACCGTATTAACGTTTAAGAAATGACTGTCCATGGTTTTAGTTTTAATGGGGATAAAGCAACATATTGTCCAATACAAGGAGCAAACAACGAATATTATATCATTCCGCTGGATGACAGTCACTATGAATTCATCGTTTAAGGAAATGCGAATAGAGAACGCGCACTGACCTAATTTCCAAATGCCACAACAAAGCTCACCAGTTGTTTATGTAACCGTTCAAAATACAGCGCTTTCTAATAAAAGCAGAAAGCACTTCACGTAACACTTATGCCATTCAAATCACAAATATAAAATGGATCAAGCTAAAAACGTTTTACAGACCTTCAAATCCGAATTAAGGTAAAATAATGAATACAAAATTATACAAAAGAAGCGTGCCAAATGTGCTTCAAAACAACAAAATGGCTGTAATCACGTGACCTAGCCACGGGGCTTTCGTTTGCCTGGACAGAACTAAATACTCTCAAATTAAAAAAATAATTCGACGATAAACGACTACATCTGGCCCTTAACATTAGAATCAAGAATGGCAGATCTTTGTCATTATATTTATGTTGAGCTTAGCACATCATCTGTAGATATGTAACATTAAGAGCATAATTAATGGTTTGTCAGTCCTGTGTCATCTTGGCATAACACTGACGCCACGAACCAGCGAATGCTTCGTTCTCCAAAAATAACCCAAGCGGTGAATCGTCGCGAGCCCATTGGTACGATCTCCTGCGCATCGGCTGATGCGCAGGCTGGGATTCGCCTCTGCAATACTCTGATCGCTTTGGGCCAAATTCGGGCCATTACGCGACGAAATATTATTACGGAATGTCATCTGTTAAATATTACAAAAACATTTTCTGTTGTGTGTGATTAGAATAATAATAATCATTTTGTTATGGAAAACCTTTTATAGGCCCATTATGAGGCATTTATCGAAAAAAAGTAGTTCCGCGGACGTTTCATGGCCGTCAAGCGTTTCTAAAAATGGCGGCAGTCAGATGTGAAGACGAATTTGTTAACGAAAATCGACTGAAAAAAGCAATAGAAAGTTACACGCCGGGATTGGAAATGACAGACAAGCAGCGAGAGTGTTTGGAGAAGTTGTTCTTTGGAAACTTATCTACCAACGGGGTATGGGAAAAGCCTGATATACCATTTGCTCCCAGATTTGCTGCTCCCCCCAGCCCTCCGATGGGAGTTCACATGTTTTATGGAAAAAATAAAAAGACACACAACCAAAAAAACTTGGACTGCTAATGTTAGAAGAATAAGATTTGCCCAAATTTAATACTTGTGACTGCAGGGCCTTGGTTATATAACCGAAATAACTGCAGCGTATAAAGTAAAGAAAGTTCATAATCAAAGACATCAAAATGCGGCCTTTGTGGACAGTAAACACAGCTTACTTCCGAGCTTCCCCGATAAGCTCCATTCATGTTGACCATTCTTGTTTGTTTATGTTTGACGCGCGCTGCTTGTTATCGCCCGGTCAGAGGTTACAACCGGGTCAAATCGCATGCGCTCCGTGAACTATTGCAGAGATGTTATGTTAGCATTGCGTCAAACATGTCTGCCATGGAGAGTGCCATTGGTACTGATGCCCGATTCCCAGGACTGACACCCGGTTCACAATGAAGCAGCCTAGAGGCCTAACAAATACCGTCGTACAAGCCGAGAGGCCGAAAAAACATACCCCGCCGCTCGGCACATGTAAACTACGTTCACACACTTACTTTATATCGGATTTTTTAACAATTTATACTAGAAATTTTCATTTATTTTGGTACGATTAATTGTTGATTAGTAGTCAAGGTCCCCTAGCCTGATGGCTGCGGGCGCTGTTTACATGTTACTGATATTCAATAGTCTCGCCTTCAGGCGGAACCCCTGGAGTCTGGGACGCAGACTAGTTGATTAGTTAAATCAAAGTTTTTACAATATAATTATTAATATTTCATTGTCATTTATATAACTATTATTGATATACTATTATGTTAAACAGGTGAGTTGGTGGGTCCATTCGTTCCAGGCAGCGACGTGATACTTGAAGATCCTCGGCCGGTTGATCATGTCGTAGACAGGCGTTGCGCGTCAACGAGTCCTCTGGCTGCAAGTGATCTGTTCCCAACAGATTACTTAAATACTGTGAACAGATCACGGCATGACAACCACACTGAGCATGAATAAACTAGTATAATAACTACAAAAAAAACCACCAAGCACACATGATTGTTCATGTGTTGTCTGCTTATAACCCGAAGCAGGCCGTTCACCCTTATACGTCTGGGACAAGATCCCGCGGGCTACCTGTTACCTGAAATGGTGGTCATGATGTTTACTGATCTCGTCCGATCTGTGATCCGTGGTTATGGTCACCATTCGAGCTTCACGCTAATAAGACCTAAATTACACAGACTTTATAACAGGCGAATTAAATTTCCGAATACCAATCTTGACTGCCATATTCTATAATCACTATCCATGGAACGCATATCATGAAAATTAAACGAATCATTAAAATATCAGGGAATTTGGTAAAAAAACCCAACTGTGTTTTTTTAATGCGAAGCAATATATCCATGATATGATGATTGTATGGTGAGGAAAAACAGCACATATCTAAGTCTAGACCCTAAATCTAAATTCATTCATACAATACTGGAGCAATATCGGAATAAGAGCAGCATACGCCTTCATGTTACCTGGTCGGTTGTCGTACATGTCGTGTGGAATTCACACCGTAACTGCATACTACATACGAGACCCAGAGTGTGTGTGTGTATGTGTGTGTGTATGTATGTGTGTGTGCGTGCGTGTGTGCGTGCGTGCGTGTGTGTGGGTACCTCGTGAAGCAAGCAGAAGAAGCTGACCATACCACAGAGGCTGGTGGTGTGGGTATACCAATTAAACACGCTATTGTCTTGAGCAGTTGCATTAGACGTTATTTATATTTGAAAGGCACACAACCACAATGAATTAATCTAAACTGAGCGAAGGTCGTCATTAAGTCACTATAAGGATTAAATTCCTATTAGCTGCGGTTTATAAGAAATTTACACAGCGTTGTGCATATTACATGACTTGAGGTCCAAATGATAATAAAGTCACTGTACTTGTTTTGAAACTGTTCGCGCGATTTGACAACTTTTAGACGGTTAAAAGTGATCATTCCTGGCACGAAGTTGCCGTTAAAGAGACTGTTCAGCCCCATATTAGGCAATGAGGGATCATTTCGTTATTACATTTTTACGTTTAACGCAGACGTAAGTATTGCCATCTTCTAATTTGTACCGCAAAGTTTACATGATGGAAAATTATGTTGATAAATTTTTAACATTATTACTTGACTGGAAATATTCATCATCTACTGTGGAAATCTGTTTTATTCAGTTATGTCGTTCCGTCCATAACGGTGCCTCCCTAAAACCATGAACCACACGAAAGTTAGCAACGTGGCCAACGTTGGTGGCATGGTCAAAAGAACCCCGATGATTGTACAAATGCAAGGATACAAGTCCTTGCACGTCTGCTGAAGGGTGTCTTGGAGTCTTGAAGCCTTAATGTCTGTCATACTCCATCTAACTCTGCTGCTGACAATATATGCAGCCTTTGCCCCCTACCTTCCTCAAACATACGAGACATTCAAGTCGGAAATGGCTACCAGGATGCGAGTTTCCATTTCCTGAACTAAATGGTCCAGGAAAACATTATACAAAGTGACCCTGTAGTAATCGGACCCCGTTTGGACATCAGGGCACTGTTCTGCTGTCGACCAGCTCTTCTCGGCATTGATGGTTGAATTTCAAAATCGGCGCTTACATCTGCGGCCTTGTCGTAAAGAGCATCCCAAACATACTGGTCAGCCCTTTCATCGTTGCACAGCTTAATTACTACGCGTGTTTCACTCACATCGTGCAACAAGTCGTTGTCTTGCTTTTGTAGGAGATTTGTCAGAATGAATGTGTTCCGCAACAAGCAGCGCGATTATAAATTCGAATCGCAATATTTCCCCGCCTTTTCGTCGCCATCTGTCTGCAGCGTCTCCAATGCGTAAACCACTACAGGGAACGCATTCTTGCAAGTTTCAAGAGCGTCTGCCCGACTGGACTTAGTGCGCTGGTTCATTTCCTCTTGGGTAGTAACATCGCGTTACAGCTCGTCCTGGAATGCGAACAACCGTGTAGCTGAATAATCAAACAGGAAGCTTATGTCCCGAACAGTCGACATCATGATTCTGACGCAAGGAATGTTGGAACTATGGACCAAAGACAGATTCAAACAATGCGATTTGCAATGCACGTAATTTGCATGTGGTGAACGTTCACGGATAAGAGCTTGAAGTCCCCGAAATTTCCCAGACATGTTTGACACACCGTCACATAGCTCTGATCTTAAGTATATCGAGATTTGCTTCTTGCAAGATCTCCACAATGTTTGCGCAAAGACTCCCTTGATCGATTCACACTCGACGAATCCAAGAAATTCTTCTCAGACTACGCAACTCCCATCGACGAAACGCACGCAAAAAGACAGTTGTTCTTTTGTCGATTTGTCTGTTGCTTTATCAACCATGATGGCGTAATAGGGGCACGACCGACAGTCTTCTAAAAGTTGTTTCTTTACCTGACTTGCGCAAATGCCAATTAATTCATTTTGGATTTCTGGTGAAGTGTATTTACTGTTATAGTGTGCGCTGTCTAGATGATTTGCTAGGATTTGGTCATTTGTGCGAAGGTCCTCAGTATAGCCATGAAATTGCCGTTATTTTCGGTGTGTCCACGTAATTGTATATTCTGCTTTGTACAAAGCACAATTAATTCTGGATAATCTGTATCAATGTTTGTTTACCGATTCTTTCTCTCTTGTGGATACGGTTTTGTTTATCGATTCACATTTTCCGGACAAGATATCCATATAGCCTACGGCACGAACAGACGCATCAAGATGGGATTTTTCAACTGCATGACGTATAATTAGCATGGAAATATTCTTCCTAACCCATGTGCCTCCGAACAAACAGCAGTTCACACAAAAGACGGCGTCCTTTGTCATGGAGTACCTCAATCATGGTGTTTCCATTAACCATTTTCCGCTGAGTTTTCGCAGCTTACTACTTGTTCCAAATACCCTGAAAAGGAAAACTACAATAATAAATAATGATATTTAAACTTTAAAATGTTACAAGACCCGAAATGACGGATATTTTCATCTGATCCAAGTATCTCATGGTAGAAACTTTGCATACTGTCTTGATATTTAAATACAAACTTATCGAAATGATGCATTTTGATATAAAAAGAAGAGTTATTCAGATGCTGTGTTTGGGGAAGTGACGTCACATTGTTTATAATGTTACGTCACAAGTAATTCACGCGAGACGTCTTACATGGGGTGGGGGGGGGGATAAGATGAGATTTTCCAGCACTGGTAAAAACTGCAGATATCCTCATCTGGTATGCAAAAAAAACATCCACTTTTAAAATATACCTGTGAGTTGTTGAACTAAGCACACAATTTAATACAACTTATTAAAGGTTTTAAACTAAGAAAAGACTGACCGTGTTGGAAATTAGAACTGAAGACATGATGGCCCGGTTCCATTTAACTTTTATTTGGTGTCTTCGTCTACAGGAGGTAAAGTAAGATATCCGATACCCGGATACTTGGGAATGTTTTCGGTCATGATGACCTCTGTCAGGCTCTTGGTCTTTTCACATTTCAAAGAAAAAGCGCCCATCAAGCATCCTTTGAAATGTTTAAAAGACGGAACTTTACAATACGCGGGCTCCAGTCGTTCGCACTCTTGCTTGGGGTATAAAGACTATAAATCATTCCATATGTGTAGATTCCGACAAATCAATCACTCTCTGTTCTTGGCAAATCATGTTTCCCCTAGGTCCCCCGCCGGTTTTATTGCATTTTTTGCATTTTTATTTTTTCGACTTTCTGGGGAAATGTGTAGGCCGCGGCCTACATGACCTATAGGAAGCTACGCCACTGTTAAGTTCGAGTTTTTCTCAACCCTACGCCCGGAGATCGAGTCTTACTCGTGGCGTGGAGCTGTACACGATATTCACTTGATATAATGAACTTGATATAATGAACGTGCAGTAGCCAGATTAGTGAGGGCTGGGTGCTTCGGGCTCTAGAATATGGGGTACGTATGAGGAGAGGGCAGTGGCAGGTGACACGTAGGTCACTCGCCGATCAGGGAAGTTGGGGTTTATAATTAATTTCGGCTGTAGGGGGTTACTCTAGTCTGCGTCCCAGACTCTAGGGGTTCCGCTACGCTTCTCGCCCTATTGAATATCAGTAACATGTAAACAGCGCCCGCAGCCATCAGGCTAGAGGGTACGTTATGATGATGGGTATGTTTGTTGTCAATTTGGCTCTCAACATAGCCCAGAACAAAATGCAATGATGCACGGAATAAACGTTTTATTTTATAGATAACTTCGGTAATGTCTATAAACCGAATCAAGCACACAAAACAATGCACTTCTCATGCACCAAAAAAAACTATTTACAACTTGTATTATTAATTTATACAAAATACCATATTCACACACACAAGTCAGACAACATTGTTGTTAACGTTTATTCAGTTCCCATGTCCACATTGATCTCGCGCGACCGAAGCTAGGCATAATTTAACAAAAATAGTGAATTAGTTACACCAAAAAAAGATTGACAATTTTCATTTGGAATTCCACAGCAATAAAACGTGATGATAAATATTGGTGAAAGGGGCTCGAGGTGGCTTCTTGTACAATAGTTACTGAGCGTCTGAGTGTATTTCCCCATATCACCCACGTGACCATGCGATGACAAGCACATATAAACGTCGCATCCATATGTTGGTTGAGAGTGAAAAACTGTCATTGGCTGACTGGAGGGTTTTAAAGGTAGTGCAACAATGCGATGTTTTTATGTTGTGTTAGCTATTTGTAGGCATAACGTGCTTGAAACGCTCTGTACTAGTAAGGATGCGCAGTTTTGTGCATTGTATTGGTTTTTGAGGCTCATGAATAGACGATTTGATCAAACGGTGTTTCACATAAAAATTTTATTCAACAATTGCCAAGACCACTTCGTTTTGAAATTGCAAATATGGGGCAGTAGTGAAAGGACAGTTTGGGTATTGCGCCTAGAGGCCCAAGCGAAGAGAGAAAGATCGAAGTAGCTTTGTCCTTTTCCTGGCCAATGAGAATGTTTCAACCACCAGGGAGCAACCCATGGTCATATATGCAGCAAGCCATAGGTGGATGGGAAGTTAGACTCCGTTAGTATTCTAAGTCATGGGACTGGAAAGCACAGGGGACCATCAAACAATATCAATGTGGCTGAGATCTGTCTCGACAACTATCACTAACGAGGGTATGACACCCACTCATTGATGCTAGCCCTAATGAGAGAGGAAGGCAAAATAATAATATTAATTGCATTTCAAACAACACGGTAAAGCACATCTCACAATCACTGGGTCAGCTACATTTAAATGACAGTGCCCAGTTCCTATTAGCGTTGCTTGACAGAGTAAACAAGACAAAGCGAACTCATCCCATACAAAACTATTACAGGACGCTCGTCAAGAAGCCTGAACCGAGCGAGCTGAACCAACAGCTCATCTTTCGTTAAGGCATCTAACCTATGGGGATTATCACGACCTGTAGCAGATGATTAGCCCATCAGACCAACATTAGGTTTCATTGTTTTGTTGGAGCACAGTGAATCTACGCAAGCGGGTCTTCATGCGCTTCATGGAGAGGCCGGCCGAGCAGGATTATCTGCGAACGTTGCTCAAGTTCTGTGCAGAGACTGGCCGCGTCGACTATAGTCATTATATACCTGAATACATATTCCTGATAAGCAAGTGAAACATGAACAGCCACAACTTTTTTTCGTTGTGTCGTTTCACAAATTTATTGGCCATAAATTCAATATGACACCCATCCATAGGATGATGATGATGACCGTATCCTGATCGTTTAGATTATCCAATGGTGAGTAGAAATTGGAGAGTGTCTTAGTTTCGTAAGCGGAGCTCTTCGTGGAATATTCACAAAAAACTGACCTCAGTCAACGTATATATAGTTTGTGGATATAATTTACAATGACCCCAGAACAAGACAAAGAGATATGTGATATTATATGCGCGCAATCTAGCGATTTGCCAAGATTAGCTAGAAAATATGATAAGCATTAATCTACTGGTGAAATTGAGGTACAAGAAAAGGAAGTTGCTTCTGGCATTAAGCAACTTGCCTGTAATAAATGTTGTGGCATTGATGGCATTACTGCTGAACATCTCAAGTATGCCTCTGATATTTTAGTTACTCTTTTAAGTAAATTACTGAGTTGTTTCTTTGTACATGGCTACTTACCTGATTCTTTGATGTCTGTAATTTTAGTTCCTGTCATAAAGGACAAAACATGTAAAATCACTTCCGTGGATAACTACCGCCCAATTGCCATCGCCAGCACAGTGAGCAAGCTGGTGGAACTCATTATTCTTGATCGCATTGAGGGGTTTATTGCTTCCCATCCCAACCAGTTTGGCTTCAAAACCAAGCACAGCACTGACCAATGTATATATGTATTGAAGGAATTTATTGACATGCATAGATCTCTTGGGGGCAGTATGTTTGTTACCTTTTTGGATGCTAGTAAGGCATTTGACAGGGTAAACCACTCCATATTGTTTGAAAAACTTATTAAAGCAGGTGTACCTGGTTATATTGTGAGAATACTAATGTATTGGTATAAAAACCAACCAAAAGATTACTGTCCGTTGGGGCAACTGCCTCTCTGTTCGTTTTACAGTATCTAATGGAGTGCGTCAGGGTGGAATATTGTCACCACATCTATTTAATGTTTATGTCAATGACCTTAGCACTAAGTTGAATAAGTGTAACATTGGTTGTGTAACCAATGGTATTACTGTCAATCACCTCATGTATGCTGATGACATTGTCGTTTTCAGCCCTTCTGTATCTGGACTAGCTAAATTACTGAAAATTTGTGAAACTTTTAGCATTTCTCATGATATGATTTTCAACTCAAAGAAAAGTGCTTGTATGTCATTCTTATCAAAACATCTTAAAGATGCAAATCTTCCGGCTATGTATCTAAATGGTGAGAAACTCAAAACTGTATCCTGGTACAAATATTTGGGACACATTATCTGTAGTGATCTCTGTGATAATAATGACATTGATCGGCAGAGACGTTGTCTATATGTTCAAGGAAACATGATCCTTCGCAGATTCTCTGTGTGTTCAGTCCCTGTGAAAATTAAGCTGTTTAAAACTTTCTGTTTGCCTATGTACACTGCACAATTGTGGTGGAATTATTCTAAGTCATGTCTCAACAAACTGTATAGCTCTTATCACAACATTCTTAAGTTGTTTACTGGTCACTCCAAGTTTGAGAGTTCCAGCTTATTATGTACTATTTATGATGTTAAAGGATGTGCATCTGTCATAAGAAACCTGGTATTCAAGTTTACTCATAGATTGAATAGATCTCATAATCCTATCATTGTAAATTTGTTACAGTCTAGTCGGGTGTATACATCCAATATTAGACGCCACTGGTGCTGCCTTCTGTATCTAAACTGTACATTGACTCACGTTCACCCTGCATATGTTTAGCATATTATTTCATGTTGTTTTTCATATTATGGACCACTTATATTTTTGTCAGTATAAGCTGTGTCTGGAATAAAGCTTATCTATCTATCTATCTATCTTCTATGCAGAGCATCTGCAATGTATTTCACCCACGCATTATGAGCATTCGATTTGTGACCGCCGAAGGTCACACCCAAACCGAGGCACACAGAAATTCCTTCTTCCCCCGTACAACGGTAGATTGGAACCGCCTCCCGGAGGAAACCGCCACGGCTGAAAACCTAACCGCCTTCTGGAGGATGCTTACCACCAGGGTACCTTAGACCAGACGCTGATTTTATCATCTTTTATCCTGCACGACCATCGCCTACTTTTATCAGTTTTTATCTTCCACTAAACCAAGCTTTTATCAAATCACCATGCGCCTGGGACTAATGGTCAACCCTGACCGACTCCCAGTATAAGGAAGAAGAAGAAGAAGAAGGTCGAAGACTACTCATGCGACATGATGTCGTCATAGGCGATACGTTATGATTGTTTTCAATTATCAGTAAAATGCCCTCTAGTGACAGCCCTAGTTTCAGCGGAAGTTGAACAATCAGAATGGATTATCTCGAAAAAAAACCTTACAATCACGCTCACTGCTGAAAAGTTACGCATGACATCCAGCCGAGCTGCGTGCCATAGTATTTATGTCTTTACATGTGTGGCTTAATCTACCGATCGACGTTTTTTAAAAAATCTATTACCAATTACATTAGTTGACTGGTTCCTCTGTATGACGATTGGTTGTCGCCGGGGACCAGCGAATTTTAATTTCATAGCAGACGGATTTTCATTACAGTCACACCATAGATGATCTATGGTCACACTTACAGTCTGGTATCATATGGCTTATTGAGTCTCATCTTCGGAAAGATGCCGCGGCATAATGCAGAATCTTGTGAATTGAACTTAGCCAAACGAAAATCTATTTCAGGGAATATGCGTCACATAATATTTTTTATTGGCTGTCTCGTAAACTGTTGTTCTACCGATGACATGATGGATACAACCTCTGGTCTTGGCCACTTGGATCCCAAGTTGGAAAAGTTTGGTTCGCATAATCCAGGGGATGCAATCGATGCAGTAGATGGGTTCCCTTTGCCTAAAGAATTCTTTGGCGGCTATATACTCCCCTCGAAGCCACTGAAGATGACAGGGGCTGCAAAATTGTCACCAGCATTTGCAAAATGGACCGATGATTACTTCTTGAATCTTGTTGTACCAGCTGACAATAGCATGACCGTAGAGACAAAAAAGAAGGAGGACCGACTACAGCCCACATTGAATATGAATTTCAAGGATTTCGTCCGTGTATACAATCAAACTGATCAATATATGGTCAATCCTGTGCCTCCGTTCCTATCGTAAGTACAGTACTACAAGAGAATATTTTGTTCATGGTACATTTTATTCATTGAAAAACCTGTAGAGGGGGTCTACCAAACGGATTTCTTACCTTTGCTTCTGGTGAGTTATCAGTTTGGTTATGGCTCAATTAATCTTTTAATGTAGGAGTGTCATTTGTTGCATAACTTTTATGTTGGTTCGGTTTCTGGTCAGTTGAGGATGTTAGATACAAATGAGCCTTTGGCATTGGCCTAATTTATTATACACATTATGGAAGTTAAGAATCAATTTGTTATGGTCAGGCAGGTAACAGGTTCTACGTTTAAAGTGACATGAGTTCTGACATGTCCTAAAGGCCAAAGTCATGTGGAGAGAATGTGAGTTTGTTGCTACCAGGAAGTTACCAAGTTTCCCCTACTGTCTGTCTGTTATCACTACTGTCAGTGCTTATACTTTGATAAGTGAATCAACCATGGGAAAGGCTATACTTATTCAAGTTATGCATCATGATGTTTAAATGAAATTCAAACACATTATGTGTGATCAGCTTAATGCTTCGTGATCTTGCTATGAAAATAATTTTTATATCAGGTACAATTTTATCATAAGCTGCAAACAATTTTTCACCGCTTCATATTTTGCAGCCAGAGTAAACTTTTTTCTGCAGGAGTGACATAGTGGTACCTGGTCCTTTGCAATGTGAAGATTTACTGAGAGATGCAATCATGGAAGCTGTGAGTATTTGATTGTCAAAAGAATAACACTATTGGACCAAGATCAAACAGGTCATTCATTCAATGATGCATTGCATAAAGTTATAGAACTATTTTTTATTCTTCCAGACCAGTATTGATTCATTGTCTGTCTCATCCATGCATGAATTCATTGTTTCTAACATTGTCACTTTGTGCTAATGAATGCTGTATGCACTACATCGCTGGCTTTGTCAATATGTTGGTGACATATACCATGTGTTGATATCATGCATTTTGGGGTGCCATGTGCAAGGTAGACTACTATATGATAAAAAGTACAACCCACATCATCATCATCATCATCATCATCATCGTTTTAAACAATCTCAATGCAGTATGACCATACTGTGTCCCCTGATCTCTACCATGCGTCTTTGCTGCTCTGGTCCTCAGATGATGTGGTTTAGTAGTGGAGGCACCAAATCAGTGGTTCACACCGACTCGGTAGAGAATATCAATTGCTTGTACAGTGGACAGAAGGAGTTTGTCATGGTCAACCCCCATGTTTATGGCCACTTGGTAAGTCTCAACATGCAAGCAGATTCATAACACTTACTATTTGATGAGTTTTGAGCTTTATTGTGAAGTAACTAATTTGATAATGAAGTTTTTGACATTTATTCGTGCTGTACCATAGAGATTTGTAAATCAGCTGGAACTTCCTTGTCTAGTTTATTGGTTATTGCAGATTGTGATTTTAACTGAGTTTATCATCATGTGTTTCCTCTTTTACTAGATTATGAGCCAGTTGTAAAACCTTTTTGCTAAATGTTGTGATACTATAACACATCAATTTGAGGTACTGTTGTGGATGTACACAGGTAGATATTGATCACCCTGAAGGGGCTTATTCAGGTGTGGATGTCGATAAGTGAGTAAACACCTCAATGATTTGCTTCTCCTAACTGAAGTCTTTTTGTGCAATAAATCTATATTAATATGGAAGTTGGCATTGTGGGGAAAAATTTCACTATGCCCTATGGGAACAATGTTGAATGGATGATGATTAAGCAATAGAAAATGTGATGTGTTGTTCAGGTCACAAAATATTCAGTTTGATGCATTTCATGGGTTAATTTCAGACTGCTACAGCATAATGATGACTGCCATTACTGCCAGAGTAATTGTGATGTGTACAGTATATGTGTAGCTTGACACGGGTAATTGTCCTATCGTTGTAATTGTCTATGATTGCCTTTATTGCATGTGGCTCTTGTGGAACTTGTTATAGAGTGGACTTTGACAAATACCCTGGCCTGGCTCATGTCAAATATCAGCATGTTGTGTTGGAGGCTGGGGATTGTCTGTACATTCCCTACAAGTGGTTAGTGCCTTGTTTAATAAACATCTATGATACTCTAGTTGTAATGTGCTTGTGTATGGAGTAGCTGAATATAATAATCATAGTTTTTTGTCTACATGAATGTATAGAAGTAGAATTACGCAAATTGTTAGATGCAAAACTAAACATGAAAGTCCTTTGCCCTACAAAGGAAATGATACATCCATGCAGAGCTAAAAAGACCTCAAATATGTTCCTCTACACTGTAACATTTTCACTCCCTCCCTTCTCTCCCACACCTCTGCATCTCACTCTGTTAATATTGTAGCCTTCTGATCCATTTCCCCCATCAAAGTTGGGTAAAAATCTACTACCTGCCCATGCTCCACACAGATACTGGAGACATATATAGACTGTCTTTTATAAATGAGCCGCTTGAGGATGACAGATTTTTATGATATGCAATCATCATACAATTATGTTAGTTATAAATTTAGTGATAATGTTTGATAATCATTAGGATTCAGTCTACCTCAAGAGCTCAGGAGTTTTTATGTATAGGTAGTGTCAGACTTACATTCATTATGTATATTTTGATCCATTTTATGAAAAGCACATTTCCTTGGGTCTTAGGATTCACCAAGTTCGATCCTATGAGCGGAACGTGGCGGTTAACTTGTGGTGGGATTATACCAAAAATACAGCCGTTGACTTGGAGAGTTGTGCTCTTTCTTTCAACCCTGAGTTGACCCTTGACAAGATCACAACCAAGGGCCTTGGGGAGATTGACGATGGGGGCGAACTCAGGTCAGTATACTGCGGATGCCACCCTGCTCTCAGCTTATGTCATGAAAATCAGTCTACCTCATCCTTGAAAGAATGATATCTTTTGGCTTGTGGCTGTCCCTCCATATATACCTATATGTATATAAATGTGTGTGTGTGTATATATATATATATATATATATATATATATATATATATATATATATATATATATATATATATATATATATATATATATATATATATGCTGTCTTGCAGAAATGCATTTTGCTTATATATTTGTGTATCGCTTACACTATACTAGGTTGTTGTTGTTCTTCTTCATTCACCATGTATGTTCTTCTTCATTCACCATGTATGTTCTTCTTCATTCACCATGTATGTTCTTCTTCATTCACCATGTATGTTCTTCTTCATTCACCATGTATGTTCTTCTTCATTCACCATGTATGTTCTTCTTCATTCACCATGTATGTTCTTCTTCATTCACCATGTATGTTCTTCTTCATTCACCATGTATGTTCTTCTTCATTCACCATGTATGTTCTTCTTCATTCACCATGTATGTTCTTCTTCATTCACCATGTATGTTCTTCTTGCAGGGATGATTTTCTTGACATGGCTATGCAGGAAGGACAGGTATCCTTTGAAGACCTCACACATTTCCTTATTCCTGTGAGTTGTGCACTATCTCAGAATTCCCTGCTTTAAATAAAGGCTAGTCCAGCAAGTAGACCTGCTGTTTATCCCATGCTGCGAATAAGATTTTTCCCCTTCCTTACTGTTTTCCGTTTTGTGTTCTGTATTCATCTCTCTGAATTTGTTTTGCATAGTATCCATCTGTGATGTCATCCCCACTAACTCCTCAGCCCAAAATTCTCCACCCTTTATTGACCCACTTACAACCTCAATGATACATTCATTACTTACTCTGTCCAGGCTTTACTCTCACCATGTGAACTTCAACATTCTCATCTCTTTCTCTCTTTTCTTTCTCTCTTCTCTCTTTTCTTTCTCTCTTCTCACTCTCTTCTCACTTTCTTTCTCTTATCTGTAACTCTCTTATCTCTAACTCATATATATCTCTTCTCTCTCTTCTTTCTCTTGTCCTTTCTCTCTCTCTTTCCTTCTCTCTCTTCTTTCTTTCTTTCTCTCTCTCTCTCTCTCTCTCTCTCTCTCTCTCTCTCTCTCTCGTAGCAGACCATCGCTCTGCTACATACACTACTCCTGGTCTCACTGCAGTGTTGTGCACCTTTACCAGCACCTTCCTGTCTTATGTAGCATTGGACTCCTTCCTCCTACATGTCCTTCCTGTATCTACTCATACAATTGTTGTCATATCAGCTAGAACACATATCTGTCTAAAGCTCCAGTTTAATTAATTTATTCATTTATATTTATTTCTATGATAGATTCTCATTTAAATAGTACATATTTGCTACAATAGTAAATCTTAACAATGTGTCTCGCATTGGAATACTGATATTTATAAAAAATAGGGAGAAACCTGCTGGTTTAATATCAAGTTTGATAATGGTCATACCAAAAATACAATAAATAGATGAATAGAGGTAAATAAAGGATTTTCATCAATTTCAAAACATATATCTCTGTATATAAAAATTTATTTAGGTGTATGGTATTGTTATTTATTCATAGCCAGTCAGTGCAAAGTAGCATTGCATTTAATTCTACAGATAAGCTTATATCCATGTCACTCCTGTTTTAGGAGACATGATGTTCACAATATTTACTGATGACATGTATAATGTTTGGCTGCAGGATCTGGACTCTCTTCTAAAGATGAACCCTGGGGGTGGTTATAAAATGCCCATCAGAAGAGTAAGTAGGCCCTGATCATCATGTAGGCCCTGATCATTAGGATCCAAATTCATTAGTCACTTGCAAATTGTTATTAAGTTTTTGTTAGCCACTCAGTAAATATATATGTTATGGGTGCATTATATCAGCGAGTAAGATGATTCTTTCAAACTTCTATCATTTATTCTATCATAAGATGACATTTTGATTGATGTGATAGATGTTTAGAATAATGGATCTAGATGAAGATGGGGGTATATCAGTTGAAGAAGCCAGCAGTCTGAGTGAAGGGGTGAGTTGATGAACATCCTCTCCCTCCGCTATTGGGTAATTCCATTGTGTTGCAGTGAACTTTGACCCCAACCTGTGTGGCACCTGTTGCCAGACACAGGTTTGTGTCGTCTGGTTGATATGTTCATGTTGCTTGAATTCTCCATTTCTTAACTATTCAGGAGCATAAAATTGATGATTTACGGTTATGCAAAGTAACCTCACTGAATCGATACCCATGGACAGACAGCCTTGAAGATGACCTTTCCAAATGTCATAAGTGGATTTGGTTGTTTCCTACAGAGTTGGTTAGAGCTTCAGGCTGAGGTATCTAACCTGGATGTCATTCTTGATCATGTGGCAGAATTATGGGAGGAGCGAGAACATAGAGGCAGGGATGAATTGTGAAGACCTTCTATCGTGGCTTCTCTTCTAATTGGAATCGTATTAAGAAACACTCACCTACTGACCAAATAGCTGTAGAATTTCTTTCTGGCTTCAATTTCCACAAGTATATCTAGTTTTTAGAAGTCTGATTTGAGAAACTGGTTTATGCCTCATTGAATAAGCTCATTTAATCATTTCTGTTATTCATCATTTATTGTTCCATTTATTGATGGAATGCATTTTCCTTAACCTGCTGTCTTTCATTCTACACATATTTTCATATTTCTGCTGCGTTAAGCAACATAATATTGATGATTGTGCCTTAGTCAATGTTTACAGGGAAGGCAGATCCTGGTTTTAACATTATTCATCAGTATAGCTAAATAGATATGTTACTTTGTTAATGTTATTTGTCGTATTTGACTATTTGCATTGTGTGATTTTTCAGTCGGTTAATTCCTTAAGCAGAACTATATAGGATTTTAGATAAAAAAGTTTCAGTTTTCGAATTTGTGTAATGAATCGTTTAAGAATAGCCGTGTGGTGTTGCTGTTCGTGTTAAAAATGCTCTCTGTTTTTGTCACTTGTGAGTTGTGTTTTTAAATATCGTGGCTGCTGAAAAATCATTAGCAAAATGTTATGATTACATATTCAGTCTAGCTGTCATAACGTGCATCGGGCTCATGTGTTATGAATGTGGTCACAATGGTGGAATTCATAATGATCCCGTCATCCCTTTGGGCAAAGAGTTAATAGCAACGCAGAGCGTACTTGATCGCGCCTACGCCCGAGAAAATATATGAGGACGCCACCAGTGAGTCGCGTGTTGCTTTGTCACAGCGTCTCTTAAAACCACGTGTATCTCACTGATTAATTCGGAGGCGTGGTCGACCAATCAGATGACTCAATTTCTTCAACAGACACCGAGGCTAGCTCGTTTGAAACAGCTTCTTATCTTCACCAAACTTTGCAACTTATTGGGGTTCCACTAGCCTCTCACAAAACACAAGGTCCCACAACCACACTTACATTTTTGGGAATACAGCTCAACACCACCAAAATGACAGCCAGTCTTCCTCATGATAAACTACTCAAATATACACAAGCCGTGAAACATTTAACAACAATTAGCAAAACAACTCTGCGTGATTTACAATCAGTCACTGGCATGCTTCAATTCGCAACCTCAGTTGTCCGTCCCGGCAAAGCCTTCCTGCGCAGACTCTATGACATTTCCATAGGGGTCTCCAATCCAAACTTCTTCATTAACATTACCAATAAAGTTAATCAAGATCTATCGATATGGCTACATTTCCTTCAGCACTATAATGGAACCACCATCATAAATCCCTCCACCATTGCACACTCAAAAAGCATACATCTGTACAGCGACGCTTCCAAATTGGCTTTTGGTGCCACCTACAAATCCAAGTGGAAACAAGCAACTTGGCCAAGCGAGTGGCAAACTCTTGACATAACCATTCTCGAACTGTACCCCATATTTGTTCTGGTTAGCATGTTCTCTCCTTCTATAGTCAATTCCACCATCACATTCCATTGTGACAATGAAGCAGTGGTGGCCATTATCAACAAACAGTCATCCAAACAACCCATGATAATGAAGATAATTCGACCCCTTGTTCTGGTCCTTCTTAAGTATGACATCAATTTTAGTGCGCTTCACATTCCTGGTGTACACAACTTATTAAATGACGCAATTTCTCGGCTTCAGGTGGACTCCATTCTCTTGAAACGATATGGGATGCAGCCCCATCCAACAATTATCCCAGCACATCTACTACCCAAAAACTTCAACTTACAGTCAACACACTATTAAACAAATCCCTCAAACCCACCACAAACAAATCTTATTTACATCACTGGAATACTTTTGCTCAATTCTGTTTGTCCATAAGTCATAACGCCTTACCTTCAGACGCAGTTTCCGTTTCACTGTTTATCGCCCACCTACATAATCAAGGTCTAAAATACTCCACAATCAAAACATACACATCATCTATATCATTCATTCATCGACTTAAAGCAGAGTCTGACCCCATTGCCAACCTCTATGTCACAAAAGTTTTAAATGGTATCCTCAACTCACAACTTCATCCAGCTTCAAAACTATTACCAATAACCAAACACATCCTTCACAAACTGATAGATTCGATTCCTTTTTGTACTTCCTGTCACTATACTCGCTGCATGATCAAAGCCCTTTACCTCTTATCTTTCTATGCTTGCCTCAGGGTAGGAGAGGCAGTCCACTCCAATGATCCCTCGCACACACTCACTTTATCACATCTCACAGTCTTGCGCAACCACAACCAAACAAGCTACCAAATCCAGTTCACCTCTTTCAAACATAGCCAACGATCCACCCCAAAATTAGTTCTGCAAAGTTTGATCAGACCTGAATACTGTCCAGTAGTTGCTCTTCAAAATTACCTTTCACTGAGGGGAATTTCCCCTGGACCCATCTTCCTGGACAAGCACGCTAAACCATGCACCAGACATTATTTCACATCACTCCTCAAACAAAGCCTAGCCCTAACTTCCCTTCCGCAATCCAGTTACAACACACATTCCTTCCGTATTGGCAGAGCCACTCAACTAGCCGCAGACAACAATCCTGATACAATAATAAAATCCACAGGCAGATGGAAAAGCTCGGCTTACACACAATACATACGGCCAACATCCTTCACACTACCAGCATGACATAACAATTATCAAATACAAACCAAACCATTCAGCTCAGCACCATCAATTTCCTTAAGGTGTCAGGCTCACTGCCCCTTAACATCTTTCCTTCAATTCTCAATGTCCTTTTTCTTCTTTTCTTTCTCAAGGCGTCAGTACACACTGGCCTTAACATCTTTTCTTCAGTTCTACATCTCCTTTCAAGGTGCCAGTACACACTGACCTTACTTCTTTAACCTCTTTACTATCACCCTCCCCCCTTTTACATCCTATCTTACAAGCAACCGATGCCCCTTTGCTAGAGTCTCATTGCCGTTGCATCCTCACTGGAGGCCAGTACACACTGCTTCAGATGGGAGTGCCAGTAGGCAATGAACCTCGGGCAGGGGGGCTTTGTGTTCTTTGTTCTCCATTTGTTCTCGTTTGTTGTTATCTTGTAGTGGGATGTCAGTCAGAGTCTAGCCTCTGACTTTGGCCTTTTCAATGACATCCCACCGTTTCTATTCGTGCTATTGTAATTATTGTATATATTATCAATATTATTGTACTGCCAATTATTTATCTTAACAGTTTATCATTATCTAGGTCATAATTTTACTCATGCATTTGGTACATTGGTTAAAACTTTCTTAGCTGTCATAACATTTATCCAATCTAAATTACCTTCCCTATAGTAACTTTCTCATTTGGACACTCTGTATTTGGTATTAACTATTTTCACTATTATAAACTCATTATATGTACTTAGTTTAATATTTCTTATCACACAATTTTGTCAAAGCATAAATTATATATATTTTGCCACCCATGTAATTACTACCAATCTGAGTTATGTATTTGTATTTGCAATATCAATCTGTATACTTTATTTACATACTTGGTTAATAAACTGTTTTTTTATATATACCCAACCTCCATGACTTGTTCTCTTTGACTCCCTCACAAAAATATATGAGGACGCCACCCATGAGTCGCGTGTTGCTTTGTCACAGCGTCTCTTAAAACCACGTGGATCTCACTGATTAATTCGGAGGCGTGGTCGACCAATCAGATGACTCAATATCTTCAACAGACACCGAGGCTAGCTCTTTTGAACCAAGTGGAGCTTGCGCTCCCTCTTGGTTCTCGAAGTGGGCATTTCCTATGTAGAAAATGCGATGGTAAGAACTTACCTTCACGATGTCAACTTGATTTGACAAGTCCAATTTAATAAGCAATCAGTATTATGCATCGCATTAGAGTCTCAGGTATCGCAGCAACTTGTAAATATGCAAAATCGCCTTAAATGTGCGAGGCGATTAACTTTTCCGACTAAATTCCAATATGGCGGCGAGATTGCGAACTTGTTGTGATGATGAATAAAGGAGAGGAAAAGGCAACTAGGTCCAAAAGTTATAAGGTATAAATCTAGTATAAACCGACTCACCTGTGAAATGTATTATCAAACAGATGATGGTATGATGTCATGCAAGAGACCGTTTGTTGACATATACCAGAATTCGGAGTGGAATTTCGCCGAAAAGTTAGAAATTAATCGAATATCAAGTGTTCTCCCGGATATTGGTAAAAAAAACAACCCATAGCAATTAAATTCAGTCAATTCTGTCACTGTTGGTGACTTTAAATTCTTCTCAGTACGTATTTTTAAAGTGATAGATTAAGCTGTTAAACCAACAAGGGAGTACCCGATCGACTGTTGGTCTGTTGGGCTAAGCAAGGCCTCTTGGATCAACAGTGCCATGTGCTTTTGTTGATCTCGGGTATAGTCACCTGAAGCTAGGCGTGTGATTAAAAAAAATTGTAATCACCACACAGGTGGTTTGAGTGAGCCCTCTTATCGGAGCTATAAGCTCTTTGGTTTGAGTTCTCTGGCATGGTCGAAACACTTCGTTTCCCCTAGCTCCGGTCGAACGGTGATATAAATATATACCCAGACGTCTTGTAGGGCTACGTTTTCCCCAGCGTCCGCCATGTTTACTATGGATCTTTCATCAAATAATTTATAGCTACTAGCTGTTTATTTCATGACGGTACTGTATCTATGGTAATAGGGGCGAGGCATCTTGCCTTCCCCAAGTACTGACTTGGATGTTGTCTAAACTGATAAAAGAGGTTCACAGGAAAATAGGTGTAGTTCGTCATGTTGTCCAGCGATATTTACAAAACTTTTCTTTCAAATGCACCGATGGAAAGTGAAAAGCAATTGTGGGGTATAGTAAAAAATGTTATCATTAAAGTCTTATGACTGATATAGTCGATGAGGCTGATGGTGAGAGTCAGCGCCTTTAAGGTTTCTCTGATGTGTTACAAGCCCCCGAATGCTGGGTCGGACCACCCTTTACTGCGCGACCAGTGTGTTGAAAAGACTATGGTCGGAGAAGTTTATTTTGGTTAAGTGGGGTGCGGTTCCTTTCGCAGTAAATTAATGATTATCCACTTCTGACTGACAATGTGCGTAGACTTATTACATAAGGCATGTCATAAGATGAACCGAGTATCCATACACATGATCTTATTTCGCCGAATACCAACATATCCTTATCGTGAAATGATTAATTCAAGTGAAGTTCATTCATTCCCGTCAATGCACGACGAATATTGCGTGGGAGTCTTATATGAGGTAAAATCTCATCTACCATCCCCCCCCCCCACACCCATGTAAGACGACTCGCGTGAATTACTTGTGACGTAACGTTATAAACAATATGACATCACTTTCCCAAACACAGCATCTGAATAACTCTTGTTTTTATATCAAAATGCATCATTTCAGATGTGGAAAGTTGATGTCGCTAGTTTTCCTTCTTGTCTTTTATTTGCAATAATCACTGATATTTCATGAATTTCAAAAACATTAATAAGATATACAAAATGCTTGATGGTTAAAGCATATTGTTTAACATAACGGCATATCATATATTTAATTCAACAATATAATTATGTTAATGCAGAAAACAAACCTCAAGAGGAAAATTTCCAGCAAATAGTGTATCAATTAACAATATAAAATCAACGTTGCTGTCAAATTTATTTCAGTCATGAGACTTAAATCTAAGTAAAATGTCATGATATATATGGTCTATGAAACATTCTTATTTGTACTAGTCTGCGTCCCAGACTCCAGGGGTTCCGCTACGCTTCTCGTCCTAGAGTCTACGAAAAGATAAGGTCTTAAACTGGCGCGTCCGAATATTATTTAGACACGTTCGTTAATCTTCGTGACCAATCAACGCAAAGGTTGTGACCCGGATTGACCTTAATTGCGCGTGTCTGGCTTGTGATACGCACCCTCGGTTCTATATGACGTCATGGACATTGTAGTGGACTGCGTCCAATGAGAACACATTGAATGTCTTCTGGAATTATGGGGCGTCTCAAAAGTTCAAATTGACACCACAACAAGCGCTTTAACCGCTTAGCTGCATGATAGTATGTTTACGTAATAGTCAGTTAAAAAGAATCAGTTGTGTGTCTGCTTCTCTCGCCGACTGTGTGATTAACGGTGCCACTCAGCGTGAAACAACAAATCGGAGTGTTGTAGAATGTGTGCCCGGCTCATAAAAATCACTCGTCCGGATGGATAAGTTCTTCGGAACTTGTAGAACTAACCAATGAGAGACAACGACTCAAATGTACCCGAGAGTGACCGAGAGACACGGCTTGTGATTGGAGCATTCCAAATCTTGGATGCCTGTCCAGTTCAATACATTAAGGTCCCCTAGACCTGATGGCGAGACTATTGAATATCAGTACATGTAAACAGCGCCCGCAGCCATCAGGCTAGGGGACTTGACTATATTTGTACCAATATACGCCAAAACGCACATCTGACATTCTAGGGTCAAACATTTTTCTGGGAGAGCATGGCCCCAGACCCACACCCCCCCACCCCCCTAGAATTCGGCCTACACATTGATTCCATCCAAGCTACGCCCCTGACAATTGCCGATTTATCTTCTAAAACAATTTTAGCCTTTGTTTAATTAAATGCATCCAATGTTGTTTGCAGTTAAAGAAGGTAACAATATTCAAACAACAGATATATTCTTAACAGTACAGGCCATAACTAGTTCTGCGTTTTCAGTGGGGTGAGCTCGAGAGACATCATAATATCTTTATAGAACGGCATTGCATTCAGAATCCACAATTCCACTGCGTACCGCTATAACCGCTATAACAGGTTCACGTCGATATCAGCTGACATGAGCCGCGTTCAACATTTCAACCCATTCTTCCAATGAGCCAGTGATTTTCTCACCCACTGGATCAATTTCACTAGCCCAGGCTTTTTACTTCCCTTACCCCGCCCTACGACCCCAAACCAAGATGCAATGAATAATGTTGTACGTCCTATAAGCAATCACTCATTCCATTCATTTAGGGTAATGTTTTGGAGTTATCCAGAACCCTATTCCTTTCGGATTTTTTCGTGTCATTAAACATAAGTTTGCGGTGCCCCCAGTGGTGCTCGTGGCCTGATTCTCTTGACTCAGCTTCCTTTCTACAGCTAGAATCATACCCAAATTGACGATAATATTGTGACCGGGATTTCTTGGGTAATTGCGGTCTTGTCCTTGGTCACTTCGGGGGTTATTTCACGGTAACGGGAGGTCACATTTAAGAGTGAATCAAGCAGCTGATCGAATAACAGCTGGTTTACGTTGATATAAGCTGAGTATTAGGAGCGATTCATGTTGATACAAGCTAACAGTTTTACATTATATAGGAGTTGACCGTTTAAATTGGTTCAAGTGGGTAACAGCCAGCGATTTTGACCAATTCACGTTGATATCAGCTGGAAATTATAACCTGCTCACTTTGATATCAGCTGACAATTATAACCAGCTCACTTTTATATCAGCTGACAATTATAACTGGCTCACGTTGATATCAGCTAGCAATTATAACCGGCTCACGTTAATATATGCTGACAACTATAACTGGCTCACGTTTATATCAGCTGACAATAATAACCGGCTCACGTTGATATCAGCTGACAATTACAACTGGCTCACTTTGATATCAGCTAGCAATTATAGACGGCTCACGTTGATATCAGCTGACAATTATAACTGGCTCACTTTGATATCAGCTAGCAATTATAGACGGCTCACGTTGATATCAGCTGGCAATTATAACTGGCTCATGTTGATATCAGCTAGCAATTATAACCGGCTCACGTTGATATCTGCTAGCAATTATAGCCGGCTCACTTTGATATCAGCTAGCAATTATAGACGGCTCACGTTCATATCAGTTGGCAATTATAACCGGCTCACGTTGATATCAGCTAGCTAGCTCACGATAATATATTATATAACCGGCTCACGTTGATATCCGGCTCACTATTGATATCAGCTAGCAATTATACCGGCTCACGCTAGCAATTATAGCCGGCTCACGTTGATATCAGCTCACGGCTCACGTTGATATCAGTTGGCAATTATAACCGGCTCACGTTGATATCAGCTAGCAATTATAACCGGCTCACGTTGATATCAGCTAGCAATTATAACCGGCTCACGATAATATATGCTGACAGCTATAACTGGCTCACGTTTATATCAGCTGACAATAATAACCGGCTCACGTTGATATCAGCTAGCAATTATAACCGGCTCACGTTGATATCTGCTAGCAATTATAGACGGCTCACTTTGATATCAGCTAGCAATTATAACGGCTCACGTTGATATCAGCTGGCAATTATAGACGGCTCACGTTGATATCAGCTAGCAATTATAACCGGCTCACGTTGATATCTGCTAGCAATTATAGCCGGCTCACGTTTGATAGCTGACAGCTATAACTGGCTAACCGGCTCACGTTATATCAGCTGAATTATAACCGGCTCACGTTGACCGGCTCACGTTGATATCAGCTGACAATTATAACTGGCTCACTTTGATATCAGCTAGCAATTATAGACAGCTCACGTTGATATCAGCTGGCAATTATAACCGGCTCACGTTGATATCAGCTAGCAATTATAACCAGCTCACATTGATATCAGCTAGCAATTATAGCCGGCTCACGTTGATATATGCTGACAACTATAACTGGCTCGCGTTTATATCAGCTGACAATAATAACCGGCTCACTTTGATATCAGCTACTGCCTCGATTGGAATACAGTGGCTGCTTAGCGAATTCCCTCTCTGCCAACGATAACGAGTGCATACTGCCTAACTTAATTTGACCAGTGTACTTAACCCAAAAATGGAATCATATTTCGTCTTTAACTTAATAGCAGACCCATTTCTGCTCCTGGACCGCAAAGCAGTCAAATTCAACACACTTAAACAGGTTATCAGCTCTCAACAATTCAGTAAAAAAATCATCAAGATTTGTGGCCTGACCGGATTCGCTCAACTTGCGCTTTTGTTGACATTCGCTTCGTGTAAGTATTAACCAGATTAATCAGTTCATCTTTATCACTCTAATTGTTCTTGGTTGTCAATTGATAAGAACGTTAAGTGTTTTGTCTCCCTCAACAGTGCAAAACGTACGTCATTTTCTCCAGAGTTGTATTATATCATATTAGCAGCCTTAGAACACGCGCAGGTTAAATAAATAAGTTCTGCAAATTTTTATTTATCGCCTCGCCGTTATAACCCAGTCTTTCATTTCGTGTATGTCAATGCTAATACGTGTCAAACTTACTCTGTAACGCGTTGTTTGGCATGTCAGCGTTGATAATGGCCTTTATCGCGATGACACATTCACGCGATTATCAAGCGTAACTACACACCAAAATAATGGCCGTATATATTTTCGCTACCGTGACGGAAATTACACAAAGGTTTTATTTGGGTTGCTGGTGCTCTTTTCTATTAGTGCCTCATTTGTGGCCGACGTGATCGGATCATCTCCGGTTGAGTTTTTAAATCTATAATTGAATCGCATTAAATTAACACATATCAAAGACCTGTGTCGGTGAGGGTCAGATTAAAACGTCACTCCCACCGAAGAAAACTGTGTAAGAAGGTTGTCTAAACGACTACAATATTGGGTTAGTCGTTTACCATTGACGTTGTGTGGGCAGTAGTATACGTCATGTCTATTATATACATTCTTATGCTGAATCATATACATCAATATTAATTATGAATTCAGGATAACGCGAGATTAGTTGTGTGGATCAAGTCAGTGATTACAGGCCCGTAGCCAGGATTTTTAGTGGGGGGGGGGGGGGGTTCTTTTCCCCTCAATATCATACCCCAACAACAGGAGCATTACTATATAAGATAAAGACTTTTGACACCTTGTTTTTTGTTCTTAAATTGTTTCTAGCTCGTGAGTCATTTATATGTTATAGCCCCGGTGATTCTCTAAATAACCATGTAAGTTTGATATTTCTCCGATTCGTTGTTACCGAGATATTGCCTCCCAGACAAGACTAGAATGCTATAGCGAAAAGGTGTTGATGACTTGAAGCCTTATCGCACGGGTAGCTGGCGAGTTGAGAAAAAGACTAAGAAACGTCGTAATTACCAGAGGGAGGACTCAGCCAGACTATTAAAGCATTCCCCCCTTTTCAATTATCAGCACGACATGTCTACACTAGCCCGAGTCACCCTTTGCCTTTATGGCGGGGGTGTGACCCTGATGGGTAGTCTTGGTTGGTAACTTTCCCATCGGACAATGACCTTACGAGTCCACGTCCCATGTGGACCGTTGGGCCAAGACATGTGCGGAGCGGGCCTGAACCAATCAGGTGTCAGCTGATCGAGCGGTTTGGGGCGTAATCCAAAGCCCGGAACCCGGATATAAGGGCTACACACGCTGGTTATCAGGGAGAGCTTCCTAGCGAAGAGACGAAGATATCTGACTAAGATTCTGATCGAGATTCCAGAAAAGCTATAAGCTTAACTTGAATAAACAACAAGAACTCTACTCCTGGACTCATGTTATTTCTCTGGCTAGTCCCCACTCATGCAACTACAGGCAGCAACGTTTCCTATAACGAAGGAGCGCGCATAAACGAAGAAATTAAGTATAAGACTTTCCCCGAAAGCGCCAAGCGATTAAACGATTCTTTAAGATGACGCTTATACTAAGATTAAAACGAACTAAAGCGATGTCATTAAGGTATTGTGGGACTACCTTGGTGACAGCCTTGTCGGTAATAGACCCACAGCTAATGGTGCTTGTGAAGCTCACCTGTTCTGATTTCTCTAGTTCTCATTCGTGAAATGATCCATGCCACACAGTTCTGAATCTTCTGAAGAAGTCATATGAGACTCAAAATACTCGTACACTAATACACACACACTAAACTCCAATAACAGTTTTCAAAATATATTATTTAACTACCTTTAAGTCTCTACATTTGTATTCAGCACTGCCTTCTGGTCAATATAGGATTTGTACCGCAGCCAACACGTCCATTTGCGTCTCTTGAACTGTATACCTGTGGCAGGGTGATGACATCTGTCATTGATATCTGATGTGTGTATGCCCGTTATTCACAGGTGTCCGTTATCCACAGCTTCTTGCCAAGTTTCACTGTGGTTGATTCTGCTGTGTATTCAGATGGTGATGCAGTCGAATGGGGGGGGGGGGGGGGGGGGGGGGGGGGGGGGGGGCTCCCAAAACACACCCGGAGCGGCGTGTTGGCGGCCAGCGATCCGAGAAGCCTGATTGTCCGTGGGTCGTGAGTATGTTCGATACCGAAGTTGACGGCCTTTAGTGTGGATCCACCTTGATCATTGAGACATGGATGTTAACAGCTGCTCACTACGTGTAAGATCGTTTTGACCACAATAATTTGATGCTCCCTGCTATACCTTAGGTCAGGTCAACATTTATCGCCAAGAACTAAGAACTTGACCGAGTTGATTTGGAGAGCGAGGATTAAAACGTCATTGGATGCCGTTTATAGATATTTCAGGGGACAGCTCGAGTCTGCTAGCATCAAGAAGGTTCAAGTGAGCATGATACCAGAACTGACGAAGTGAAGGATTATGTGGTGAACGCCAAGCGCAACGTGCCACACAGGGGGTATAATGGTGACACAGTCGTCAATGATAAAGCCCTGCTGGTAGTAAGACTTCTCATCGTCTGTTAGTTCTCCAAAGCTGCAGACCTACTAGTGTCGTGAATAACCATTTGTCTTTAATTACTGTTCATTTTGGAAGTATTCATCTCCAAATATAAATAGATTGCGGGAAATCCAACGTATTCTTACACAATCAATCCAAAAATTCTCGTCATCGCCTGAGTCGTTAAACCTCCAGAAATATTCTTCGTTCATATAATTGCCAAACAACGTAAATTACTGTGTTTAGGGTCTGAAGTCTGAATCTAATGTAGATATAGTTTGTTATCATAAACTGTATGTAAATTGAGTAAGCTTAGTTGATCAACAGGCGCTGTTGAACTTGAACAGAACACCGTCCATGTTGCGAACGATGAAACGAACCTAACTACGATTAGTAGGTTACTGATCAGCAATCAGGCACATTTGCGCAGGGCGATTTTTAGATGCCGCACGGGTTCGGCAGGAGTTGTTAGCGCGGAGATAAAAGTTGTCGGTGTACCCCCGATTTTTGTTGCCTTCCAGATTGAGAACGCAAAAGAATGGTTGCAATTCCCTTTGACAAGGAATCTCAGAGTGACTATCAGCTTCATGCCTGGGTCCGAAGGTGCTCGCTGTCTAAAAACATAAAAACATTAAGACAAAGAATCAATAATACTCTTAAAAAAGGACATAAAAATTAAAGAATTATTTGTGCTGTGATTTTTAACCAAAGACAAACCTTTAAAATGTACGTAATATTAGCAATATTTGAAATATATACTTACCTTGTTTCTTTGGAAACAGAACAGAACACTCCAAGGCGGTAACAGGGTCTTTAATGTGGATTACGTACGATACAAAATATGCATGAGCCAAACAATGAGCATGATACATTGTTAAACTAACAATACACGGATTAACATGCTTATCAAATATGCAACCTTAACGCATACATGTTATCAGCTGTTGTGAAAAATCCCAAACCCAAAGTAGATTAATGTAGTGTAGGAAGGTTGTTGGTGAAAGGGGAGAACAATGTAAATTTCGATGAGACGTCCAGCTGGAGGTATTTTCTGTAGCAATCTGATCGCCAGTCTCCTAATACTTGTATGAGCTCGCCAGGCATTCCACACTGCAGAGCCCAGCTGGCACCGCCTCGGCGAAAACTGTGAGTGCTGTAAGCAGCGGAGTCTACTCGCGAAAGCTCGGGACCTGTAATAGGCAATTATCCCATCCAGTTGGTTGAGGACAGTGGCATGTTGTGATCCTGTGACATGATAGACAGAAGTGACTGATATGACATGTGGCCCTGGTATGCCAATCCTAAGCTGATGTTGTCATACGGCCTGTAATATGACACAAGCGAATACCAGAAGAGATTGTGCCCTCTCTGGTTGAGTCTGCTTATGGAGTCACATAAAATGTTGACCTTGCCCGGTACATATATGCATCGAATCGCAAAGTCAAACATATTGGCCAGCCAGAACAGGCCACGTATATGTACCATGACGCCAGGGCTGCGGCAAGCTCCCTTGTTAATTGCTGCCATAGTACAGATATTGTCCGTCATGACAGTCACTTCGCTGTTAGCGAGGTAGGGGGCCCACCGATGTACTGCTGCAGCGACAGCAACAGTTTCTTTTTCGTTGATGTGACAATTAGCGATTGGCGGCATGTCGACGTTCCAATTGATGTACATCCAGTCTACGCCATAATCTATGATTGCTCCGCCCCCAGTTTGCGAAGCATCCGTGGTTAAGTTGTGGGAGAAAGGACGACGGAAGTTAAAGCGTTTGCTGTTGAATGTGTCCATGTAATTCAGCCACCAGTCGATATCCGCGTGAAATTCATGAGTTAGTATTGCTTTGTGTGAGGGGTTTATTAGCTTGCGCATGGTAGCCAGCACGCGTTGCAGGTAAATCCTACCGCCATGAACGACGTGCGTAGCCCATTGGAGTTTGCCGGCGAGGCTTTGCAATTGCCTTAGAGAGGCGCGGCGTTTTGTGCGAAATTGCTGCAGAAGTTGTTTGAAGGCCTGGGCCTTGTCGAGCGGGAGGCTGAGGGTGCAGTCGGAGGTGTCGATTTGAATGCCAAGGAAGGTAAGGGCGGTCGTTGGTCCTTCCAACTTGTGATAAGATAGTCCGAATCCAAGAGAACGAAATATTGAGATAGCCGTGTTCATTTCTGATGTGCATTTTTCTTTGGTGTCGCTCACAATTAAAAAGTCATCTAAGTACACAACCGTTTTAATACCATGCTTGCCAAGTATGCGCTGAAGAGATAAAGATAGTCTGTGGAAACATTCGACTGATAGCCTTGCACCAAACGGGAGACGCGTGTCACACATATACGTGTACTCACTGTGTCCTTTAAATTTCCATTTGAGGCCAGCGAGGTGATGGTGGTTGGGTGTAATCCGTACACTCCGGTAAGCGTCTTTTAGGTCTATTTTGGCAAGAAATTTGCCAGGCGAAATGAGTTGCGTGGCATGTTTGACAGTTTGATATCTGATGCGAGATGTGAGACGAGCGTAGTCACTGACAGCGCGTCCGGGGGGTCGACTACAGTCATGTATGAGCCGCACACCTCCGTTTGATTTGGGTATTGCACCAAGGGCACTAGTTATCAAAGCGGGTTCGTCCACCACTAAGTAGCGGCCTTCTGCTATCTCTCGTAGTATTTGCTTCTCTACCTCGGAGTGTGCTGCCAAGGCTGATTTATAGTTATTGGTGTTTACCTGGTGATGGGGGAGGTCATTGTTAATAATAGGGAATCCATGAGTGATACCGGACAAGAGATATTGTTGGTCAGGGTCATTTTCCAGATGCGTCTGCCATGCGGGAAGGTGGTCTGTGAGGGACGAGGTGGTGGGTGGGGGGACAGGTATGTCTAACCCCTTGCAGGCACGTTTTTTGACGGCTCGGTGCTGGTATGTGTGTGCTGCAGCTGGCTGTGGGGTTCACCGCAACCGGGGACACTGCAGCGATGGACGTACCTACAGGCTGTGCCCCAGTGACATCTGCCCGCATTATACAAGCGGCATACCTCTTTTGGGAGTCTGGTACGGGCGCTGGAGGAGAGGGCTGGCTGACGAGAAGAGGCCTGCAGACGGGGGCGAGTTTCGAGGTACACCTCGACGAGGTGTATGTTATCCTGCCCCCATTTGCATTTGGTCTGCGACTGCCATTTACGATACTCTTTATCGTAGTTGAGGAGTGATTGCCAGGTATACTTGGTGGCCAACTCGGCAATCTTCTCCATGTAGTTTAGATACATGTTCGTGTCCTGAAGGGACAGATCGCCTCGCGCCATGAGCTCGCGCATGATTATTAAACTGGCACGCATCCACTGTAGCGGCGTGGTAGATTCCAGGCGGGGTTTGCTGGCACCTGAGTGGAGGACGACGCGCTCGTCACCGTCACTGAATATTACGCGCTCCGATGACGGGAGAGAAGGAAGGTGGTCCGTAATGGCCAGATGGCGAGTGGACTTAGCGAAAGGTAAAGGATAGTCACCTGTTCCGGCTTGTTGGATGTTAGGTTGGAGGAGATGCGCGACACTCTCCACTGGCCCGAGAGTGGGAGCGCTGGCGTTTGTATGCGTCGGTACCGGGGGTGAGATAATGTGTTCCAACAGACGGATCTGTCCCAGAGGTGTCACTCTTATGTCTAGAATATCTTGTGGCTTCAGCAGGGCGAGGGTAGGCAGCGTGGTGAAGCCGTTAGACTTCAATTTCTCGACGTTGCATTCGTCTACACCTTGCGATGTCAACCATTCGGACAAATTATCAGCGTTGGCCCCACTGCTGCTTCCCCTGCTGGTTGTAGGGGCCGGAGAAGTAGGTCTTGGCTGATGTGTTACTGAGGAGTTACCGGCGATAGTGGCCGGGCTCTGAGTGATCGGCACAGGAGTCGCGATCTGTGGTGCCAAAGGGCCTGATGTAGATGCCCAAATCTCTGGGAAGAGGCTTCTTGCGATGGAAGCAGGAGTGCTTGACTCTGCCATAATGTGCTTTACAAGGAAACGATGACTAGGAAAAACCAGATAGGCTCGGATGCTACGGGCTTGAGAAGCTGCTGACGAGTGTTCGATGGCACAGAAAAATGGCTTAAATACCCGGTAAATGAAACACAAAGCTATTGGTCAAGACCCTGCCCGCTCCCTCCCGGGCCACACCCCCCACCCCATGCCACCCACCGTTGAGGCCACCCCCCAATAAAATAACCTATGTCCGGTGACATAGCAGGAGGCCAGGGAAACACGCTGTCCGGATGCCATAAACATCAAAGGTTAGTTGTATACGGGGACCCCCCACCCCCCACCCCCCGGTACCGCAGCGTCGCGTTCGTCTGTTTAACTCCTTACATCAAACGTAAGGATGCCTAAAGCGGAAAATTTTAGAGTCCATCCTCATGAATCATCCTTTCACTCCAACATTAGCTCCTTTATGAGGGTGTCATACTGTACATGCAGTATGCGGCGCTGTAACCAGGGCTCCACCCACCACCTCCGCTTCTGACGATCTGCTTCAAATATCAAGGCTGCCGGAATTCGAACTGTGCCTATGCATCCACAAAACCCATGTGTTCTGGATGCAGAAAATGCAAATATCTTACTTGGGAGGGCTTAAATTGACTGTCTGCAACGAAATGATTGATGAATATCTTGATATCGTAGCAGATTGTTTTTTGTTGCTTCAATCGGCGGCATGTTGCACAGCTCGTTTCAATTATCTATTATCTCACGTGTTTTTTAATGTACCTTGAGAACGAAATAAACATAAATATATTTCGTCTAAATGTCTACCAACGCATATTGTCCGGAACGTTAAAACTGCATTTTTCGGAGATTTGCTTCCATTTTTGTGTAGTTGCTAAATTGACTCGTTTACAATCCGTTCATTTGATTGGGAACGCCAAATTATCGATGATTGATCGATAAAGGCGCTTTGAAACAGCCTTCGAACCATGTTTACAAAAATATTCAAATGAATAGCGAACTAAACCAGTAACTAAGCATACGCAACTGTACCATTTTGATGTATAATCGCTCAACTTCGCCCGTTTTCAGCTTCGGATGTATTGTAGCGTCTACCGCGTGCAAAATAAGAAATCGAACATTACAATGGGTCACAACTGTGACTCGAGTTTTTTTTATATTATACTAAACGTAGTAAGGAATTGGAATTTGGAAGAGTTTTGATGAAATGCACATATAAGGTGTTCCCGTGGTGGTTTGACAAACAGAATAAATCATAATATAATGTTAACTATTTTCGATAGGTGCTGTTCCAAAGTAGCATATAAAGGCAGAAAGTCCCAGAAGGAGGTCACAGATCTAGTCAATTGGCCGGTGTCATGTGTTCGCATCCCTTCAATTTGGAATTTATGATATATTTTGATGCGCAGACAATATATTTCTAGAGCCAACTACCAAAGTAGCCTAAAAAAGGACACCTTGTTTTTAAAATCTTCAAAGGGCTGTTTTTCGCAAAAGTTGCGTCACAAAAACCAAACTTTTAACCGAATAATAACGAAGCTTAACTAAATCCATCAGCATTCCTGACCTTTGCCAACGATCAAACAATCGTATTCACTGCATTTAACCAAACAAACCTTGTAAAAAAAACCATAATCCAACTCATCCCCAATCATCCCTTAACCCAATAGACTTAACCTGTCAGGGAATTATCTGCCTTTAAGAACCCTTAATTATTTCCAAACTAATATCGATAAAATAGCCTTACTTTAAAGAGTAATGCAGCTGAGAAAAGTCGGAACCAAATCAGTCAGTGCTGGTAGGTCTTTTTAACCAAGTGGAGCTTGCGCTCCCTCTTGGTTCTTGCGGAAGGCGTCGCCAATGTAGAAAATTCGCTCATAAGACCTTACCTTCACGATGTCCACTTGATGTAACTAGTCCAATTTAATAAGTAATCAGTATTATGTATTGCAAAAGAGTCTCAGGAAGCGCAGTAAATATGCATAATCGCCTAAAATTCGGGAGGCTATTAACTTTTCCAACTAATCTGCAATATATGGCGGCGAGATTGCCAAACGTAAGTCGGATGGAAACGGACTTGTTATGTTGCTGAATAAAGGAGAGCAAAAGGCAACTAGGTCGGAAAGTTATAAGCTATAAATCTAGTTTAAACTGACTCACCTGTGAAATGTATAATCATGCAGATGATGGTATGATAAAAACTATCAGAATTCGGGTGAGCTTTGTTGACTTCCGGTTTCTGCTTTGTGTTGCTCCTGTTGTCAGTGTTCCCCATGTGGCAAGGGATGATTTCCTCAAACAAAACGTTTGTGGAAATAACAAGTGTTAGGTACATATTCAAGATGCAAGTATCATTCAGGATAATCAGGAAGAAAATGTGCTTTGTTGTGACACAAGTTATGTATAGCGTTAGCCGTGCACGACATCTTATATATGTATACTAGCGTCCGACCGGGGCTATGTATGCTACCGTCCGACCGGGGCTATGTATGCTACCGTCCGACCGGGGCTATGTATACTAGCGTCCGACCGGGGCTATGTATACTAGCGTCCGACCGGGGCTATGTATACTAGCGTCCGACCGGGGCTATGTATGCTACCGTCCGACCGGGGCTATGTATACTAGCGTCCGACCGGGGCTATGTATGCTACCGTCCGACCGGGGCTATGTATACTAGCGTCCGACCGGGGCTATGTAAGCTACCGTCCGACCGGGGCTATGTATGCTACCGTCCGACCGGGGCTATGTATACTAGCGTCCGACCGGGGCTATGTATACTAGCGTCCGACCGGGGCTATGTAAGCTACCGTCCGACCGGGGCTATGTATGCTACCGTTCGACCGTCGTTGTTGTGACACTGGTTATATATATATATATACATATATATATACATATAATCATAAAGATTATCTTGGAGCCATCCATATTAATGAATATGCAATGAATATGATGCATGACTTTGAGATTATTTGAGGAAGATGGCAGGTTTATATATATATATATATATATATATATATATATATATATATATATATATATATATATATATATATATATATATATATATATATATATATATAAATATATATATATATATATATAAATATAAATATATATATATATACATATACATAGAGAAAGATAGAGAGAGAGCAATGCCCAGTGCTATCTTTGCTGCTGTTTTGCTACCAAACTTGGTCACCAAGTGTTGCTATTTCTCGCGCTTGCTTTGATTGTTGGATAATCCAGCATTTGAAAACCTTCAATGAGAAATTCCAGATAAATGCTATATTCAAACTGCACAAGAGAGTAATTCGTGTTATAGTTAATAAAACCTGTAATAGTTACCTGCTCTTTAAAAGTAAAAAAATGTTAAAATTGCACGACATACAATAGCTCCATGAACTGTAAGATAATTAAATACAGTACCATAATATACGTGTTTCCACACTTACAGACATACGCGGATATCATTTACGTCGAAATGACTCAATTGATAGGGCTGCGAGATTAATTAACATGTTATTGCAATAATTAATATAAAAAACAATTGGTGGAACCCATTCGTGCACCAACATAGCCAGTCTGTTGTCATGTGATAGCATAGGCTCCATAGAACGATGTCCGACAGCTTCACAATTGATGAATTTCAGTTTTTAAAATATCCACCAGAACATGAGGCAGGCGGTTGTGGTCATGACTCTCCAGACGGACCCTCTGACGGATTCAGCTGAAACATATTTCCAAGCCATGATCTAGTAACCAGCATCATTTGATGTGCCCTGGTTGTGGTTATCAACGGAAGGAGAAAAACACTCACAATTGCTGGTGAAGTTTATTAATGCTCTTTCTTCACCTAAAACGTTTTTAGCTACAATGATGAAGTTGTTCTTCGTGTCAAGAACTCTCAATATAGCTGTGGTGTAATTCATTCTCGACCGCGTTTCCTGCCACATATTACCCGGTTCATATGTTACAATTGAATGGTTCTTTATATTGCTGACGAATACTGGTCAGAAAAGAAGGTACTTTACATAAACTATGGGATATCCGGCGACTTCTCCAGTGTTCTCTTCGTGCCACGAGATCTCGGCCATTGGGTTGCTATACACTCGACAGTGCTTCTCAATCCCATTAGCGACCACTACGCTATTTTCAGAGCATTCAATCTTCGGTTTATCTGAAATGAGAGGACACTACGCATTTAGACAGATTTACATGGGAGTTATAAGCAACAAATGTTGAGTACAGCAATATAACTACACCGGATAAGTGCTAAATAATAGGACCTCTACACTGAAGTGTACCAGAGAGCGTGATACGTGGTTTTCCGGCGGACTTCACTAAGGCGTCTCGCAACAGAAACATTCGGATACAAATGTTTCCTCCTTTCTTGTACACATTTTGTAGCTACTACGGGGACATATTCGAGAGAAGATGAGCGTAACTTACAAGTGATATTGAGCATGGCCCATGCAAATAGAGTCACGTGGTTCATGGACGCCATACAGACAATTTTTTTGCCATTGTGTTCATGATGTGGAGCGTAGCCAGTGGAGGCGCTGACATCACCGACAGTTTCCAGTTTTCGACTAGACAAATCCACTGTAAACAAACTGTGTAAAAAGCCATATTTCACGATGAAAAGGTTGTTTTGTATCGGGTGTTCTGTAAATTGGTCTGTTACGTTGTGTGTCTGAATATTAAAATCGGGATCCACGATGATGACGAAAATACTGGGTCGCCTGGTTGGGAAATACACCCTGCATGCGAGGTCGACCGGTGAGTTCTCACTGGCGTGGATCACGTGACCCTCCGTGATGTTAACGAGATCGCTGCCATTCCTAATCAAGAGCTCTATGTGACTAGGTTCCCCTGAATAAAAACAAAAATCATTTGAGCCTCAGTAACATTGTTAAGTGATAGAGCTTACTGACTCTATTAAGACTGCCTTCGGGAACAAGTAGTTAAAATGTGTTACCCGTAGTAATAGATCAGCCTTCGCAATCCTAACATCATCATCATCATCATCATCATCATCATCATCATCATCATCATCACCACAGCCACCACCATCACCACCACCACCACCACCACTATCATCATTATCATGAAAGCGACAGGAGAAAAACATCTACGTAGATTCATCTCCCCCAGTTATTGACATATCCTGTACCATATTTTCTGTATTGATTAATGGCATGCCTTATAGCATAACTCACCCACGACTGTTACATTGATGAACTTCTCTGTGTGTAGACCCGCCTCATCGCGAAGGATGACACAGCCCAGCTGGCCACTGTCAGTGGGGTGAAGTTCTACGGACATAACATTACCATTGCTGGTGATCATGGCAGACGATATAAAAGAATTTTATTCGTCAACAAGGGCAAGACTACACATACGCGAAAAAAACACTCATTGCGATTTACCGTTTATTCAAAATATTGTATTGAATGATTATTGCTCCCCCGCCCCGAACTCTTCCCCCCCCCCCACCATCCCCCCCCCCCCCCATCCAACCCTCAGCGAACATTAATCAACTATACGGGCATTTCTTGGAAAGATTGGAAAGAAGGTGTGGGTGTATGTGCATGTTTGTGTGTAGGCTGAGTAGTGGGGTTGAGGGGAGTGGGGTTAGCAGGGTGGGCGGAGTATTGGGGTGAGGGGAGTGGGGTTAGCAGGGTGGGCGAAGTAGTGGGGTTGAGGGGAGTGGGGTTAGCAGTGGAGGAAAGCGAGGCTGTAGAATATGGAAAGTAGGTTGTGTAGGGGTTTGGGTCGTATCATGAGGGAGCAAGTGTGACTTTGTTCATGAATAATGACTGCTCTCCGAACACTTGCGAAGGCGTGTTTACAGCCGTTAACCTGTTAACGGTCATATCATATCAGGGAGGTGTAGATGTAGATCTGGATTGTGTTATCCGCGCATGTGACCCTTTTACAGTAAACAGGGCCAGACTTAAGGTTTGGCTAAGTACATATAACGAGGGGCCTCTCAAATGAGAAACATAACGTTGCTTGTTTCATTGTAAACTGAGTTCAAAAAACTCTCAAAAAGAAAAAAGAAAAACTCTCAAAAGAAAGGGTAGAAATATATGGTAATAACATGACGATGAAAAAATGGAAGATGGAGCTGAAAAAATACTTGAAAGCGGAAAAAGCAGGGTATCAGTTCGAATGTAAACCTTACCTGTTATCTCCAGGCGCATGCGTGTCGCTGTCTCGTCGGTAGCTGTCAGCACGTAATGAGTGTTCTTAGCAAACGCGCCTGTAAGCGATGTTCCATTACTAATGCGCCACTCTCGCGCGTTGGCGACAGCCGCATCGCTCTCGTTACCATCCGGGTGAATGTATACTCCACGTTTGACGAAAAATACCGACTCTTTTTCAACGTTGGGGCTTGCTTGGCATTCAATAGAGAAATAGGAGCCTTCCGGCCAATAAGATCTAAGAGGAAAGGTAAAGGCGGGCGGACTGATCACTGCCTCAAAGCCTTTATGACAGTCAAACAAACGCGCTATACACAGCTTGAAATGGGATACAAGAAAAGCACGCATTCGACGATGACACCAAAGAGTTTCCATGATGTAGCCCACACACAGCCATCACCCCGCCGCCCTGTAGACGAAACGGCGTTTGTTGGACATAACAAATTAGACTATGTAATAGGGTTGGATCACGTACCTGTAACTAGAGCGCCAAGGAAGACAATGGTGGCGACTAATTGATCAAACTCCATGCTTTATTATCTCGGTCAATCCGTTCAGAAAGCACATCGTGAAATATATACAGGGGTTGTGCTCACATTTACGGGGTGCCAGGAGTTACGTACATATTTATATTACGTACATATGTATATGGTGTGATGATACACTTCAAGTAACAGGGAAGTGACAAGAATTGAAACGGCTATTTTAATAAATAACATGTTTCGTATTTTCATAGTGCCTATGATGTGTTTAGATAATTCGTTAACTCATAACTATTTGGATACAGTAACCCCTCCCACTATTGAACCGGTTTCACGCTTGCTGCTGAAGAGCGTTAATCAGGCTTAAGCCTGACCCAGTTAATATCGGTTGGTGATGTGGGTGCCGCAACCACCTGTTACAACGTCATATGCGACCCAGCAGCCCGCACTGTTGATTACGCCGTTAATTCGATAACGCTGATTAACATATATTGATCCAAAACATGCATTTGAAAGTAAAAGAAATGTTGTAAGCAATGTAAAAAGGCTGAATATGACAGAACGTCAAGTATTAAATCACCGTACTAGTGACATCATGACATGATATCACGTCCAAAAACTAGGGAGGAAAATTTGAATGTCCCCCGAAATTGTTTCCGAAAATGTTGGGCCAGTACCATCAGTGTTCCAGCTGGCCCTGATCCGCGGGGTGGGGGGGGCACTTAAGTGTATAGAGGTAGTATATATGTGCCATGATAGATGCCCAAACTGTGCAGGTAAATGTGAAACTTACCATCAACTATGACAAAGTCAGTCAAAAAGTGGTTCAATCAAAAGGAGAGAAGGCTGTCATGCACTCTCAGCTATGTCCAAAAATGAAAAACATTGAAAAACATTGTTAGACATTGGAGTTTACCTTCTGTATTCTGAACTGGTTGTGTCGATTTTTGCCTCGTACAAACAATGTTATGATAAACTTGTTTCACATTGTACATGTTCACTGCACAAGGTTTCAGATTTATTTCCAAACTTTGCCCGCACACTTCATGGGCTGGGTAATACTTCTTTGTTAATAATGTGTAGATCAAGTTTAAAGTATGTGTGCCCTTATCAACTGTGTATTGCCTGGTGATTGAAAATTGCCGTGCAAAGGTGCCCTGTTTATGCTGAGAGCACCCTGCCCAAAATGAAACCTAGCTGGAACACTGTGACATTAGTATACTAAGGCGTATGTTAATTCGTAAAGGTGATTATATGATCACTACGTGTTGCCCTCCAGTCAGAATTTGACTAAACATCCAGTAAATGAAATGCTAGGACAGCATTCCTAAAATGACATCACCCAAATCTGTTCCCACAGTGTATTGAACCCACAATAACAAATCCCTAAATAAATATAGAACTCACTGCATGATTCCTGATTGCTGTGTACTATATATGATATAAACACTGGCCGCAAAAGCCTCAAAAAGGGTTTATACCAACGACGTTTACATATCTGATGTATGAATGCATAGATGCAAGCATATACAATAGTAGATATATGTTATAAGTGCATTAAAGGAACAACGCGAACCTCAATGCTGCATAGTATCAATCGTAAGCACGTTATTAGCGAGAGACCATAAATGGTCAGTTCTTCTTAATCTACATAAATGACATATATAGCACTGTTGACATAATGATGACCAATTATAAATGACACTACAGGTTACACGAGAGAGAGGATCAAAGATCAAGCCTATAACTTGCGAGTAGGCTTGCATAAAGCTTTACAAGGGGGAAAATCATTAGCAAACGCATTTAGGCCAAACGAAAATTGTGTGAATCGAATAGTTCTACGTGTATGTGTCAGAGGAAAAGAATTAAGGTGCTATACTTGATCAGTCTTCCCAATCAAATATACAGTACCTCTGTATTTAAAATAGTTCTGCACACGAATGGATAGTTGCTTTTAGCAAAACATCCAATCGTATGAATGTCACGTCCTTGTTTGGCATCAGCATCATAACAGCAATACTGCAATGTTAGATAATTTGTGTTGTACGTTAAATGGAAAAAAGACTGTGCTTTATGAGGAATATATATATATATATATATATATATATATATATATATATATATATATATATATATATATATATATATATATATATATATATATGTATATGCATATATATATACATATATATACAGTTATATATTAATATATATATACACATACATATATATATGCATATTTATATATATACATACATATATTCATATGTACATATGTATATATATATAAATATATATATATATTCATATATATATAAATAAATAAATATATATAGATATATATCATATATAGATATATATATATATATATATATATCTATATATAAATATAATATATATATAAACATATATATATATCTATATAAATATACATATATTAACTGTTTTATATATGTATATATAACACAGATAATATATATATATATATATTTATAAAGATATCTATATATGTATATATATATGAATATATACACATATATATATATATATAGATTTACATACATATATATATATGTATATATATATGTATGTAAATATATATCTATATATATATATATATATATATATATCTACATATATACATATATATATATATATATATATATTTTTATATATATATATATATATATATACAGAGTTCAGGAAAGAATTTCAGACTTTACAGGACCGATGTCCTGTAAAGTGCCCAAACTTTACAGGACCGGGACTTTTCTTTCAGGACCGAATTAAAATTAATCATTTTGCGATGTCTCAAGATAATGCGCCAGCATAAGAAAAAAACCACATTATTTTAAGGGTAAAATTAGTTTATTTACAACATTAGATTCTAAATAAAATATCTATGTATGCAAAGGACATAAGGATCTAATTTAGATCATGATGTCCTTTGCGTACATAAATATTTAATCCTCAATATCCTCTTCGCGGCCGGAGAAGTAGTCTGAATCGGACCCATCGCTGTCCGACTCATCTGCTTCAAAGGGCCCAGCAATATCTTCATCCACCTCCTCTTCATCAGCAGTGACCTCTATTCCTTCCCTCACTTCAACCACTGGAGCATCACTCTGGGCTGCAGCTGCTTGAACTGCTATTTCTTTCTGTGTTCGTCTCCTGTAGGCAGGCTTCCTCTTGCACTGGAAATAAACGGGTGAAAAATGCAATGCAATTTTCATTTTGTAGTACATTTATATCACAAAACCACAATAAACTATGCAGCTATATCACCAACTGGACACTCACTGTGAGCCAATGATCCACCAGGGGAGTTGGATCAAAATCCTCCACAGAGGGTGACTCCAACCGGATCCTAAGCAATATATCCAGCATCCTACTGCTAAGGCGGTTACTTTATTTTTCTTTAATGCATTCTATAACAAGGTAACATTAGTAGTAAATATTTTTACCATCAATATCTGTGGAGTCAGTAGCAGGCCAGCCTTTGAACACAGTGAGAACTGTTGCGTCGACCACACTGGCAATCTCTTCTCGGTTCTCAATCCTGCTCTGAATATGCTGTGCAGCCAGCTGTACTAAGTCTTCAAAGGTCTTTGTTGAAGGGCTCTGGCCTTTTAGGGTGACATTTTGGAAGGAGTCGATCACATCTCTGAAGAATAATTTTTGTCAATATTATATGGTGACAGAGCAAAATTACATGTGGTATATTTTTGTACCAATAGCAACCAATCCTTACGTTGGGGTGTACTTTTTCAGCACATCTACAGTTGACTCACACCAGGTGAGGGCATCAGCCAGGGTGCAGCTAGGTGTTTGCAGCTGAGCAGAGAGTTTCTTAATGGGTTCCAGGATATCCTGAAGAAATTACATGTATATGACATTAAACACGTCAAACAGGTTGGAAATATTTTCACCACATGACCGAAAATCTAGCTTTACCTTCAAGAACAACATGAAGTTCACCAAGCCCTTGCTGATGAGGAGTTTGCAGAGGCCCTCTGCCTTTGGATTGCTGTGGCTAAGGGATGACAGGTGGGCATGAAAGCCAACATAGCTGCGGAACAGCAGTGTGAGTCCGTTTGACACATGACCAACCCACCTCGTTCCACCCACTCTTGCTGGACCCCTTGTACATTTAGGGCTGAGAATGACTCCCGCAGTCCTTGCTGATTCTTGTGGCTTTTCTTATAAAAATAGTACAGGCCATTCATCAAGGTCATAGCCCTGTCATAGTAAACACACTTCTTGAAAGTATCTCCAACCTGTAACAAAAGCAAGATAAGGGAAACAGATCCTGCAATAATGTAGACCTAAATATGTAAAATAAAAACACACTTTAGTTTCTGAGTATACATAAATTCAAACACTAACCTGTGACACACACAGTGAATGGCAATAAATTCGCCTTCTCTGTCCCTTCTGAGAAGTGTGGCTATCCCAGCTCGGCTACCCATCATATTTGCGGCCCCATCACTCCCCATAGCTATCATTTTTCCTGGGGGAAAAAAGTATAAATTGTAACAAATGTTTGTTAATAATTCTTTGTAGTCCATTAGATCAATGAGGTTTTAGTTACAAAGTCACACATGTGTATATACACATAATATCAACTATACCTTTGTCAATGTCAAATCCCTGTAATGTCTCCTTCACAAGACTGTGGAGATCCTGGGATGTTGTTGAGGGTGGAGATGCTATGGTCAGAAACTTCTGAGACACCTGCCCCTGCCTGCTGTACCGTATGTACATGACTTCTTGCTCCCTTCCAGAAACATCGGTGCTACCGTCCATGATGAAAGAGAGGAAGGGCGCCTGTGATATATCCTGCAGGAGTTTGGACTTCAGATCTGCAGATATCTCCCTCTGGAAGTCCTTGCATGCATCATCATTCACATATGTATCTCTTCCAGACCCCATACATCCTAGGCCCTTGGCCAGATCAAGCTTAGTGATCCAGACATAATCGCGGATTGGTCTGTTGTATTTCGCTACAGCATGGGCAGTTCTAAACAATGCAAGCATTCGTGGCCTCTCCTTCTCCCTGAGTACATTAAGAGCTTTACTAGCATCTGACTGGGCCACGACCCCTGGCTCAGGAACTTGCCTTGGAGCTGTTGCCTACAGTTGAAAAAGAAGAATATATATATATATATATATATTATGTCGACAATACCATCGATATTTGTGAATTTTAAATGTTACATATTATGAGCATATCTTGACAGTTTCTTGGTGTATTACATTTTTATTTATTGAATACATTATACCTTTAGTGAGAGCTCATGGGCTTTGCTGGACTCATGATCCGTCACAGCCGACTTACGGAAGTTTTCACATCCCTCTGTAAAGGTATTTTGCCCCTTCAGATTGATATGCACAACACCAGAGGCAGATTTGTAGTAGTTCCTGGAATAATCATATCAAAAATATATATCTATCAACCAAATTTGCTAAATAAATATTTTAGCTAAATTAATCTAAACATTGATCCATATAGCTGTGATTTTTTATCAAGGTATTTATTTAACTCAGATCTTTAACTCAATCTTTATTTCTTATAATTATTATAATTAAATATCTTCATGTAAAAATCATTATTATCATCATTTGGTCCACCCACTTGCAAGCTGTGCAGAACATTTTGCCATCTTTGAATTCCAACCATGGTCTTCCCTCCTCCCATGTCTTTGAATATTTCCTAGAGATTTTTCTGTCTTCTTTTTTTTGTTCCTCTTGGGGCGGCCTCCTCCCAGGCCTTGCCCCATCTTTGTAACGCAGCCGTGAAAGCATCAGACCGCGAAAGCATCAGACCGCGAAAATCACAGTTCTACACCGAAATACTAGCCCGCGAAAATCTCGATACTGAATTTAGAATACGAAAACGAAATCACGACTTTCGCTTTCCATTATCAACTCACCAAGGCTCATTGTTCCAGTCACTTGTTTGATTCGTAAAAGTGGTTCCTTACTATAGATTTCGCTATATTATTATTATTCGGATATAGTCGTGTTCACTCGGCTGTTTTCGCTTGTAAGCTTGAGAAAACGTCGGCGATGGTTTCGAAAGATGGATGTACAGTCCATATTTCCCTATTTTTACTACATTATTGACGAAATAAACTGTCGAACAAAATGACCGATGGAAATGGCTTTATTTACCGGACCAAAGAGAAAAATACCGGACATGTCCGATGTCCGACGGTCTTTCCTGAACTCTGTATATATATATATATATATATATATATATATATATATATATATATATATATATATATATATATATATATATATATATATATATATATATATATATATATATATATATATATATATATATATATATATATATATACCTAACTATATATTTGTTCAATACACAAAGCATACACGCTCTAAAACGTGCATTGTTGTTCTAAGGGTCTTGCTATGGTACACAAGCGACTCGAGTTAAGTATTTTTCCCCTTTTATTGCTTTTGTTTTTGACTTGTTATTGATCTTCTACTGCTTTTCTTGCTATTTCTTACTGAATAACGACAGGGAAGCTCCCTTGTTAAATCGAATGCTAATGCTACATAGGCCTATTTCCTTTTTCATGATTATATAAACTTCCTCTTAACTGAAAATGCTATAATTCGCTTCGTTGATGGGCTTTGTATTGTCTCAACAGCTTTGTTCTGTGGCTAGGTGGAAGAGTGTGTGTTGAGGCTGAGAATGCGCTTCTTTTATACATCATCCCTACGCGTGGTCCGATCACTATTTCCCTTAATATCACGTTTCTCCTCTTAAAATCTTCAGATGCATCATCAACTTTCCCCCAAGATCAGTACGATCCTCCTCTCAAAATCATTACACGCATCAAAGAAGGTGTAGTGCATTCGACATTTCAATTACTACCACGTTATAATATGATTACCTTTCAATGCTACAGCGAGTATGTGACCATTCTTTGCCGTGACATTTTCATCAAAGTGGTTAACTATGTACATGATGACATGTTTACATCCGCTACTCAACTTTGATGACTACCACTTTCAAGAGCGAGGACCGAAGTGTCCGGCACGTGTGCTTACAGATGTGTAATACCCCGGATGTAACCATAGATCGAATATCGATGCGTTTGATAGTGACCGTCAAAGGCGTAGCTTCCTATAGGCCGTGTACACATTTCCCCAGAAAGTCGAAAAAATAAAAATGCAAAAAATGCAATAAAAATCGGAGTGGGGAGAGTCGTAGGGGTGATGGAACACCAGAGACAAGATTTGCCAAGAACAGACAGTGATTGATTTGTCGGAATCTACACGTATAGAATGGTTTATAGTCTTTATCCTCCAAGGAAGAGTGTGAACGACTGGAGCCCGTATATTGTAATGCTCGGGCCGGCCGCGTATTTTAAAGTTCCGTCTTTTAAACATTTCAAAGGATGCTTGGGGGCGCTTTTTCTTTGAAATGTAAACAGACCAAAAGCCTGACAGAGGTCATCATGACCGAAAACCTTCCCAAGTATCCGGATATCGGATGTCTTACTTTACCTCCTGTAGACGAAGACACCAAACAAAAGTTAAATGGAACCTGGCCATAATGTCTTCAGTTCTTATTTCCAACACGGTCAGTCTTTTTTCTTAGTTTCAAACCTTTAATAAGTTGTGTGCTTAGTACAATAACTCACAGGTATATTTTAAGTGGATTTTCCCTGTCTTATCTCTTGCATACCAGATGGGGATATTTGCAGTTTTTACCAGTGCTGGAAAAAATCTCATCTTACCACCCCCCCCCCCCCCCCATGTAAGACGACTTGCGTGAATTACTTGTGACGTAACGTTATAAACAACGTGACGTCACTTTCCCAACCACAGTATCTGTATAACCCTTGTTTTTATATCAAAATGCACAATTGGTAACTGTTTCGTGGGAACTCGGCAGAGCCTTGTTCCCGCCAAAACTGTTACCCTCAGTGACGGATATTTCTATCTGAACCGCGTGCTCATGTAAGAAACTAATATGTTAACCAGGTAAGATAGATTTACTATATAAACCAGTTATTTTTTTGTAATCCTACATGAGTTCTCAAATGGCTGTGTTCAAATTATTGACATATAATACACGTAATGTTGAACAGAGACAATAGTGTAGGGGATCTGTGCTCGACCGGGTTCGATTCCCTGTCCGGCTGATTTTGTTTTTTAGTTCTTTGTCTTGTAACAATTTTAATTTTAAATACCATTATTTATTATTGTACTTTTCTTTTCCAGGGCATTTGGAACAAGTAGTAAGCTGCGAAAACTCAGCGGTAATTCCAAGACTAAAATCCAAGTATAATGTCGTGATATATATGGTCATTTGTACCAAATATACGCCAAAACGCACCTCTGACATTCTAGGGTCACAAAATTTTCGGGGGGAGCATACCCCCAGACCCCCCCAGAATTCGGCCTACACATAGATTCCATCCATGCTACGCCCCTGACCGTTTCTATGCAATCCACCGATAGCGATCTCTGAGACAGATAAACAATCGTCGATAGTGATTCCAAATAACGGTAATTTAGATATTTGTTCCTTCGACAATACTTACCATCATTCTTTTCTTTCTCTTCTTGTGACCGTAATTTGCCAGAGTTAAGGGGCGCTCGATCAGCGTGTGTCACATAGTGTCCGCCCAGTAGCAGTGTCACTTTGACAACCCACACAAATTTTTGCGTATTTCCATTTAGAACCGTAGGTGACGGGCTGCCATTATTTGTCGTGACTAACGCCTTGAGATCTTGACATATCTGAGTCAAGTTAAGCCAATTGTTTCCATATCAAAAATACAGAAGGCACCTACGAATAACTCAAGGGTCAACTTGGTGTGAGTTGACGTTTCTGGCGTATTATGTACCAATCATAGTGTGCCTGTGTGTCTATGGGAGCGACATCAATGCAATCCATTGACCGAGGGGGGTCGATTTCATTACCGCCCAGCCGTTGCATGCGTAAACGTTTGTGACCTATCATTCACAATGATGACTTCAATGAGAGGCACTTGATGAACAATTGATTTATAACTTAAGTAGCATACTCTCTAGACCCGAAACTTCCTCATACAGCCGCCGCATCATGCAACCTATAGCCCCGATTGTAAGCCGCTAATGATATCTTGATATTGTTCTTGAATAAAATATTCTTTATGGGAAGCGGCGATATTGCTGACCTGATGTCGGAGATTTGATGCAAAGTATCTTATTATCAACAGAAATATTTAGACAATGAAAGTGAATAATGCAGACATAACTTTAATTGATAAATGATACAAGCCTTTCAGTTATCGTGATGCTGAGCTGAGGGGAAATCCATGTAGGTTAAGCGCTCAAAATTTTTATATAAATATTGAGACAATTTGTCTGATCCCAAGATTTTTCGACTAAGGGTGCTTGGAGAAAATATTCATTCTTCAAAATTACTAAAAGAAATTCCCCGAAAATTAAAAAAAATGCGACCTTTATCCCGAGACCCAAAAACCATATTTACTTATAAACAAGTGCGACTGACCGCGTTTACATGGGCAGCAACATTGATTTTTCGCTGTGTCTATGCGACTCGATCATTGAATTCCATCTAAGGTTCGACTGAGCCAATGATCAACAGCCATGATCGAGCTGTTTTTATCATGACACTAATTAAATTTCTGAATAAAGAAATTCGAATGCCTAATATATACCTTGACGATTTGAGGGAGATATTTCCCAAACAGAAGCTCAGCTATATTTTTTCGGTGATTGATACGCATACATATGATGACATTTAAGATCAAACAAGCATGAACTCCTTTCATGAACGTCAGTTTCTTTCCGTCTTGAAAACTATACCTGTGACACTCCTCGAAATTATTGATCGGTGAATCGTTTTAAAAACGTTCGTGTCACTTTTTATGAGCAGCATCCAGCAATGCAGCTCAGCCTCCGAGCCGCTCCTATGAAAGGTATGCCATTGATTGCACCAGCCCAAAGGTTTGGATAAGGAGGGCAGTGATTGGCTGGACGGTGTACTATAAAGGCGAACTGGATTGAGGTGGAGCTAGCATAGCAGAAGTAGGAGTTCGAAAGCAAGCAGCATAACAGTCCACCATAGTAATATTGACATCGATGCAGCAATCATGAATCGGCTTAGCGACCAGGGTAACCCTTCCAACGGGAGCATCGATGAAAGTTTCATAGTATCGTACCCTAAAGCCGACACCAACAATAACGAACATCTTCCTTTTGTTGCTAACACCACCGCCGAATATTTATACAATGCAACTGAAGGAAACGACATGGCAACTGGACGAAATTTATATCGGACTGTTGCATTCTTTCTCTTGAAGTTTGGCTTACCTTTGATCGTAGTTATCGGTGCTGCTGGAAATATGCTTGCTATTTTAGTATTAATGCGCAAGAGGATGAGATTAACCTCGATCTACTTTTATCTGATATTTCTCGCCGTTGCTGACATTTTAGTGTTGATTGTGAGTGCCTTGAAAACATGGATAAGAGTGCTGTCTGGGTTTGAATTATTTCACATATCCTCTATTGGATGCAAACTTCTAATATTCACTTTACTTCTCAGTTTACACATGTCTGCTTGGATTGTCGTCTTAGTGACCGCCGATCGGTAAGTGGACGAGGAATGATAATGATATAGAGGGATTTTTAGAATTGCTATGTCAGCGGGATCATTAATATGATTGCGTTGTACAGAAACTCCATCAAAAAGATAATTTTACGAACTAGGCTCATTCGTGTCAATACAAACATTCATGATAATGTAGTTTCTGTAAAAAATTTCCAAGTGTTGCAAATAATGTATAGATTAATTTTAAGTTTTGCCTCGAGTTACGATACTATATGCTTGCTTTTCCAGATGCGTGGCCGTTTGGTTCCCCTTCAGTGCCCCATCAGTCTGCTCAGTTTCCCGAGCCAGACTTGCAGTAGGGATACTTACGTGTATCGTCGTGCTTTACAATATACACGTCTTCTGGACGTTCCATCTGATACGACGCACAGACACAGAGCTTTCTCCGCTGCGTTGTGGACCACACGAAAAAAACACGTTCATGACAGACTCTTACAACTATCTCAACTTCATCTCCTATTCAGTCGTGCCTTTTGCTATTGTTCTCATATTAAATCTGAGCATCATTGTAAAGATAGGCCAATCATCTTCTATCCTGACCCAAAACAATGCTTCGAAATCTGTAAAAGTTGAACGCCAACAAAACCAGAGAAGGGTCACCTATATGCTTTTGACAATTTCCTTTACCTGGCTCTTGTTAACATTCCCATTTACAATATATAGCCTCAGTGTCTCCGAAGACAGTATAAGTCAACAGCCAGCCAAATTTCTCATTAAAACTATATGTTTCTTGCTTATGTACTCAAATCACAGTATTAACTTTTTCTTGTATTGCGTTACTGGGAAAAAGTTCCGCAGGAATCTTGTAAATTTTATAGGTTCAGCTTGTCGAAGATGGAAAAACAACAGAAGGCGATCGTCTTATTCGAGAGCATCAGTCAACGCTCGGAAAGAAGATGTCCCGCTTGGCTTTCTAGCGGGGGAATTGTCCATTCGATAACAACATTACCATCAAATATCAAAAAGTAAGAATGGCTTTTGTGCACTGATTGTACTGGTTGTACTGTAGTAGTTACTTTTTGTATTGTTGAAATATTATTGATCATAGGCGGAACGTGATGGTTGTCATATATGCATCCGTATTTATATGCACCGATGTGCTAATGCTGTGAAGATTTTAGTAACGGGCATACTGTTTGCGAGAAGTTGGTAGGTTGTTTGAGCGTCTTATTTTAACAAAAGAATCAAAGAACAGTGAAGTGCGATCATGCAAAAATGTGTAATGAACACAAATATCACTTGACGACGATATGTAAGTACAGTGTTCATTGATGAATGCTTTGCCTATCATAGAGCTTTTCATATATATGATCATGGTGTGTAGTAAACAGGTCACGGTGTGTATCACATTGTTTATATCTATATATATATATATATATATATATATATATATATATATATATATATATATATATATATATATATATATATATATATATATATATATATATATATATATATATATATATATATATATATATATATATATATATATATATATATATATATATATATATATATATAATGATATATAGATATATATACGTGTGTGTGTATCCCTGGGGTTACCGAAGTTACAGCTCCGGAAATAAAAGTAATGTAAAATGTTTTCGATATCTAATCTCATTATTAAAGCATAATAAGTGAATGAATGATTGGTGGATTGATAAGGTGTGCAATTGCAAAGGTGTGAGTAAGAGAAATAATAATTGTGTGAGTGAGTGAGCGAGTGAGTGGGAGAAGCAGGGAGAAATGAGAGGATGGATGAGTGGCTTACTGCGTTAGTGGCATAATGTCCTTCGTACATTACCACCGTCACACTTTTTGTGCATGGAAGTTATCAGTTACCAATTTGTCACGCTGTGAATAACGCTGGGTTTACTTGTATCGTTCATACATATATATGCCCAATATATTGACCAATACGACAGCGGTATTTCACATTGATATCAACGCTTACTTTGGTTATGGTATAAATTTGTCAATTGGCAATCGCTCTTGTTTAGAAAGTGAATACGTCTTCGTGAATATCTATCTTAAGCGAATCTCTATTGACAAACTTTCTAATCATACAGCCTTACATTGGGGTTTCATCGCCAAATGGTAAAAATATTTGGTCATGGATATTGCGCTGAAGTTGGGTGTGAATGAGGAAAGGAAGGGAGAGGCATCCTCGACGATCAATTGCTACCTTCTTGTTATATACATAGAAAGAACTTCCGCGCTTGGCAGCTACTCGACGCTCGGAAGCTTGGCATCGGGAATCGACAGCTTGTGATAGGAGGACTGAACACTTGTGTTAGCGTAAGGTAATGATAACTTAATGAATACACATATGAGAATACGATTACCGTCGACCTTTTACATGACAAAATTAATGGTAGGTATTATGACCCATTTACTTAGCTTTAAAGAAAAAGTCATGATCATAAACCGGTTAAAAGCTAAAACAAATCAATACAATCCGCAGTATTATTGGCTCTCTCTAAGATGTGGTTCAGACCGAGTATCGTTAATGTCAGCTCGCTCGCGGCGGCATTGCACGCTCTAGATACCATTTATCGGTGGGAGATAAAAATCAAAACCATCTGCGACACCCTTTCTTCCTGTGATTGCTTAGATCACGTTCCTAGCAAATTGATAGTATGCTATGGTTCCTGTTGTGTCGGTCAGTAGCATAGATCATGCCATCACTAAATGCCGAGTATGTTCTCCATTGTGTAAGATGCATTCACTATGGTATGATAGGAAAGATTTAAGCTATCATAGCTTTTGACTCCGACTTGGTGTTGGTGAATTGCGCTGCCAGGTTAGACCCTGATATTACATGTCGGCATAAACTAACATCTAAATCGATGCCACTGGGAACAGGAGACATTAACATGGAACTTATGTGACACATGACATTGCATAAATAGCGCTCTATGGATTCATGATTATGGTATACATCTTGCAGCCATGGACCTCAGATTCATATCCAACTGAAAGACTTTAGCTCTGGCAGAAGGGAGGACGGCTCTAATGGGTGGGGGCGGGGTACAGGTCATCCCCGCGGTAGTCTTTAGTACTTCAAGCACTGCACGATGGGTTGCCATGGTGTCCAACATGTTCGATTAGTTGAACAATTAACATCTCAGAGGTAATATCCCCGCGTTATGCGCACCAAAGCAAATGCGTCATTGCGTGGCAACAGTGGTTAGTGGACACAGTTGCTTTTCAGGTAATCAGGTAACAGGAAATGTGTAATCCGCATAACACATTTCTACGAAGTCGACCTGCTTGCCACAAATTTACAACAAACGCTCAGACGTTCGATAGTATCGCCTTCCATGCGAAGCTACATGATCAAATACAATAGGCGTGCAAAATTTCTGTCGATATTAGAAAATACTCAGATATGCTTCACCCATTATCAATGACAAGGCTCAAATTATTAATGCACAGACATAGTCAGTAGCATTCCATGGTCATTGTTGTAACAAGGAAACCAAGTCAGTACTGAGAAATATTTCCAGGAACCTTATTTCCGGACTATTTCCTTGCATTTGTGGTCTCGTTAAATCGATGTTTTCCAATGGAGAACTATCAAAACTAAACTTTTAATGATAGTGAAATTGAGAACATTATATACTGCAGTGTGGAGCAATAACTTGGGATGTATAGGGGATGACAGGAGAAGGACGGATTCATGTAAACCTTCTTATATATCGTTAACCTCTAACAACTGCTTTGATTGAATCTCCTCGCTGTTGATAGTATATTATTTCATCTCAACAGCCGTTCATACGATCATACAGAGCGGAAGCTAATATGTCTCACACTGTCTTTGTTGCGTCGGCCATTGAAGGTCAGTTATTATCATTTGAAAGAATTTTGTATTTATGTCACAGTTCTTTCTTTGTGATAGTTACATAATTTCTCTAAACAATGCAGGGTGTCCTGGTTGTTTTTGATGATTTGGGTGCAATAACATTATCACAAGAACTGTAGATGGAAATGTTCTTCTTTAAAATGGCATGTATAATGCATTTGATTTGAAATAACCAGGAGAGTGTGTTGAATTTGAATGTTTTCTCCAGGAATCACAGTGACCGCACACTATAGCCGGTACCATATACCTGACACGGATCATCAGCTGATCAGATTAAATGCCGATGTCACTTTTGTACTTAGAGTATATAATATCCCCATGATAGTACGATTCTGGACAGATTAATGGAATGCGATCATACTTTCTTGATTGAAAAGTGAACATAACCCTACTAAGGGTTTCTCGGTCGCACTCAATCGTGTTCCCACATAACTTCCAATATACCTGATGGCGCCACCAATGATCAGCGAGTATGTCACACCTTCATCCGGCTGTAGTCCATAGTATCCATAATCCCCGCCAATCACAATGTCGTCATGGCGGGTTGTTACAGAAGGTTAATCAATTGAATATACATAGAAAGCTGTTATGTTATCTATGTTTAAACAAAAGGTTAATTAATTAAATGTGCTTCGAAAGCAGTTATATAATCCAAATCTTATTTTCGCAAGTTGTGAGTACATTTGAATGAACTGCAGTGTCAAGCCATACTGTAGCTAATATAGGGGACGTTACATCAAAGCATCCATACCACAGCATTTGTCTCCCTCACATGTATTAATTGATACTCAAATAACAATTCCCCAGAATCTTTAGATAGGCTACGTAGGAGGTGCAAAGCAGCTTAACATGAATGAGCAGGTTAATGTCGAGTTACTGTCATTGCATTTATCGGAGAATCACCACCGTTTTATCATTGCACAGCAAAACACTGACTGGTCATTTAAGGTGGCGGATTGTCTTGTGTTGCTTTGTTGCATTTAGCCGAGCAAATTAACTTGGTAAATAATCCTCGCAACTTAGGGGATGTTTAAAAACTCCATCGACAGCGAAACAAAAGGTGGCATGTCTTGAATTAAACCCGCTGCATCCGCAAGTTAGGACCATAAAACATGTGATTAAATAAACGCTTTCTTTAATCACGTGACATAACCTTGCTAATTTACGTATCCTATTTCTATATTTTGCGTTATCGGTGGTTAGTTGACTGCGAGGGTAATTTCGTTAATCTCATGAACACTATTTTTACATCACTGTCCAACTGTTACGATATATATATTGCGCACATATGCTGTCACACACTTGAGTATTCATAAAGCGGTAAAGGATAATACTATGAGTGATCTTTCAACTGCTATTTAAGGGTATTCAGATGAAACTGAAACCGTGCGGTATGCTTTGATGGAGGGGATGTGCCTTTTCAAAGCACACATGAGTAGCTGTGAAATAATGCTGAGTGACTACACCTGATGTTGTGGTACATGCTCTAACTCAATTAGAGGAATTAGTATTCGATGGGCTCATCACGTTGTTGCATGCTTCAACATGGCTGTTTTGAGTATACAATAATTACCATCAGATGTTTAAAATCAAGGGTAATATAAAAGGATTAGCCATAACCTTCAGGATTAAAAAAAACCCCAGCAGGTAATTGATGACAGTGTCTAGCTCAATGTTAAGCAAAACTCAAAGGTATGCAATCAAGTAGGAGCACTGCAGGTCAAAACCTGCTTAGCTCACCTGTTTAATTTCTACCTTAGTTTATAAGATAATATAAGTTAGGACTGCCAAGGTTTATATCAAATCGTGCCGTCCCTTTAACATATTTGGTTATTGTATGTTGATCTTGTGTGGTTGAAATGTTCACCTGATATTTCACAGAGTTATCCCTTTTTTAATCCGAATTACCGTCAGTCCTCCCCATTAGTTTCTCCTGTCGCACTTAGAGTAGTCATCATGCTGGGTCTCTGACTAATTGATTCAATACGGATTGAAAACACCTATATCAGCCATGTTTCGTTTAAACCTTGTGTATATGCTAAGATATGATCAACGGATACGGCCATGCAAGAGCATTTTGTACATAAAGGTGCATTCTTATATAAGTCATGTTTACGTCCTTGCCATTCGAAGAAAACGTTTGACTTTCAATCCGTGGCATTGCATTACAAAAATACTCATAGCTGATATATCTAGTAGAAAGTTTATATTTCTAGTTATGGCCCTAACTTTCGAGTTAATCAATGTATAATCAATGTATAATCAGCCGCAGCATACGGAATCGACAATGTGTTATGAATTATGAATGATTGGCACAGCAGGATGTTTGTCATTACTACTTCCAGGACATCGCATAATGACAGAACTTGGACGTTTTGTTATATATGCTCCGAGGATTGCCTCCACTGAACTTGATCTTTGAACACCTGCAAATACCGCAATCTATTATTGCTGATAATTGAAGAACGATATATGCCTTCATATTGAACATTGACTGGTTTATGTTTTGAATATTTATCTATAAGCATCATCATAGAGTGAGTGTTGATTAATAAATTATTATTTTGCCCTAGTACTATTACATCATACTGCGGTAGAAATTGCAAATGCCGGTGGCAATTGCTCGTGCGATGCAAACATAATAACAAACGTCATGACCCCGCACCTCACTCTATCCGATTGATGACCCTTTCTGCCTAGGTCCAGTGATAAAAAATATAAGATGCAATCTATCCTGAGGCCAATACTCGAACAATTTATACCGTAGTAATTGTAATTAAATGTTTCATATGGATCGGAATAATAATGCATTATATAACGTGAATTCTTTCATTTGGCAGTAGTACAATTGTACGAAATACATCAATATAACTCTTAGGCTTCCGCCAATATGAGGGTGATGACTTTGCCGCTAGTTTGCGAATGTATATGTGATAGAAAAATCTTAGATGCTTGAATGCAGCAGGTAAAATCTGCCCGAAGCAAACATCGCGATATCCTCTCTTGTGTCAAAGCGCTGAGAGGAGTGCTAATAGGGCGTGTGTTGTTTGATTGTGGAGACAGGTTCTTAAAAAATATCAAGGGTAGCAGTGTGTGTGATATGAGACAGCAGATGTTCCAGTGGATTCGCTTTCCATGTATTATAATATGTGTTCTGTAGTGGTGGAGGCGATGTAACGGAACCACCCGAAAATGGTCGCGTACAAAATAAAAGCCAGTTATCACTTCCTGCTGGTACCACCAGTCACTTACTTTCGATACTTATGACAAGGCGAGAATACATGCTGCACAATGATGTATATCCGTCAGAGCAAGTGCGTCGCTTGATAAAAGACTTGAAGGTTAGATACAACATCTATTTCAATGTTTTAAAATGGTATCGAATCCTACATACGACTAAAAAAGTGAACTATAAAGATAAATTATTCATGTCAAATCGGTCAAGATAGTCCTCGGTAAAATTCGGTAATTTCCGGACAGTGACGTCACATATGGTAGTCGTCGTGAGAATAAACAATAAACAATGACATGACTGTGATAGATAATTATGGCGGTCAGCATCTTGATGTACAGGATGCCCACTGCTCAATTGTATATCCTAAGACATTATCCACAATCATGAACTTTGATTGAAAAGAAAATAGTAGCAGTCTATGATGTTAACAATATAACGGTGATAACATGTGGGCGGATAAGCATAATTGATAATATGATATATTTAATTGCGGATAATCATGATTGAGTACATTGTTTTGCAGATTCCCATGATTGAGAATGTGTCAATGCGGATAATCATGATTGAGAATGAGTTAATGAAGATCCCGGGATGCAGATGAAGATGATTGAGAATATGTTATTGTGGATAGCCACCACGGTACACCCAGTTTTAGCACACAATGTAAATCGTTAAACACAGTGACACGTTGATATCTCCCAGCTGATGTTTGCAATACGTTTGCGTTTGTAACACGACTAATACAAGTTTATAAAAAGTGCAGGGCACGCCAAGTACGGAGTGAAGACTCGATGTTACATTGTGAGATCTTGTCTGAGACGCAAACGAACTTCCCTGAACGTCAAGTCGCATGGACAAACAAATGTCGCCATTGCGCGTACTGACCAGAGCGAGATAACGACTGGCTATGAACATTACTCACATACTGACAACTGGGTGGCAGACGGAAGCAACGGGGTAACAAATACACAAACATGACAACGCGTCTCCTACGTCTATGCCGTTCTTACCCAGTGCAAAAGCCGACCTCAATGCGATACTACTGCGTTCCCACTACGTACGTCCAGTTGTTACGCCGTGCTCACCTGCGAACTTGTCTAGTATTACCCAGTCTGTACACATCAACCAGTATACCAGTTTACATGTAACAAGTTGACTCTAGGTTACCACCAAGTCCACTGTACGACATGACTTCAGATGAGCCCGCTATACAGTATCTGTTGTAGTACAATTAGTCTGTCAGGCCATCGTGAATTAGAATATTGTAGAAGTCATGAGCTGACCAACTACCTGCACATAATGGTGTGCAGTTGCTGAAGCATTTGCGCGTAGATGGAATTTCTCTCATGCTGTGGGGGATCTGGACAGCTAGCATGTTTCCTGATAATGTTTGGCTCCATGTTTGACAACTGTAAGGGATTGTATTTCACTTTTCTGCTGGCAATGGTTGATATTGACTATAACTTTGTCTGACTGGATGCAGGAGCCGATGGATCAGCTTATTATTCACATATATTCAACCATTCTGAATTAAAGGAAGCTCAACAAGATGACAGCATCAGTTGGTGTATCTCTTCCCCGTGATGACAAGGACACACTACATTTCGTCCCGGATGATGAAGTCGCCGCATTGTAGAGAATGGCATTGGCATGCTTGTTCTTAGTAGAACATATTGTCAACTATGAAGCATGATCCTGCTACAGTCAGACTCTTGCCTGTATACGTCTCCACAACCTGGTGAGAATATGCTTCGCTGGTCTTCAACATACAGCACTGGGTGAAGAGGATGACAGCCATAAAGTGGCGGACTGTGCGTGGAGAACTGGTCCGAACATGCAGTATGTGGACAATGCAACAGGGCCCAATCGTAATACCAGGGACAGCAAAGTCTCAGAGAGAGTACCTCAAGCACTACCTCATCTCACTAGTAGGATCCGTATCCTGACAGAACAACATGGGGCAAAATCCCTAGTCTTATATTTGTCTATGAACAAATTTATTGAATTAACTCACTGATAAACCTGTGTGTGACACTAAAAAAACAAGCAATGTGCCCAGAAGAGCAGCGTCGAAATGTCGAAGGCATCATTTTGTGGGCTGTTCTAGGATATAAAGTGAACTTGCTTTCGATAAACAAGTCATACCCCGCTGGTTATTTTAATGAGCGTACAGTACTGCAGATCCCGAGCCTTTTCATCCCAGAGAGCAATTTTTGATTTGGTTTATTTTTACGACCCAGCTTCTTAATGTGGAAATATGGATGTTCTGTTAGCAACTCAATCATGGCTTCTATGGTAACCAGCAGGTAAACAAGGAGGGGTACCAGCAGGGCAATCAGCAGAGCAACCAGCAGAGCAACCAGCAGAGGAACCAGCAGAGCCAGCAGAGCAACCTGCAGAACAACCTGCAGAGGAAGCAACAGAGCAACCAGCAGAGGAAGCAACAGAGCAACCAGCAGAGCAACCAGCAGAGCAACCGGCAGAGCAACCGGCAGAGGAACCAGCAGAGGAACCAGCAGAGCAACCAGCAGAGCAACCGGCAGAGGAACCAGCAGAGCAACCGGCAGAGCAACCGGCAGAGGAAGCAACAGAGCAACCGGCAGAGCAACCAGCAGAGCAACCGGCAGAGGAACCAGCAGAGGAACCAGCAGAGGAACCGGCAGAGCAACCAGCAGAGCAACCAACAGAGCAACCAGCAGAGCAACTAGCAGAAGAACCAACAAAGCAACCAGCAGAGCAAACTAACAGAGCAACCAGCAGAGCAGGGAAGAGCAGTTATGAGAAAATGTGTCTTGTATTTTTTCTTAACAAATATTCAATTGTTAAATGTTACATCAGTACAATGTTCTCCTATAAATATTCAGTAAACTATAGTAAACTCTAAAAGAGGATCAATTTATGCAACAATTACCTGTGATTAAAATGGCCTCAGCGGGAAATGTTACTGGTCGGACAGATATGTAGCTAGAGCATCCTGAATCACAAGTGTAAAGAGTAATTCAGAATTACATGACAAATTACATGTAAAGTGCAGATAGAGCATCCTGAATCACAAGTGTAAAGAGTAATTCAGAGTTACATGACAAATTATATGTAAAGTGTAGAAATTAAGCATTTAATACCTGAGGTTTCAGATTGGGTTTCAATACCCCCCTCAATGCCTTCAATGACATCACTGCCAACTTTGGCTAGATGATCAGCATAATGCTGTTCTGCCACTGTGTACTTTGAACATTTTCCCCCGCCTGTTGGTGGATTCCTCTGCTTGCTTCTTTCTTGCTGTAAATCATAAGGATTTTGCATTTATAATTCACCAAATGTTTGTTGTGTAATCATAGAGGATAATTACCATTGACTCATGCTTTGTATGCTTAGTACCTAGATAGCGAACCGGTAAGAACTTATTTAGGTAGTAATGAATTTAGTTACCACTTGCGCTTATGTTTCTGAATTTCTTCCTGATCTGTTCCGAGCTATATTTGGTGTCAGTTGTATGGCTGAAATAAAATAAAACTTTCTGATATTGATATCAGTAAGAATTCAATATTTGTGATTCTCATTGTTGAGCTATTCATTAGATACAATAAAATTGTTTTTCAGAATCCTTCATGGCAAGATACAGGTTTTTTGCCATATGATGTAAATATAACTGACTAGGGGACTAATGTAGATCATAGCAGCTGATAGTATTTATGTAGGTCAAGAAGATTAACTGTCAGTGTTAGGGGTGTCAGCCTAGCCTCGCCGCGCTTGCGACTCAAAGTTATTTCCAATTTTTTTCAACTTGAATGGACGAATGGTACATCAAACGAGAGTATTGAATTTCAATTGTATTGCCTTTACTTTTCGCATTTCACTCCGTTTGAACCATACAAATTGTGGAGCAACAATTTTAATACTTCGCGAGTCAGTGTCAGGGAGTCTACAGATATAGAGGCTGGACTAGATATAAATGTCATAAAAACAAGGTGTTTTGACACTTACCTATTCAATTGTTCGCACAAGCGATCCCATAGCCGCTTCTTTCCCTTCTTTGAAACATTTGCGCCGAATGGAGCGTTAAAATAATTCTCATGATCAATGTAAAATAAAACAATTTCTAACTCGCCTTCTTTGGAAAACATACTTGCAGAACCATGCAGACGACACTAACACGGTGTGTCAACATTTCGCTTAGGTCAAGGACAGTCATTTTATTATGGTTTGCCATTAAAGGCTAATATATGTATCAAATTTGTAAGCAGACATCCGCGCCTTGAAAAAATCGAAGTGGAATTTGATTTTATAACAGGTGGTTGCATGCTAAGTTAGCGGCTTAAAATAGCCGCTATATCCAAGTGACTAAATGTACAAAATAGCGGCTTCGGCTAAAAGCGCAAGACGGAAAATATAGCGGAAGCCGGAAAATTAGCGTCTAAAACAAGCCGTACTTGCAGCTTCAGCTAAATAGCCGAAGACGGCGTTATGCAAGCGGCCCCAGGTAAACAGCAGAGCAGAGCAGCTTAACAAGCAGCGAAACCAGCAGGTAAACAAGAAGAGGAACCAGCAAGTTAACAAGAAGAGGAACCAGCAGGTAAAAAAGATGAGGAACCAGCAGGTAAACAAGCAGGGGAACCAGCAGGTAAACAAGAAGAAGAACCAGCAGGTAAACAGGCTGGGTCATCAACAGGGGAACCAGCGAGTAAACAACCAGTAGGGCCACCACCAAGGAAACCAGCAGAATCAGCAGGGAAACCAGCAGAGCAATCAGCAGAGCAATGAGCAGGGTAACCAGCAGAGGAACCAGCAGGGGAGCCAGCAGGGCAACCAGCAGAGCAACCAGCAGGGGAGCCAACAGGGCAACCAGCAGAGCAACCAGCAGGGCAACCAGCAGGTCAACCAGCAGGGCAACCAGCAGCAGGGCAGCCAGTAGCAGGGCAACCAGCAGCAGGGCAACCATTGATTTATCATAAGATTCAAAACATTTGACTCTTTTTGGTGTTGAATATTGTTGTAAGGAATCGCATCATTTAAGAGTGGAGAAATGCTATGAAGAGTAGGCATGTTACAGTGTTGTCATGGTAAATATAATTCATACTCTTGGTTGACCGAAAGCGAAAACACATTTCTATGTGGGATAAAAACCAAGCCGGCATAAATCATACACTAGGAGTGTTTTCGGGGTCCAATGTATGAAGAACATGTGTTTTCCGTCGCACCTGCGACAATATGTAGCCCAAGACATAGCTTTACGAAGTGATAGGCTGCAGTTTTAATTTCACCTGTACCAAATATTGGGCGGAGCAATTATATACCAATCGTCGAATTTCTTGAACAAGTATTGTTTTCCAAAATGTCGATGCTTTTATTCTATCATATTGCTGCAACAAATGAAGCAGCTAATTTGATCATGCGAATACCTGCTGCTTTCATTAGAGGTATTCATCATAACGTATATGCGTCCACGGCAAAATGTCTTATTGGCGGTGTGTCATAACGCGCACCTCACTGCGTGGCTCGTTTCTACAGCATTCAACGATAATATCATAGCGCATAAAATTTCACCAGAGCGTACACAGATTCTCTATGATATCATATATGATACAGTACCATCAAAGTTTTAGGCTCGTTTCTATAAAGTCTATCCTTGTTTTATGGGGTGGTGTTTCATAGTGAATTATCAGACATGCATGTCATCTGGTGAACCTGAAAACCAGGGTTAAATAATGTAATGACACCAATGAATTGCTATTCGGTCCGTTTTTAGGATCAACAATCAGCGCTATTACAGTATGTCATCTTCACAGTATCTAGCTGTTTTGTAGACAGATTCCGTCCTGGCAACGGCTATTTCATAACAGTCTTCGTCTTCATTTAAAAAATACATTTCTGATACCGTCTTGCGAGTAGGTTCTTTGTAGCAACTAGCTGGCCAGTGATTAATCGATACAGACTATTGAAATGCTACGCCCCGAATCAAAGAGTGTGTAGCTTCGCCAAGAGGGTTTACTTTGAGTGGTTCTATGGTGATCGCTTCGCTAATTATAATACACTGCAATCGTTGGGTAGCGCTACCGTGATAAAAACAAAAACACATGGGAATACTGGGCTGATGTCACGGCGATTGATGAAAGCGGGAACACGTCGTTTCGCAGAGCCTTACCGCAGCCAAAACACACGGACTTAAAAATAACGAAATTAACAACTACAATATGAAATAAACATCAACTTGATTGGCCGGGTAGACTTATCGAAAACAGCCTCTCACAGTGTCCGCGCCGTTTACTATTCTTGATCTTTAATGACCGCGCTGTAGGTGATATAAGATTGTCATTAACCTTCCAGAGCGAGGGAACTGGCCGGGGGTAAACTTCAACATTTGTTGGCTTGTGATGAACTCGGGCATAGAGTTTGTAGCTTCGCTAAGCTGTGTGGGGATTATGAAATTCAACACCGTCATTAGGCAACGATTCTATGAAATCAGCATAACCACATGGGATTATTGATCTTGAAGTCGGCGTCTGTCAGAGACATGGAGTCATCTGATTGGTCGAGGCTTCATAATTCCCCCACAGCTTGGCGAAGCTACAAACTCGCGATCTTCACATGTCCCTGGCAAGCCTACAAATGTAAATGGCTACCCCTGGTCAGTTCCCTTGCTCCAATATCACCATCTTCATCGCGGACATAAAGATTGAGAAAAGTAAACGGCGCGGACGCTGTGAGAGGAGAACTGTTTTCGATTGGTCTACCCGGGCAATTAAACACGTTGACATTATTTCATATTGTATTCGTGATTTATCTAGATGACATTTATTTCTTATTGTACTTGTTATTTTCGCTATTTCTAAGCCTATTTTGCGACGTGTTTTAGCAGCGGAAAGGCACTGCGAAACGACATTTTCCCCGCTCTCATCAATCGCATTGACGTCATCCCAGTATTCTCATGTGCTTTTGTTTATCTCGTTGTAGCGCCACCAACGACTGCAGTGTATAATAATGAGAAAGCGATCTCCACAAAGCAACTCGAAGTGAACCCTCGTAGCGTAGCTATTAACTCTTTGGTGACATTTTGGACATTTGTTTTCTTTGTTTGTAATGAATTATTGTATACTTATGCTTGGCGTTTTCCTACCACGGCATCGACGGGCTTATAGAGTTTGAGACACTCAGTGTTATTAGGTGGAATGAGTACTTGGCTTATTGTGAAATCGATCGACAGAGCATGGACACAAGAATTAGAGAATCATGGCAAGTTTGTATGTAAGTTGTCAACAGTATCATTTCACTTTGAAATTTGGAATAATGTTCTGTTATAAAAATATTATGCAACATAGCCGTTAACAATGAATCAGCAGATGTGTCTGGGTATCACGTTATCATTAAGTTTATTACGAATGAATGATGTTATGGAAATTCGCATAGATGACGTCATTGTTTCTGCCACACACTAGTCACACCTCCGCACACTGATATCACATAGCCCACGTGGCTCACAGTATCTGCAGTCTCGCCCATCTGTTAATCAAAATAAAATACCAGGTGGTTTCGGACTGATGAAATTGAATCGCTCTATTTCCAAATCCCTCCTTAAACCCCGATAGAGTTCCGTCACTACGAATTTAATTAAGAAAACATGCCATTTGAGACCAAGTGTGCACCATGTGTTGGCCCGCCACTTTAATTTACAGGCATGCTATTTATAGATTGAATATCGTCGACGTCATTGTTCAGTGTAACGTAAATCCCACAGATAAATATCTAAGCTTCGCACATGTGTCATTATTACTTATCTTGTAGTTATTGGGTTAAAGTCCCTACTCTGTCCTGCATACCTACATGGTATTCAATGTCCACTAGAAATGGTTACATTTCGGTGATATAACGATAAAAGTATTTACACGATAGCGCATCCTCCTCGTGTGGCATACATGTGAACCCCATATCGCACAGAAACTTAGCTTAGAATGAATCATAAGAGCATTGGACATCATGTGTAGAATTAGGAATAGACGGATGCTGATGTAACAATGACGTCACCGGTAGCGTGGAAGTATTTGGATGTTGTGGGATGGCGATAAAGCAGTCAGCTTACTGTTTCTTCAGTTGTGTGTTATTAAATATCAGTAAGATGAACACCGGCCTTAGTAGATATTGTACGGGTCACGACATATCCATGTTTACATTATGAGTCCATATGACATGACAGTAGAGGTATACATGCTTAATTATCGTGGTTTCCTTTTTATCAATGTCTGTGCATATTTATGTGTACACTTTTGTTAGTATGTGTGTGTTGCTGTGTTGTCTTAGCCTTAATCCTGATTATGTGGTTTCTTTCTAATTGCGCGCTGCACTGAAAAATGTTTCGTCTACCACAAAGATCAGAGTGGCACATATCACCGAAATGTTGTACCTTTATCACGTAATTGACACAACGCAAATTGGGATGATAATTTATGCATGATGTGATAGGTTCGCTTGTCGAATTTGCTTGCTATATGTGTTGCTGTGCTCATTTTACAGAGCAGGCCATTTGTGATACATGATACCTGTACGTTGCTCTTCGCTATCTACTTCACCAAAATGTGTTATAGACAATCCTCCTTGTTAAATGTATTCGCAAGCAAAAATCGTTGCACATTTGCTAAAAATATAACATAATGGCCAATGACAATATACAATATCACAGTGATATAATATACAACGGATTTGACCTTCTTCTTTGGTTCACCATTGCCTGGTGATTGGCTCTACGACATGCCATCACACGTAAATATCAAGTACTAATAGAATAGGATATGCACATTCGTGGTTATTGCTTTCTGGTTTCTATTGCTGCAATCTCCACCCAATTCCATCAATTCTATTGCGGGTATCGGTTCTAGGGAGTAACCAATATTCATTATCTATTCGGGTTATTTCGTTAATCTCGCAGTATTATGAATGAAGACATAAAAGTAGTCCAGCCTTGACGGTCTATTCCCACTGGTAACTATGGATAATAAATTGACATAATAACATGCTTTGCTTAGCGATTGAGCCCTTTGCTTAAGAAAGAATGAAATTACTATCAATCTTGTTCTTTCCCCCACCTTCACAATATGGTACACATTTAGCAAAAGGTGTTCAGCAGTATCAGCGGTGTGTTATTCGGCTTTATCTAGTTTGTCTCACTAATTTCGATTTATGCCTGTAACATTGCATGGTGGTGCGATTTATATAAATGTTCACATCAGTGGTTTAATCGTCTCGGGTGACACGGCCTGATCGAATAGTGATGATGAAGAGACTATTATACATACGTATTTTCCTAACATTCTGTGTTGGTCCATGGCTGATGCGGACATTGACCATACATCGTCATTATTCTAATTAGATATTAACTCGCGGTGATCTCATTACTAATGCAATTCACTTGGCCGCTCTACGAATATCTATGGGTTGACGTTACGTAACTGACATCAATGTAGCAATAGCCGCGATATAGTATATATAAATTGCTTTGGTGCTTTGCACCAATCGGCATACGCATGTATGTTCAAACTGCCATTTCGATATGTATACAGTAGAGTTGATATTCGCTACATTGTTTGCCAGTATTGTGCCTATTGCCTTCCCCTGACCCAATCATTCGTTGACTTCTAACTGCCGTTTTCTCCAATGTAATCATGCCTGATGAGCAAATAAATATCACGTTTCTATTATACTGTGTTTAAGCGACTCCATTGCTCTTTATAGACAGCTGTTTCGTATTGCTTATTTAAGCCCGTTGTTAGGGATATCCAGGTCATTGGCAGTCAGTTCAGATAGATTGGCATTGTCGCTCCTGCCATTTATAGTCCACCGCATTCGATCGTTTGTAAATTGCACACAATAAGGTAGTAGAACTGACGTTAGTCTTTCGCCTTGTAAATTAAGAATCTCTCACACAGAGAAGTATTTCAGCAAATACATGGACCATGATAATGTGAAAGGTGATAGTTGAAAATTGATGCAATGATATACCCTTGATGTGATACATTATTTGTGTAAAAAGGAAGCAAATTACAAGGCAGTGACATGACATTGTATAGCTTACAGTTGTATGCGCTCCAGCTAGCTTCACTTCGAGTAGTGTAACATAGTCCCAAATAAATAATTCTCAATAGACATTTATATTGCTATTTGTGATACCTTCTGGTAAAACTGTGCTTATGGGATATTGTGTTAAAGTGGCATGGCGTGCATTTCACCACAATATCTTAACCCATCTGGTGAAACAAAACAAGATACAGATGAAAATGGTAAACGGTAACGGTAATGATATGTGCGATCCAACTGTGGCAAGCGTGGGCATATATCATACATGGATTATCTGATCGATGCTTTCCCATAAAACTGAATGCCCGGAGTATATAAAAAGCAAGGTACTGAATTGCTTGCATTATCATCCATAACGCATCATTTTGGGTAACGTCTAGTGTGTCAAGTCAAGAGCTAGTGATATTGGAAAGGGCTTTTGACAAAATAACAAGGTCAGAAGTCGTTCAAGCTTTATGCCTAGTTGTATAGATATATTGCAATAATTGCAAAACAGTGGAATAAAGATCATCTGTCAAGTTTAGAGTTCAATATATCTGTGTTTTGTTTACTTGCATTGACACAAGAAATGATTTCCATAGAGTAGATTTGCTATGAATACTTTGCTATGAAAGGGTTTGGAATCCTTCGTGTAAATCTTTGCATCACATTCACCACTGCTGTGACGGCAGAGTGACCCATTACAACATACGGCTTTGTGTTACAACGAAGACACAATGGGCGCATTGCTTTATTGCAAGTTTAATCAAACATCAGCAAATCAGTTTTGTTTAATTAAAAAAAAATTTCAACTTTTGTTGAATTATAAAGAAACGATTTGTTTAATTAATCTTAAAAAGACTGTGCGTTGCCTCGTGCAGTTGCCCTGAGTAGATTTTATGAAAGATAAAACCGGTGGTCTGACCCCAGAAATTCAAAACCTGAATGAATTTATTGGTTCAAGTTTTATTTGGCGATAAGGAGCAATCCGATTATTTCGACAAAGTGTATATAAAGAATCACCTTTGGAAGCGCTGATTACGCTGAATAAATTTAAAAGTTCCAAAGCGCTAATTTCAGCGTCAATTTTGTTCAGAAAAATAACAGTATATTGTTGCTTAGCAATAATAATTCATCAAACATTCAACAAGCATTTTTATCAACAAAAAATTAAACTTACAATAACGAAAAGCACCCATTGTGTTAGGACTGAACACACCAAGAAGAGGAACTATTTCCGTCAAGGCACTCTCCCACTCTCCTTTCAGTTCACAAATAAAACAACCATGAATACAAAGGTCTTCAAAATTATATATTGTTGAACAATTGGTATCAAAAAGTCAAATAGATCCGACTCATTAGAAAAATTTGCTAATTCAATCACCGCATATAATTACGTTTGCTGCCATTAGCGAGTTGGATGTTGAGATCCATCTTGCCGTTGCAAATGTCACAGTATGTATTGACATAAAACACAATGTCCACAGAAAGTAATGTTCGGACCCATATATTAGAGCCATGGTAAAACTTCTTATTCTCACAGCGGCTTCTTAACGGTTCCAAATCCGCTGACAAATTTGCAGGGCACATCTTTACAACTTTTAACCTGCATTTTTTTCCCATATTCTGATTCATATTCCAAATTGCATAAGCCGACATCGCGTACCAATGCTGTATTCGTTCGTGACATGTTTGTGAAGAATAATAACCGTCCTGATAGTTTCATAATTGGTTGCAAACCCAGGCAACGGCTTCGTAATCTAAACAACGATCCCCATATTGAAGACGTTACTAATCTCCAAAGGAAAGCACATATTTCCTGTTTTTTATTACTGTGACATTTACCTACACATGAATGAGATATACAAATGACAACGTTATCTGCACCCAGTGGCAAGTGACCAGTCACCTCTCGATCCCAACCACCAAATCCTGTAACATATATGCGTTACCAATCAGCAATAATTAAATTCGCTCCAGCTTTACAACTACCGGCGTGCTGCCGTAGATGGTATTCACGAAGCAGATTATTTTGAGATAATTACCACATTAAAGCGAATATGGTGAAATCTGACCCATAATACGCGATAAGAACACATTAATAAGCAGTGAATGACTACTACCATGATGAACGTAAATAGCTGGAGGTGAGTATCGAACACGACCGGAAGTGAAGGAGAAATTAGTAACAACAAGCACGGAAAGTAACAATACAGCTTTTGCTGTTCAAGCTTGTCTTGGCCATTGTGATGATTCATTTATATCGATTGTTGTGCCTTGACCTCTAAGGTCAACCTGTACGAGTTACAACTTTAACAGCGCCTCCCATTACATCAAGAGAAAACAAAACCGTTGCCAACTACCAGTAACATTCGTGCAGTAATAGACTAGACAATCTAACGTATTCAACATCACTAACCTTGCATCCAAATTAAACCACACGGAGCAGCACCAAGTATCGACGGCCAGCCATGTCGTAGTGATGTGCGCGAAGCAGAACGTGAATGCTTAAATGTGGTCATAATGTATCAATAGCATAAGTCATTAAAAACAACAATGGTTCAAGCCTGAACACGTAAATAGTTCGCGCATAATGTCCCCACACAGCTGCTCCAACAATTGTTTACTGAGAAAATGATCATCACAAATCCTTTGCAGACGCTGTTTGTAGTCGGTTTATGTCTACAACTAGTTATCCTTCGACTGTTTGTACAATGACACAATTATGATCGCATACCATGCATAAGTATGGTATAAAGCACCATTTGATTAGCTAGGGTTTGTGACACTTTACGTTCCACACGGTAACCATGCATCATGATTTCCATGTTACAAGCCGCTTTTGTAAATGGCTCCAAAATATGCTTCCATGCACACGTATATAGCCAAGCTTGTTTAAGATTCATTTGGAAGTTAAGGTCATTACAATTATGTATTCAGGCAATGACTAAAACAATTCTAATGTTTGCACACATATTCCGATGTTATTCACAATATTTTGATTGTACCTAGACACTATAGCAGTATTTATATCCAACTCACCACGATGTTTTATGTATTTCTACGCTCAATATGGTTACGAAAGTCGTATGTAATGCTATCAAGATGGAAAGAGTGCTTGCTGATGTTTAAGACGAACTAAAATAGATGCCGGTAACATTTTGTTAACTTAATGGGCAGCAATTAAATTATGGCTATGGACTGTATTCATTTGAAGTGATAGGTAAAAGACATGTCATTTGTAATATTAAAGCTATCGTTGCACATATTATAATACTTGCTGTTAGCTAGACTGCATTGTACACCAATAAACATCGCAACATGTTGAATGTCATGAACACATAATTAACTTTTGCGACCATAATTTTCTACATCAAAGGTGCTTTTTCCGCAATGCTCGATTCATTAAAGCATCAGATATTTGTTGGAAGAAATTGGGAATAAGAATTCTTTTATATAAACCCTCAGTATGTTAGGTAAAAAAAACGAAGTCAATGGTATAAAACGTGTGTTGCATTCGTAAGGCATTTCATTATGAACTATTTTCTTATCGTAGTGCCTTTGCACAATGTCTTCCCTTTCATGTTCTTCTAAGTATATGGTGCTACCAATGCTTACATTAACTTATCATGCATCATGATACCAAAACAAGCAATATGTATATCCACTGCTTTGATATAATCAGATAATCACGCCCCTGACTTTGTACCAGGGTAATGGGGTAATCATCTGAGCTTAAAACCAGTTTATGACTGTCTGTTGGCTTTATGATGAACTCACTATGTGCAAACACATCTCACTGTAAACATATCGGCGGTTCAGTGAGACAGCTTTGTGGTTTGAATATAAATTGCGCATTTCAAGAAACGACAGCAGGTTTCGACCACTAAGTGTAAGAACAGTTGTGCAGGTACACAGCTCTTTATTAGCTGGGTCATTTTTACAAGAGACTTGATCTGTCTTGATCGTCCGTGGTACATCACACAGTGGGAATCGCGACTTGCAGCCTGCACTTGTTTTTGTTCGAAACAAAGCAAAAACACAGCACCTTCGGTTTGTGAAACATACCTGTGGTATCGACAATGTTCCCCTTTAAATCGAAAATCTTCCCGCTACACAGTTAATACCACTATCCTTATACACATTCTACAAAAACGTAGAAATAGTGCTACAGAAAGTATCTTGGCTGAGGGGTTTTCTCTTTACGTACAGAGACTATTGGCGATAGTATATGCTGAAATTACTTGGTTGTGAACATGTGAACCCCATATCGCACAGAAACTTAGCTTAGAATGAATCATAAGAGCATTGGACATCATGTGTAGAATTAGGAATAGAATAGACGGATGCTGATGTAACAATGACGTCACCGGTAGCGTGGAAGTATTTGGATGTTTGGGATGGCGATAAAGCAGTCAGCTTACTGTTTCTTCAGTTGTGTGTTATTAAATATCAGTAAGATGAACACCTGCCTTAGTAGATATTGTACGGGTCACGACATATCCATGTTTACATTATGAGTCCATATGACATGACAGTAGAGGTATACATGCTTAATTATCGTGGTTTCCTTTTTATCAATGTCTGTGCATATTTATGTGTACACTTTTGTTAGTATGTGTGTGTTGCTGTGTTGTCTTAGCCTTAATCCTGATTATGTGGTTTCTTTCTAATTGCGCGCTGCACTGAAAAATGTTTCGTCTACCACAAAGATCAGAGTGGCACATATCACCGAAATGTTGTACCTTTATCACGTAATTGACACAACGCAAATTGGGATGATAATTTATGCATGATGTGATAGGTTCGCTTGTCGAATTTGCGTGCTATATGTGTTGCTGTGCTCATTTTACAGAGCAGGCCATTTGTGATACATGATACCTGTACGTTGCTCTTCGCTATCTACTTCACCAAAATGTGTTATAGACAATCCTCCTTGTTAAATGTATTCGCAAGCAAAAATCGTTGCACATTTGCTAAAAATATAACATAATGGCCAATGACAATATACAATATCACAGTGATATAATATACAACGGATTTGACCTTCTTCTTTGGTTCACCATTGCCTGGTGATTGGCTCTACGACATGCCATCACACGTAAATATCAAGTACTAATAGAATAGGATATGCACATTCGTGGTTATTGCTTTCTGGTTTCTATTGCTGCAATCTCCACCAATTCCATCAATTCTATTGCGGGTATCGGTTCTAGGGAGTAACCAATATTCATTATCTATTCGGGTTATTTCGTTAATCTCGCAGTATTATGAATGAAGACATAAAAGTAGTCCAGCCTTGACGGTCTATTCCCACTGGTAACTATGGATAATAAATTGACATAATAACATGCTTTGCTTAGCGATTGAGCCCTTTGCTTAAGAAAGAATGAAATTACTATCAATCTTGTTCTTTCCCCCACCTTCACAATATGGTACACATTTAGCAAAAGGTGTTCAGCAGTATCAGCGGTGTGTTATTCGGCTTTATCTAGTTTGTCTCACTAATTTCGATTTATGCCTGTAACATTGCATGGTGGTGCGATTTATATAAATGTTCACATCAGTGGTTTAATCGTCTCGGGTGACACGGCCTGATCGAATAGTGATGATGAAGAGACTATTATACATACGTATTTTCCTAACATTCTGTGTTGGTCCATGGCTGATGCGGACATTGACCATACATCGTCATTATTCTAATTAGATATTAACTCGCGGTGATCTCATTACTAATGCAATTCACTTGGCCGCTCTACGAATATCTATGGGTTGACGTTACGTAACTGACATCAATGTAGCAATAGCCGCGATATAGTATATATAAATTGCTTTGGTGCTTTGCACCAATCGGCATACGCATGTATGTTCAAACTGCCATTTCGATATGTATACAGTAGAGTTGATATTCGCTACATTGTTTGCCAGTATTGTGCCTATTGCCTTCCCCTGACCCAATCATTCGTTGACTTCTAACTGCCGTTTTCTCCAATGTAATCATGCCTGATGAGCAAATAAATATCACGTTTCTATTATACTGTGTTTAAGCGACTCCATTGCTCTTTATAGACAGCTGTTTCGTATTGCTTATTTAAGCCCGTTGTTAGGGATATCCAGGTCATTGGCAGTCAGTTCAGATAGATTGGCATTGTCGCTCCTGCCATTTATAGTCCACCGCATTCGATCGTTTGTAAATTGCACACAATAAGGTAGTAGAACTGACGTTAGTCTTTCGCCTTGTAAATTAAGAATCTCTCACACAGAGAAGTATTTCAGCAAATACATGGACCATGATAATGTGAAAGGTGATAGTTGAAAATTGATGCAATGATATACCCTTGATGTGATACATTATTTTTGTGTAAAAAGGAAGCAAATTACAAGGCAGTGACATGACATTGTATAGCTTACAGTTGTATGCGCTCCAGCTAGCTTCACTTCGAGTAGTGTAACATAGTCCCAAATAAATAATTCTCAATAGACATTTATATTGCTATTTGTGATACCTTCTGGTAAAACTGTGCTTATGGGATATTGTGTTAAAGTGGCATGGCGTGCATTTCACCACAATATCTTAACCCATCTGGTGAAACAAAACAAGATACAGATGAAAATGGTAAACGGTAACGGTAATGATATGTGCGATCCAACTGTGGCAAGCGTGGGCATATATCATACATGGATTATCTGATCGATGCTTTCCCATAAAACTGAATGCCCGGAGTATATAAAAAGCAAGGTACTGAATTGCTTGCATTATCATCCATAACGCATCATTTTGGGTAACGTCTAGTGTGTCAAGTCAAGAGCTAGTGATATTGGAAAGGGCTTTTGACAAAATAACAAGGTCAGAAGTCGTTCAAGCTTTATGCCTAGTTGTATAGATATATTGCAATAATTGCAAAACAGTGGAATAAAGATCATCTGTCAAGTTTAGAGTTCAATATATCTGTGTTTTGTTTACTTGCATTGACACAAGAAATGATTTCCATAGAGTAGATTTGCTATGAATACTTTGCTATGAAAGGGTTTGGAATCCTTCGTGTAAATCTTTGCATCACATTCACCACTGCTGTGACGGCAGAGTGACCCATTACAACATACGGCTTTGTGTTACAACGAAGACACAATGGGCGCATTGCTTTATTGCAAGTTTAATCAAACATCAGCAAATCAGTTTTGTTTAATTAAAAAAAAATTTCAACTTTTGTTGAATTATAAAGAAACGATTTGTTTAATTAATCTTAAAAAGACTGTGCGTTGCCTCGTGCAGTTGCCCTGAGTAGATTTTATGAAAGATAAAACCGGTGGTCTGACCCCAGAAATTCAAAACCTGAATGAATTTATTGGTTCAAGTTTTATTTGGCGATAAGGAGCCAATCCGATTATTTCGACAAAGTGTATATAAAGAATCACCTTTGGAAGCGCTGATTACGCTGAATAAATTTAAAAGTTCCAAAGCGCTAATTTCAGCGTCAATTTTGTGTCAGAAAAATAACAGTATATTGTTGCTTAGCAATAATAATTCATCAAACATTCAACAAGCATTTTTATCAACAAAAAATTAAACTTACAATAACGAAAAGCACCCATTGTGTTAGGACTGAACACACCAAGAAGAGGAACTATTTCCGTCAAGGCACTCTCCCACTCTCCTTTCAGTTCACAAATAAAACAACCATGAATACAAAGGTCTTCAAAATTATATATTGTTGAACAATTGGTATCAAAAAGTCAAATAGATCCGACTCATTAGAAAAATTTGCTAATTCAATCACCGCATATAATTACGTTTGCTGCCATTAGCGAGTTGGATGTTGAGATCCATCTTGCCGTTGCAAATGTCACAGTATGTATTGACATAAAACACAATGTCCACAGAAAGTAATGTTCGGACCCATATATTAGAGCCATGGTAAAACTTCTTATTCTCACAGCGGCTTCTTAACGGTTCCAAATCCGCTGACAAATTTGCAGGGCACATCTTTACAACTTTTAACCTGCATTTTTTCCCATATTCTGATTCATATTCCAAATTGCATAAGCCGACATCGCGTACCAATGCTGTATTCGTTCGTGACATGTTTGTGAAGAATAATAACCGTCCTGATAGTTTCATAATTGGTTGCAAACCCAGGCAACGGCTTCGTAATCTAAACAACGATCCCCATATTGAAGACGTTACTAATCTCCAAAGGAAAGCACATATTTCCTGTTTTTTATTACTGTGACATTTACCTACACATGAATGAGATATACAAATGACAACGTTATCTGCACCCAGTGGCAAGTGACCAGTCACCTCTCGATCCCAACCACCAAATCCTGTAACATATATGCGTTACCAATCAGCAATAATTAAATTCGCTCCAGCTTTACAACTACCGGCGTGCTGCCGTAGATGGTATTCACGAAGCAGATTATTTTGAGATAATTACCACATTAAAGCGAATATGGTGAAATCTGACCCATAATACGCGATAAGAACACATTAATAAGCAGTGAATGACTACTACCATGATGAACGTAAATAGCTGGAGGTGAGTATCGAACACGACCGGAAGTGAAGGAGAAATTAGTAACAACAAGCACGGAAAGTAACAATACAGCTTTTGCTGTTCAAGCTTGTCTTGGCCATTGTGATGATTCATTTATATCGATTGTTGTGCCTTGACCTCTAAGGTCAACCTGTACGAGTTACAACTTTAACAGCGCCTCCCATTACATCAAGAGAAAACAAAACCGTTGCCAACTACCAGTAACATTCGTGCAGTAATAGACTAGACAATCTAACGTATTCAACATCACTAACCTTGCATCCAAATTAAACCACACGGAGCAGCACCAAGTATCGACGGCCAGCCATGTCGTAGTGATGTGCGCGAAGCAGAACGTGAATGCTTAAATGTGGTCATAATGTATCAATAGCATAAGTCATTAAAAACAACAATGGTTCAAGCCTGAACACGTAAATAGTTCGCGCATAATGTCCCCACACAGCTGCTCCAACAATTGTTTACTGAGAAAATGATCATCACAAATCCTTTGCAGACGCTGTTTGTAGTCGGTTTATGTCTACAACTAGTTATCCTTCGACTGTTTGTACAATGACACAATTATGATCGCATACCATGCATAAGTATGGTATAAAGCACCATTTGATTAGCTAGGTCTTTGTGACACTTTACGTTCCACACGGTAACCATGCATCATGATTTCCATGTTACAAGCCGCTTTTGTAAATGGCTCCAAAATATGCTTCCATGCACACGTATATAGCCAAGCTTGTTTAAGATTCATTTGGAAGTTAAGGTCATTACAATTATGTATTCAGGCAATGACTAAAACAATTCTAATGTTTGCACACATATTCCGATGTTATTTCACAATATTTTGATTGTACCTAGACACTATAGCAGTATTTATATCCAACTCACCACGATGTTTTATGTATTTCTACGCTCAATATGGTTACGAAAGTCGTATGTAATGCTATCAAGATGGAAAGAGTGCTTGCTGATGTTTAAGACGAACTAAAATAGATGCCGGTAACATTTTGTTAACTTAATGGGCAGCAATTAAATTATGGCTATGGACTGTATTCATTTGAAGTGATAGGTAAAAGACATGTCATTTGTAATATTAAAGCTATCGTTTCACATATTATAATACTTGCTGTTAGCTAGACTGCATTGTACACCAATAAACATCGCAACATGTTGAATGTCATGAACACATAATTAACTTTTGCGACCATAATTTTCTACATCAAAGGTGCTTTTTCCGCAATGCTCGATTCATTAAAGCATCAGATATTTGTTGGAAGAAATTGGGAATAAGAATTCTTTTATATAAACCCTCAGTATGTTAGGTAAAAAACGAAGTCAATGGTATAAAACGTGTGTTGCATTCGTAAGGCATTTCATTATGAACTATTTTCTTATCGTAGTGCCTTTGCACAATGTCTTCCCTTTCATGTTCTTCTAAGTATATGGTGCTACCAATGCTTACATTAACTTATCATGCATCATGATACCAAAACAAGCAATATGTATATCCACTGCTTTGATATAATCAGATAATCACGCCCCTGACTTTGTACCAGGGTAATGGGGTAATCATCTGAGCTTAAAACCAGTTTATGACTGTCTGTTGGCTTTATGATGAACTCACTATGTGCAAACACATCTCACTGTAAACATATCGGCGGTTCAGTGAGACAGCTTTGTGGTTTGAATATAAATTGCGCATTTCAAGAAACGACAGCAGGTTTCGACCACTAAGTGTAAGAACAGTTGTGCAGGTACACAGCTCTTTATTAGCTGGGTCATTTTTACAAGAGACTTGATCTGTCTTGATCGTCCGTGGTACATCACACAGTGGGAATCGCGACTTGCAGCCTGCACTTGTTTTTGTTCGAAACAAAGCAAAAACACAGCACCTTCGGTTTGTGAAACATACCTGTGGTATCGACAATGTTCCCCTTTAAATCGAAAATCTTCCCGCTACACAGTTAATACCACTATCCTTATACACATTCTACAAAAACGTAGAAATAGTGCTACAGAAAGTATCTTGGCTGAGGGGTTTTCTCTTTACGTACAGAGACTATTGGCGATAGTATATGCTGAAATTACTTGGTTGTGAACATGTGAACCCCATATCGCACAGAAACTTAGCTTAGAATGAATCATAAGAGCATTGGACATCATGTGTAGAATTAGGAATAGACGGATGCTGATGTAACAATGACGTCACCGGTAGCGTGGAAGTATTTGGATGTTGTGGGATGGCGATAAAGCAGTCAGCTTACTGTTTCTTCAGTTGTGTGTTATTAAATATCAGTAAGATGAACACCTGCCTTAGTAGATATTGTACGGGTCACGACATATCCATGTTTACATTATGAGTCCATATGACATGACAGTAGAGGTATACATGCTTAATTATCGTGGTTTCCTTTTTATCAATGTCTGTGCATATTTATGTGTACACTTTTGTTAGTATGTGTGTGTTGCTGTGTTGTCTTAGCCTTAATCCTGATTATGTGGTTTCTTTCTAATTGCGCGCTGCACTGAAAAATGTTTCGTCTACCACAAAGATCAGAGTGGCACATATCACCGAAATGTTGTACCTTTATCACGTAATTGACACAACGCAAATTGGGATGATAATTTATGCATGATGTGATAGGTTCGCTTGTCGAATTTGCGTGCTATATGTGTTGCTGTGCTCATTTTACAGAGCAGGCCATTTGTGATACATGATACCTGTACGTTGCTCTTCGCTATCTACTTCACCAAAATGTGTTATAGACAATCCTCCTTGTTAAATGTATTCGCAAGCAAAAATCGTTGCACATTTGCTAAAAATATAACATAATGGCCAATGACAATATACAATATCACAGTGATATAATATACAACGGATTTGACCTTCTTCTTTGGTTCACCATTGCCTGGTGATTGGCTCTACGACATGCCATCACACGTAAATATCAAGTACTAATAGAATAGGATATGCACATTCGTGGTTATTGCTTTCTGGTTTCTATTGCTGCAATCTCCACCAATTCCATCAATTCTATTGCGGGTATCGGTTCTAGGGAGTAACCAATATTCATTATCTATTCGGGTTATTTCGTTAATCTCGCAGTATTATGAATGAAGACATAAAAGTAGTCCAGCCTTGACGGTCTATTCCCACTGGTAACTATGGATAATAAATTGACATAATAACATGCTTTGCTTAGCGATTGAGCCCTTTGCTTAAGAAAGAATGAAATTACTATCAATCTTGTTCTTTCCCCCACCTTCACAATATGGTACACATTTAGCAAAAGGTGTTCAGCAGTATCAGCGGTGTGTTATTCGGCTTTATCTAGTTGTCTCACTAATTTCGATTTATGCCTGTAACATTGCATGGTGGTGCGATTTATATAAATGTTCACATCAGTGGTTTAATCGTCTCGGGTGACACGGCCTGATCGAATAGTGATGATGAAGAGACTATTATACATACGTATTTTCCTAACATTCTGTGTTGGTCCATGGCTGATGCGGACATTGACCATACATCGTCATTATTCTAATTAGATATTAACTCGCGGTGATCTCATTACTAATGCAATTCACTTGGCCGCTCTACGAATATCTATGGGTTGACGTTACGTAACTGACATCAATGTAGCAATAGCCGCGATATAGTATATATAAATTGCTTTGGTGCTTTGCACCAATCGGCATACGCATGTATGTTCAAACTGCCATTTCGATATGTATACAGTAGAGTTGATATTCGCTACATTGTTTGCCAGTATTGTGCCTATTGCCTTCCCCTGACCCAATCATTCGTTGACTTCTAACTGCCGTTTTCTCCAATGTAATCATGCCTGATGAGCAAATAAATATCACGTTTCTATTATACTGTGTTTAAGCGACTCCATTGCTCTTTATAGACAGCTGTTTCGTATTGCTTATTTAAGCCCGTTGTTAGGGATATCCAGGTCATTGGCAGTCAGTTCAGATAGATTGGCATTGTCGCTCCTGCCATTTATAGTCCACCGCATTCGATCGTTTGTAAATTGCACACAATAAGGTAGTAGAACTGACGTTAGTCTTTCGCCTTGTAAATTAAGAATCTCTCACACAGAGAAGTATTTCAGCAAATACATGGACCATGATAATCTGAAAGGTGATAGTTGAAAATTGATGCAATGATATACCCTTGATGTGATACATTTTTTGTGTAAAAAGGAAGCAAATTACAAGGCAGTGACATGACATTGTATAGCTTACAGTTGTATGCGCTCCAGCTAGCTTCACTTCGAGTAGTGTAACATAGTCCCAAATAAATAATTCTCAATAGACATTTATATTGCTATTTGTGATACCTTCTGGTAAAACTGTGCTTATGGGATATTGTGTTAAAGTAGCATGCCGTGCATTTCACCACAATATCTTAACCCATCTGGTGAAACAAAACAAGATACAGATGAAAATGGTAAACGGTAACGGTAATGATATGTGCGATCCAACTGTGGCAAGCGTGGGCATATATCATACATGGATTATCTGATCGATGCTTTCCCATAAAACTGAATGCCCGGAGTATATAAAAAGCAAGGTACTGAATTGCTTGCATTATCATCCATAACGCATCATTTTGGGTAACGTCTAGTGTGTCAAGTCAAGAGCTAGTGATATTGGAAAGGGCTTTTGACAAAATAACAAGGTCAGAAGTCGTTCAAGCTTTATGCCTAGTTGTATAGATATATTGCAATAATTGCAAAACAGTGGAATAAAGATCATCTGTCAAGTTTAGAGTTCAATATATCTGTGTTTTGTTTACTTGCATTGACACAAGAAATGATTTCCATAGAGTAGATTTGCTATGAATACTTTGCTATGAAAGGGTTTGGAATCCTTCGTGTAAATCTTTGCATCACATTCACCACTGCTGTGACGGCAGAGTGACCCATTACAACATACGGCTTTTGTGTTACAACGAAGACACAATGGGCGCATTGCTTTATTGCAAGTTTAATCAAACATCAGCAAATCAGTTTTGTTTAATTAAAACAAAATATCAACTTTTGTTGAATTATAAAGAAACGATTTGTTTAATTAATCTTAAAAAGACTGTGCGTTGCCTCGTGCAGTTGCCCTGAGTAGATTTTATGAAAGATAAAACCGGTGGTCTGACCCCAGAAATTCAAAACCTGAATGAATTTATTGGTTCAAGTTTTATTTGGCGATAAGGAGCAACCCGATTATTTCGACAAAGTGTATATAAAGAATCACCTTTGGAAGCGCTGATTACGCTGAATAAATTTAAAAGTTCCAAAGCGCTAATTTCAGCGTCAATTTTGTTCAGAAAAATAACAGTATATTGTTGCTTAGCAATAATAATTCATCAAACATTCAACAAGCATTTTTATCAACAAAAAATTAAACTTACAATAACGAAAAGCACCCATTGTGTTAGGACTGAACACACCAAGAAGAGGAACTATTTCCGTCAAGGCACTCTCCCACTCTCCTTTCAGTTCACAAATAAAACAACCATGAATACAAAGGTCTTCAAAATTATATATTGTTGAACAATTGGTATCAAAAAGTCAAATAGATCCGACTCATTAGAAAAATTTGCTAATTCAATCACCGCATATAATTACGTTTGCTGCCATTAGCGAGTTGGATGTTGAGATCCATCTTGCCGTTGCAAATGTCACAGTATGTATTGACATAAAACACAATGTCCACAGAAAGTAATGTTCGGACCCATATATTAGAGCCATGGTAAAACTTCTTATTCTCACAGCGGCTTCTTAACGGTTCCAAATCCGCTGACAAATTTGCAGGGCACATCTTTACAACTTTTAACCTGCATTTTTTCCCATATTCTGATTCATATTCCAAATTGCATAAGCCGACATCGCGTACCAATGCTGTATTCGTTCGTGACATGTTTGTGAAGAATAATAACCGTCCTGATAGTTTCATAATTGGTTGCAAACCCAGGCAACGGCTTCGTAATCTAAACAACGATCCCCATATTGAAGACGTTACTAATCTCCAAAGGAAAGCACATATTTCCTGTTTTTTATTACTGTGACATTTACCTACACATGAATGAGATATACAAATGACAACGTTATCTGCACCCAGTGGCAAGTGACCAGTCACCTCTCGATCCCAACCACCAAATCCTGTAACATATATGCGTTACCAATCAGCAATAATTAAATTCGCTCCAGCTTTACAACTACCGGCGTGCTGCCGTAGATGGTATTCACGAAGCAGATTATTTTGAGATAATTACCACATTAAAGCGAATATGGTGAAATCTGACCCATAATACGCGATAAGAACACATTAATAAGCAGTGAATGACTACTACCATGATGAACGTAAATAGCTGGAGGTGAGTATCGAACACGACCGGAAGTGAAGGAGAAATTAGTAACAACAAGCACGGAAAGTAACAATACAGCTTTTGCTGTTCAAGCTTGTCTTGGCCATTGTGATGATTCATTTATATCGATTGTTGTGCCTTGACCTCTAAGGTCAACCTGTACGAGTTACAACTTTAACAGCGCCTCCCATTACATCAAGAGAAAACAAAACCGTTGCCAACTACCAGTAACATTCGTGCAGTAATAGACTAGACAATCTAACGTATTCAACATCACTAACCTTGCATCCAAATTAAACCACACGGAGCAGCACCAAGTATCGACGGCCAGCCATGTCGTAGTGATGTGCGCGAAGCAGAACGTGAATGCTTAAATGTGGTCATAATGTATCAATAGCATAAGCCATTAAAAACAACAATGGTTCAAGCCTGAACACGTAAATAGTTCGCGCATAATGTCCCCACACAGCTGCTCCAACAATTGTTTACTGAGAAAATGATCATCACAAATCCTTTGCAGACGCTGTTTGTAGTCGGTTTATGTCTACAACTAGTTATCCTTCGACTGTTTGTACAATGACACAATTATGATCGCATACCATGCATAAGTATGGTATAAAGCACTATTTGATTAGCTAGGTCTTTGTGACACTTTACGTTCCACACGGTAACCATGCATCATGATTTCCATGTTACAAGCCGCTTTTGTAAATGGCTCCAAAATATGCTTCCATGCACACGTATATAGCCAAGCTTGTTTAAGATTCATTTGGAAGTTAAGGTCATTACAATTATGTATTCAGGCAATGACTAAAACAATTCTAATGTTTGCACACATATTCCGATGTTATTCACAATATTTTGATTGTACCTAGACACTATAGCAGTATTTATATCCAACTCACCACGATGTTTTTTATGTATTTCTACGCTCAATATGGTTACGAAAGTCGTATGTAATGCTATCAAGATGGAAAGAGTGCTTGCTGATGTTTAAGACGAACTAAAATAGATGCCGGTAACATTTTGTTAACTTAATGGGCAGCAATTAAATTATGGCTATGGACTGTATTCATTTGAAGTGATAGGTAAAAGACATGTCATTTGTAATGTTAAAGCTATCGTTTCACATATTATAATACTTGCTGTTAGCTAGACTGCATTGTACACCAATAAACATCGCAACATGTTGAATGTCATGAACACATAATTAACTTTTGCGACCATAATTTTCTACATCAAAGGTGCTTTTTCCGCAATGCTCGATTCATTAAAGCATCAGATATTTGTTGGAAGAAATTGGGAATAAGAATTCTTTTATATAAACCCTCAGTATGTTAGGTAAAAAACGAAGTCAATGGTATAAAACGTGTGTTGCATTCGTAAGGCATTTCATTATGAACTATTTTCTTATCGTAGTGCCTTTGCACAATGTCTTCCCTTTCATGTTCTTCTAAGTATATGGTGCTACCAATTGCTACTTACATTAACTTATCATGCATCATGATACCAAAACAAGCAATATGTATATCCACTGCTTTGATATAATCAGATAATCACGCCCCTGACTTTGTGCCAGGGTAATGGGGTAATCATCTGAGCTTAAAACCAGTTTATGACTGTCTGTTGGCTTTATGATGAACTCACTATGTGCAAACACATCTCACTGTAAACATATCGGCGGTTCAGTGAGACAGCTTTGTGGTTTGAATATAAATTGCGCATTTCAAGAAACGACAGCAGGTTTCGACCACTAAGTGTAAGAACAGTTGTGCAGGTACACAGCTCTTTATTAGCTGGGTCATTTTTACAAGAGACTTGATCTGTCTTGATCGTCCGTGGTACGTCACACAGTGGGAATCGCGACTTGCAGCCTGCACTTGTTTTTGTTCGAAACAAAGCAAAAACACAGCACCTTCGGTTTGTGAAACATACCTGTGGTATCGACAATGTTCCCCTTTAAATCGAAAATCTTCCCGCTACACAGTTAATACCACTATCCTTATACACATTCTACAAAAACGTAGAAATAGTGCTACAGAAAGTATCTTGGCTGAGGGGTTTTCTCTTTACGTACAGAGACTATTGGCGATAGTATATGCTGAAATTACTTGGTTGTGAAACTATTGAACGTAATAATAACTAACTTGTAAAGCCATTGGCACTTAATGAGATTGCGCAACGTCGAGTCCAACGTTATTTTTGTTAGAAACTTTTTCAGTTATATCGTTGAAAACCTCGAAGAAAATCATCAATTATGGATTAGTACGGTCGCCTGACTTGCAGCAATAGAAAATGGAGCTGAAAATGGGAAATGCGGAGCTTAGCGGACGAACAATTGAACTTATTGAAAGATGTTATGGTTGGTTTGGCCAGGATCCGTTTTGTGTTTACGCTAGAATGACTCATTAATCTGACCCATTTCCCTCCATGTAAACCCCCGGTCCCTTTACCTATTTATCAGATAATCTGATGCAGTTGTTTTATAAAAAAAACAAGAACATCGGGTTAGTGTTTCCTATCCTGACACCCAACTTAGTACCTAGTTAAATAATAAGCAAAGGCCTGGTTATGGGAATTATTAGAGAATTGCTTGTAATCGCCACATGTATAACCCAGTCAATACGGTTGTGGTTTATTGAGAGCGTGACCCAGAGTGGTCCCCGGGTACTTCATCCCACCTCTACGGTAACGTTAGTCTATCTTTCAGTTCCGCCATCTTCCAAAGCGAGATGTTTTTAACAAAAAGTTTGCAAGAAAATAGAAGGTAACAGAGCGACAACGTAAGCAGAATTCTGCAATCCTCGCTTCCACAGAAGTGTACTCGGACATTATGGTGCTTTTGTTGTCAATTAAATGGTGTTTTTCATAAGACCTAAGTACACTGCTGCGTCGTACGTATCTGTATGTTAGTAATCCCATCTACTGAAACTTATAATTCAAAGCAAACGATAACGGTATTGGTGAAAAGGGGAAACGCGAGGTCGGATATCCCCCTTAGGAGCCTGTTCACCTTATTACCTAAATTATTATTACAAGTATGCATCAGTCAAACATATCTTATAATACATTTGCAATAAATTTTGAAATAACGAGAAATTTTGTGGAAAGTATACGAACCGACAGAAAGGTCATTCAAATAGTCTGCAGGGCTTTGATAGTCTCAACCAGGTCATGACTTATAATCAGACTTTGCCAGGGCTTGGGGTACACGTTTGGGGACCTAGAATAATGTCC
>CM067345.1:16943965-16996465 GCA_034190875.2 Urechis unicinctus | reverse complement strand
TGATCATCTCTTTGTGCAAGTGCGAAACAACAGAAATACAATTGGTGTGATTGATTGCAATGTGGGTTGAGATAAAATTTATGAAAACCCGGAGATGTCAATGTAGTCTTTCTTATTGACATAAAAGGTGACAGGATGGCCAGGAAATGAGAACATACGAACCACTCTTAACATTGAATAGCATAATTGATATTGATCGGTACCGCTGGAATTTGTTGGTGCTAGTTTGCAATGGGGTTGAATGTTAACCTACATTATGTTTGCGCTGTGAAATTGGACCAAACAAGTTGATTAAGAAATCTCCTCAGAAATATATGCTGGAAACGTTACGCTATATCAAATAGATTGCAAAGTTGGTGGCTCGACTGACAGTTTTATTTGCTTCCATAAACACCGTCGAAATGTCTGAAACCACGAAATGTTGCGATATCACCACAACTGCTATGGTTGAAGCAGCGGTATGAATCTGTCAACACTCTTCATATCTTGTTGGCAATAAACGAGAAACGAAACCCCACACAAATGGTTTGTGTGACTGTTTAGTTGTTGGAACAAAACCAATACACACGCCAACTATATATTTCGATTAACGTAAGGGTTAAAACCGACTCTAAGATATGATGAAAATTTTCCAATGACTTGACTATGGCAGTCGTTTTAAACATTCAATATATACGTCGGGGATGAGCCTGTGGCATTGATGCGACCGTCAGCAAACTGCTGGATCACAGCCATAGGAATATGCATTTAATTGGACGGTCAAGATGTATGGATTAAATATTACACCATGTTACACAGTTTCTATATAAGGTGTATAGGAAGAAGAAGTTCATGCTAAAGCCTGCCGTGCTATGGGATTCATTTGTCTTTTAATTGCATAACATCAATGCATATCATACACAATGCAAAACTTTATTCTACTGTCAGATTTAAAACCGACTAGGTATTATTTGCTCATAAGTAATGATCCAATAATGGCTTATCTACGAATTGATCTTGTTCATAATGGTCTTGTTTTCGTAAATAGGACCATATATTTACCATGACAATAATCAAGTAATCTCTATCTATCTACAAAAGAATATTATAACTACGGTTTAATCTATCTAATAAGGTGATTACGCCTGCTAAACGTGTTCTGGGCCTCACAAAATCATATATGTAAAACGGATGATTCTTAGGTGTTTAATCCTATATATAGAATTTACAGACCGCAAAAGACCCACAACCTTTAAGCTATTTCATTGATTACTGAAAATCAAAAGAAGCGGGGAGGGAAAATAATCGTTTTCGTCAAAGGCCAACATCGACCCTCCATCGTCAAACTCCTAAATATTGATCATTATATTTTGGTAAAAGCTCAGTTAAGCAACATTGCCAAAAGGTGCGTTGTATCAGCAACGAAGTCAAGATCAGAGGTATCATGGGAGGTACATTTTCGTAGTCATCGTAGAGAGAGGAGACAGAGAGAGTAGACAAAGAGATTAGACAAAAAGAGGAGACAGGGCGTAGAGACATAGAGAGGAAAGAGAGAGAGAGAGAGTGATGGAGAGAGAGTGAAAGATAGAGAGAGAGAATGAGATAGCAAGAGAGCGATAGAAAGCGAAGGAGAGAGAATAGAGAAAGCGAAGGAGAAAGAGAATGATGGTTTGAGATATTAACACCATTACGTGGCAGTTAGTCTTATTTAGCCGACACGTTTCTGTTGCTGCGATGGTAGACATACGCATCGAATCATAACTACCTAATCATATCCGCTAATGCAATCCATCCATTCAAATCGCTCGGCTTTTCGTCTAAATGAGTTATGGAATGTTGGTGTCGTATTCTCCATTTCTCCTGTTTCATCATATTTGTACTACACTACCTTACGTATAGATGCTTCTGATATGGTATCGTTGCTCGCAGAGCGTGGGCCGGACCAATGTTATTACCTGTAATAACCATACACTAATTGCTTTGTTATTCATAAACTGATCTCTCAACATATTTCTTACTCAGCGTCTCATAATCAAATTGCTTAAAGATTTAGAAATAGCCGACTAGTATTCAAGACTACAGCTGACCGGGAAGAAAAACAATTACAGCAGTATAATGTGTGGGGCTCCTTCGTTGAGTGTTAAGGTTTCCTGCTGTATTCCATAACATAGACCTTTGCTCATTATTCTTATGTAGTCAGATAAATTAAACGACAACTCGAGCCAGATTATTCTATAACGGGCAGCAAGCATGAGGCCCCGCATTGCGCAGGCTGAAAGGTAGCTATATATGACCCAGAATTGTTATTACTTTGGGCATATTGGGTTTCGATATTCGGCGTCGGGCGGCAATTAATTACAAGTTCTCCTGATTTTTTTGCCGTAAATGTGATCACCTTGCCATCAGTTTTTGGTTTCTGTAACCCATTTTAATCTTAACCGTGAACCCACCCTAACCCCTGCCATAAATCCGCCCTAATTCCGGCAGATCTTTACATCAATCCTGTGCATAATATTGGTAATCATGTGTCAACTCATCATCATTAAATTCAAATTTTCCCCGTGAAAGCGATGCAAATATACAACAGCTAAATCCTCGGTTGAAGCTCACCTTTATCGTCACCTTGACCAAAGAGGAATGGTTGTCTGTCAACTACGTTTGCAACAGTCCAGTGATTAGTGCGTCGATATCAAAACAATTGCGTCCTAGAAGGCGAACACATTGAAAGATACAGAGCACAACAGCCGATTTCCCGTAATTAATTGCAGCTTACTGTAGTTGTTTTAATGTGGAAGATGGACATGCTGACATATTTTCTTACATTGACATTCATGTTTATAATCCCCTCTGGCTGGTTCATCCATTTACAGAGTGATTAATTAGCAACCAATTGCTAGTTATACACTGAGTAAATGTGACTGTGTTACAATGGGTGTATCTTACTGCACCTTAAAATATCTACGTGCCTGGATGTGTAGCATTGCAAACAGAAGTATTCTATAAGATCATGAACCTTCTGCAATACGTTTGTAAGTTATTGCAGATAATTTCCGCGTTATTTGTGGCATAAACTATCCGAATTATCCGTGTGATTTATGGGCAAACAATCGTGAATAGTACCATATATGACCTATAACGCACCCTATGAATTTCAAATATCCCCTTCGACAGGAATGCAGCTCATGAAAATATGTAAAGCGTACCCAAAATTGATGCAACATAACTTAACATTTGCTGTAGGTACTTGGCTTCACATAACAATGCAAAGGTTGCTTTTAAATGGATATCCATCAAGAAACATAATATACACTAAGACATTTTGAAGATATGACAGAAATCGCCCTTTTTACGTGACATTGTGATATCATATCTGCACTGATTTGGGAAACATTTGAAGCTCCAACTATCACTTGTGCACCGTACGAAATTACACAGATAAATTGTGTAGGTTCAGTGTAATTATATTGGTTGAGGCACGTCAAACTAGTGTACTGCACTTGTGATAACATAACCCATTATACTAGCACTGACTAATCGCGAAAACAGTTATGTTCCCAGGGCACGGGCATATCCTTGCCCACATTTCAACCCTTATTAAATGCTTGTTGTAACCTAATCCTTTACGTGGTGTGGTGAATTTTATTCACCTGCCATTTAACTCTGAAGTATACAAAAATCAGGAGCAACGTTTGTGAAAACATAATATATACAACCCAATGTGTTTATAAACGGTTCAATTAGTGAATGAATCCGGTTGAAATGGATTGATCCAACATAATCTCTGTAAGCGTAGAAAAGACGTTTGTATGAGCTAACTAATGGTGATCAACATTGCCATCCACATACTTTGCAATCTTAAACTTTGATTCAGTAAAGGTTTAGTTCAGTAATAGCCAAACGTTGAATCATCAACAAACATAATTAGAAACACAGCTTGCCACTACTTCTGAGTAAATATTCTATGCTGCCAAGTAGAAGAATTATGCTATTGACCTAGCAAATAAGGTATTGACGAAATTTACCTTGCGATATGCTAATTTAATATTATAGTTTTGAAAAAAACAATTGAATATGAGCTGCTTATGTTTTCAATGGGAGACCGCATTGTGGTTTTGTCCAAGAGGTGGCGGCACAGAGCAATGCGGTCCAAAGCTCGACCGGAAGTTATCAGGTTATGCGCTTACTTCGCGGTTAACGTGTCAATACAAGATATTCATTTCCATTTAACTTAAACGAATAAAATTTCTTTCTCTACGCCACGCGGTCATGAGATATTTGATGGTGACGACATTTATGGTAAAGTTGTCACTGTCAATGCGCTGTGCGTAGCGGACGAGCACGTCCGAAACGCTATGGGTTTGTCGTTTTCTTGGCTTTATAAATACCAGTTTTAAATCCATTAAGATGACCAGTTCCTCTGCTGACCTTAGAACTGTTTCAGCAAATACTGTGATATTTCTATGAAAGAGAATGCCATCGAATCTTTGTTGAGAACTACCAGAAATGTGTTACCAGGATGACTCGGTAATGGATGACAAGGGCTTTGTCATGCAGGACTTATTTGCTCCCTATGATGTCACCGTAAATATACCAACCTTTTGCAGTAAGAAGATTCGGCTGACAGGTAAAGTGATGCAGAGAGACCGGAAGATCTCCAGCAAGAGGGTACACATTGAGCGAATAATAGGATAGGGAAAAATCTTCAAAATCTTGGTGGAACCACTGTGACATAATCTTTGTTTGTTATATGTTATGTAACTTTCGGCAGTGCATATTCCCCACAATTGCCTAAGTTGACGTTTAGTGTTTGTGAAGTGTGACTGTTTATGTTTTTAAGTCTATCCCACTCAGGATGTGATATTATATGAATCTCAATGAAAGGTGATATGTAGTAGTCTTTCTTTACCATGTGCCTCATAATGTAATATATAATAACCCTACACGTGAATACTGTTGAAGGATTTTTTCCCCACCCTATTCACGTTTGTCCCTTTCGTTGAATAAGTGACTGTGGAGCCCCAATGGGTTAATTGTTTTATAATTCAATTAAAACACTTTGTACTTTTAAAGTTTCAAGAGTTTATTATACATTCCACCACATACAATATGACGGTAAATGATTCCTTAAAGGAAAAAGAAATCAGCGCACAAGACTACTCTGTAAGAGAAATTGTGAAAAAACATTGAATCAAGTATAGCACCTTTGAAATAGTCCCCGAAAAACACCTTTAACTTTGAAATCATAGTAGTAATAAACTCATCGTCATGGGTAACTGGAACAATCTCCATACTCTGAGACGTAAACACCACAAGATGACAAAGTTGACTGTTCATGCAAAACAACTGGCCCTGAATTTGGTAATAGTAGTCATGTTGGCTGTTAAGGGCGAGCTGGTTGTTCTCACTGACCAGGTATGGCACTGAGACAGGAGTGACTGGATTGTCCCTGGTACTGTAGGAACACCTGTTCTCAACAATCATGTCATCAGACACAACCCCATCTAGGTAGGGGTGTGTTTGGGACACTACCATCCCACATGGCTTGACTTTGGTCCCAGTCAACTCTGCATATTTCCTCAGGGCCACAGGCTAATTACGGAAACCGTGGCCAATGGCTTTGGCACGAACTGGTTGGCGCGGGTCAGCGACTTCGCAATACGGACCAAGTCTGTTTCGATAGTTGCTTTGCATATCCTGCCAAACTGGGAGGACTGCAGTCTCTGCCACCTTTCTAAGTGCCAAGTTTTATAATTGGCTTGTCCCAAAGTTGTATCCCTCACCTCTTGGCACTGAGCTTATGTGATGTGGGTGATGCTTTCATGCTGAAGGAATTCATCTTGAGGAGTAAGTTTGAAGAAGTCATGGTCATTGGCAATTGCATATTGGTTTGCTGGGGGGAAGAGCTGCAGGATAGGCATACGGCAGGTGGATGTGGAGGCGAAGTTGATGCACTTGTTTCTGAAGGATGAGGTAGTCTGGCATAGAGCGGTAGCTGTATGGCCCGGGGATCAAAGTCGCCATTCCAAGAAGTTTCTGACCTCAGTTTCAGGTTCTGAGCCTTGACAGGCGATCCCTTGCACTTTTTCGTCTGACGGAAGGTCTGGAGCTTCTCTGTGCAGCATTCCTCGAATTTAAGGTTACCAATCTACAAGTGCGCACAGCACAGCACACACATGCTTACAGTGTGCCTCTGGGCCCATGCCCGAACCGCAATCACGCTGGCGCTCATTGTTGACGCCATATATGTCAAGTAGCACATCAACCTCGTACTCCACTGACTTCTTCATTTGTGCACGGCACCGACCTCTGATGAAGACTTGGTCAGATTCCAAGGTAGCTCACAGGGAACGGAGGAATCCTTCAGCGTATAATCCCTTTGCGTCTTTGGTAAGCTCTTTGTTGAGGAAGTGGAGATAGACAATCACCGGGGCCATATCAAAGCAGGGGAGCAGGATGTCCGCGTTGATATCCCTATACCTGATAATACACAAACACAATAAACTTAGAATACACAAGCATAATCGACTTGACTAATTTTTTATTCCAACAAATGCAGAGGTAATATGATAAACGTCTGACACATAATCACTCATAATCAATCACTAACAAAAATGCATATGCATAAACAAGTAAGGCTGCAAACAATTAATCAGTTTATTACTTTGCTCCTTCAGGGGTTTTGATGCGGTATTCCTGTCCCACATGTTCTACTCCATTGAAGTTCTTATTACGGTCATAAACTTCAAGCCTGAAGAAAAGGTGGCAACACCTTCAACAAACCACAACCGCTTTGACTGGGTTATACAAGTGGCGATAACAAGCAGTATTCTAATAATCCCGATACCCAGGCCTCTCCTTGTATTTAACCAAGTAGACTAGAAGGGTGGGGGTCGAAGCAGGACACGCTAACCCAGCGTTGTTGATATTTAAAAACAACAGCGTCTGACCGAAGGTGGGGGGGGGGGGGGCGAAATAGTATCAAAACAATTATTAAGAAAAAGGACATGGTTATTAAATGGAAGGAATTGGGTCATCTCAACTTTCAAAATGTTAATTTTTTCGCCCGCTAAGCTTCGCATTTCGCTTCTTTAGCTCTATTTTCAAGGTTAGAAGGCAATACTTATCCATCAGTGAGGATTTGCTTCAATGTTACCAACGAGTTAAAGGGAAAGGTTTCAATCAAAAATAACGATGTTGTGCAACCTTCTATGGTAAACTGTGTGTATTTGAATACCGGAAGCGGGCGAGGGACCGCATTGCTCCGTGGCGGCGCGTAGCGGATTAAAACTCGAGGTCTCTCATTACACGCCGTCACGTCAATGCATGTGATTACGCATAAACATATAGGTACAATGGTCAGCAAGATCAAACTTCTGATGGAAATGCAAGGCTTGAACACAATGAAAGCGAGAATCTATCGCTATTTAGGCCTCTATCACACCGCATGTTTTTCTTAGCAGACATATGTATAAGTAATCACCAATAATCGCATCTTGTAGATTGGTGTCGTGACTTTGACCCTCATACCAATGTTCATATCGAACATGTAAAAAACGGCTAAGGCATCCCATCGGCAATAATCCAATTTATTCAGCGGTAGTTTATAGATATTATACTCTAACACCGACGGATTTCCAATAGGGGACGTAAATTGGCTAGGAGCATTCAAGGCCGCTCTTTACCGTGACCAGAGAGCAAGAACAGGCTACAGTATTATCAAAAATGTTATATCTGTATTCGTCTGCTGCCCTTTGTAACGACTAATAGGATATCGAATGAAAGAGGATTTTTGTAATGTAGGATAAAACTTATGCAAAAATCTAGCCTACATTCAGGTCTTACGAGATAATTTGCCATAAACATGACATGGGCTGATATTATAGCCGCATAATCTTTCGACCCATAAGAGTACACTACGCATACAACAATCAAGAGTGTTATGATCTGAAGCAATGAATACACAATATTTTGCTGATTACCCAGTACCGACGACTCGTTGAATAATATACCATCAAAAGCAGAGTAAATTCTGGAGATCCCCTTATAAGTAGAATAGGATGGTAGATAACGGTTGAAAAAGTCACACGGATATAGCAGTCATGTGCTTATGTAACCATACAAAGTGCCAGATTTATCACATTGACGGGGTCCCTCATGCTCGGGGATCTTTGTCAGATTGATCAATTGATCTAATATGCATCGCTGCACCGATTGTATTGATTTATCCTAAAGCTCTCAGTTTAACGAGGGTCATACACAATTTAACACGAATATGCATTCATATATAAATATATATATATATATATATATATATAGAGAGATATATATATAGATAGATATAGATATAGAGAGAGATATATAGAGAGAGAGATATAGAGAGAGATATATAGAGATAGATAGATATATATATAGAGAGAGAGATAGATATTATAGATATATAGAGAGAGATATCTCTGGAGATATCTCTATCTATCTATAGATATATATATCTCTCTCTATATCTATATATCTCTATATATATCTATATCTATATATATATATATATCTATATATATATATCTCTCTATATATATATATATATCTATATCTATCTATATATATATATATATATATATGCTCGGTTCCTTATAAGGTATCTATATCTCTCTCTATCTGTAAATATGCTCGCTCGGTTCCTTATTTCTGATTTTCTTTCTGTCGTATATTGGTACCTTACGATCATCAAACACCAATGATCATTCCATCATTGCAATCTTTGACATAAACAGATTAGTGCGAGTCTTGGTGCGCGCCATTTGCTGTGCTGTGCGAAGTGTGACACGGCGTCAGTTGTATTCAAACTTGAGCCTGCGAACCGAACAACATCTGTGAGGGATGTAAAAGCGTGTCACCCATAATGCATAATAAATGACTGATATTTGTAGACATCGATAGCACCATAAGACCAAGTCCGTCTTCGCTGAGGTGTCTCCTAGCGTCTATTTGCTTTTGTAGCAAACAAATGACTAGAACATGTCGATGTGAAACAGGGTTATGGTTAATTTGCTGGAAATGATGTAATTGCTAAAACCCTAGTCATAAAAAAGTTTCCAGTAATATCGCGGCATGAAATTCTGTCAATGAAATATCGTTTGCGACAGATATGAGCTCATTTACATCGACAAGGCAGTGGTTTTAAGTAGCATTTGGGAGTAAACATGATATGTGAGCTATTTTTTCTCCTGGCTGGAGCTTAACTGCATGCAAAATTGCCTTAGGATGTGTAGTTTTGCCATTTTTAATTTCCGCTTGGATCGATATATCTATTCGCGTGGTTTGTTTGCCTGAATTGTTAAGGTTGATCTTTGGGTATGCCTTAGTCACAATGGTTAATACTTACGGCATGAGTGCAATAATGTTAAATCAGGCTGGCTAAAAATGACGACGGATGGAACGATGTCGAATCTGATATTAGCTTCTTCCACGACAGCCTCCTTAAAGTCGAGTTTGAAGGAGAAGCTTTCATTCATGTGCTTCTGTCATTGCAAATGAGATAAAACAGGCAAGGCTTTAGCGCAGATATTGTACGGACTGTGAAGTCAGAGTAACGTAGCACAAAATTTAGTCGACCGTTAATTGATGGGTTAATTATCTGTAGATACATATACCGTATATGTCTATCAAGTAAAATGTGTATGGCGCGGACAATTGTCATGTCGATGCCGCATATTATAGTCTTTCTTATTCACAGAATTGTTTTTTTTTCTGTTATTGTGCCTAAGTTAAATTTATTTATGTATCGACAACCCATGTGAACAGATATCTTCTTATAAATGAACCAACGGTTTGTTTGCTCCTTTAAACTGTAATCATTAGAACAATTTCCTTAGATGAGGTTGCAGAACACTGCACATACGTAACATACCAAGCTATAACTGCAGTTTGCTATCGTCTGTCTGAGTAAATGTGTCTTTTATCATTTACTTGGGATGTAATCTTTAAGCCACGTCACATGGACATTACAGGGTGCTTTCCGGTGAGTCACTACAATTACAACACTAGACATCCTTTAAATATATACAATAAGAGTAGACATTTTCTGAATCATGATGAAATGATAAAATTGGAATATGTTCACTAGTTTGACAATGGATAACGCCAACCCACCTTATAGTCAAGAATGTCAGAACAAGAACTATCATCGCGCAACTGAATCCTTATGCACAGTGTCACAAGTGGTATATCAAATGTCATGAAAACTACCAAGGGTGAGATATGACTGAAGATATACATTTATAATGAACACAATAACTTACATATTCGGGGGGCTTTATCATGAAAATCATTTTTGGTAATCAAACACTGTGTGATATGATAAACGAAAGGAGTTACTTTTAGATCGAATATTACCTTACTATAACGGGCTTTGCCTAATGAACAAGGAATTTGCTGTTGAGCTATTATTGGACGGTAGACATAAGTGCTTTGTGTTGTTAAGGGTTTTGTAGGTTGCTGAGCTTGCCTAAAATAGACAGGTGAGCTCAGGCAAGTGACTCGAGGGCATTCAAGTAGGCAACTGAAGATATTAAATGTTTAATAGCAACTACCTCAAAGGCGAAAAGAAATTGTCACTTCCATCCATTTTTTTGTTTACAGATTAACAAAATGTCAGTTTTGACATTCAGCTGAGATATTGTGGAGTTGAATTACGATGGGATGTTATGCCTATTATGACATAACCGGTGACTTGCGACGAAAAGAGCATAACAATGGCTAACATTTGGTTTTTATTCGTCAACAAACCAGTGCGCAGCATATATTATAGCATTTTAACGTTAAAATTAAGTGCGGACATGGACTTTCCAAATGAATTGATCTAACATAGAAGTAATTGATGAAAAGGAATTGTCTTTAAAGCAACACTGAGTATAGATTGAAATTGTTCGCTGTGCGACACTCATCACGCACAGTGGAAACCTTCAGCTATAAATTAGCATAAGAGGAGCACTTATGTTAAATGGCCAATTGGAGCAGAGTGGAGCTGGCCCCGGCGGGTAGATAAGGCCACTGAAATTAGACCAAGTAACGTGACTTTCACAAAAGACACTGCTACTTCGACTGCGTGCAAGAAACCTTTTTGATGATAATGGCAGACGATCTATTATTCGCATCTTGTCATAATACAAGGCGTCTTCTGGTAAAAGCTACTTTTCGACTCCGCAATGTTCAATCGGATAGATGCAAGGTTCAGGATCGATTTGGAAAGTTTTGTTCTTATTGCTCACCAATATTGTATTTGAGGCCAACAAATCACATGATAATCGCATAGCTGCAAAACCGAGAAACGACGACGTTAACGGCCGCATGTAATCCAAGCAATTTATTATCCCGACTCTCACATAAGGAAAATCGTTCTATCGTCTAATTTGTACTGAATAAATGGTTAGCCAAAGTCAACATCGGTGACGAAGCCATTTCCAATTGTTTTCGGTTTGTCACATATTTGCCAGCATAAGTGTTGCTGTGTTATACTTGTTATATGCGCGACATCTGCTTCAATACCTTTACCATGTTGCAGCTTTGCAGCCAATTTCAAGCAAGACGAATTTGATTAAAGATGATGACCTTGATAATTCTATTGATCGTTGTTGATTGCAAGTGTCCTCCTAACATTACAATACGCGTGATTGTTTCAGATATTTCTTCACTGTTTTTAAGCAACAATGCCACAGGTTCGATGTAGTCGGCATGTACATTTTCTTTCCTATGTTATTTTCTAATGCTGACTTGCTGGGTGATAACCATTGCCTATCTATCTACGTCCGACAATAGAACAACCCGTTCGGAGAATCTCTTAAGGGTTCCTTTGTTAAATATTCTATTTATCCAAAGGTCACTACCTTATCGTGAAATTGATATTCCAGCCGAGAAGAGAAAACCATTCAAAAAGATTGACACCCGTTTGAGATAAATAGCTCGTTCAACCAGACAGAAATATTAATACATAATACGAGTTTGAATTGGAAAATTGGCAATTTCCATATGACTTAGAGGAATAGAACGCTAGGACGCCTCGTATGTATGATGTCTTTGCACAGCCATTATGAGCCTCGAGGAACAATTAAACCGTCACGTATATCACAAATATATCGCTATATTGATGAGCTTTCCCGCAGTATACATTTGTCGATCGGCCAACATCCAACTGATTGCTGGTATGCATTGCATATATCACAATTGATACGATTGTCATGTTTCCAGTTTTAAAAACCGGGCCTCTGTGCATTGGTCTTTACTGTCTTAAACACTATTTGGTACATTTATTCGAATATTGCAATATTTTCATTAATGATTAGTTTATAAAATCTTCCACCATTCTTTATTCCCATTTAAATCCTACAAGGCGTGCATGGTATAATGAAATGATTATTAAAATATGTTTTTGTCAGATTTCGTTTCACGTGGACGATGCATACAATGGATAACGTCGTCCTGAAGTTAGAAATGCAATGAATCTCGTATCTCAGCGTTTTTTGGAATGCTCGATTTGACAATATTCGAGAGATGATGAACACATGATCTAATCGTGGCAAATGTGAAGGCCATTCATAAAGATGTTGTTACATTCAAAATCAATTCTAGATTGTACTCTTGCCTCTTGGTCTAATCTGTATTTGCCACACCCGAATCGTCAAATTGTCTAAGATCCTCAATAACATCATAAGTCTTGCTCATTCTCGATGAGAGTGTGGGCATCATCATCATCATCATCATCATCATCAGAGTTTTCGTCATCATATCATTGAACAAAACCTCGGTTCATAATACACACTGTTCAACTTCTTGGTAGTAAAAGTTGCATCTCGAGCGAACCATTTTCAAGAATAGAGTGATCAGGATCAGCGATCTTGAATCTTTGCCCGTTGACTATTCTTATGTGTTCCACGGATACAATGACCTCTGTAAGTCAGTCTGAGAAAGAGCGAATGCACAGTTCAAGGGTATTCACACCTCATATGACAGAAACACGGCTAATATAGGGATCGGACTAGGTGCATTGATACTAAGGCCAGGGGTGATGTCAATGTCTGTTCTACAAATGAGAAAATGAGCCAACAATGTTTTTCATAATCCCCAGAGCATCCGCAATGATTTGATGACGAGTTTGAAAAGCTATATGCCCGGTATGAGACACGACTAAGAACAGCAATAACAAAAGCTTTTTCCGCGCTGCAGACTAGATCAATATAACTGCAGTTGGTGTGTTAATCCCTATCCAATAGAAAAGTAGACTAAAGTTATTAGCATATTGTTGAAGTCTATACTTTTGTTCATCATGCGCTGCGCAGCTATATATGTGAGCTGTACCATTTATGTCATATATACAAAACACCGGCTACAGAGCTTCCGATATCAGCTAAGCCCTACCTGTTGGAAGAGACCCCTCAACACCAGAAATGTCAGACAGTCATTAAATGTCTGAGGGACACAAACATGTTAGCTGCTGGGAGGCTGCCGCCTACCATATAAAAAAGCGGAAGCGGAGAAATAACTGCGAAAGACAAGGAAGTCTATTATTCCAGCTACAGTATAAAACCTTGGATCAATTCCACTGGATTGATGCTAGACTGTTTGGCGACGGCGTCCTACTAGTAGCTTTCAGGGGTGCTGAAAACAGGTGATCAGCATCTTGGGCGCCCAAAATTATATATAAATATATATATATATATATATAGATATATATATAGATATAGAGAGATATATATATATATATATATATATATATATATATATATATATATATATATATATATATATATATATATATATATATATATATATGTATATATATATATATGTATATATATATATATGTATTCATATATATATATATGTATATATATATATATCATATATACACACACATATATATATATAGATATATGTAATATATATATATATATATATATATATATATATATAGATATATATATATATATATATATATATATATATATATATATATATATATATATATATATATACATGTATATATATATACATATATACAACGCAAGTACGCATGTATATATATATATATATATATATATATATATATATATATATATATATATATATATATATACATATATATATAAATATATTCATAAATACATATATACTTATGTGTATATATATATGTATATTTATATATATATAAATATATATATATGAACATATATATATATATATATATATATATATAGAAAGAGAGAGACAGAGAGACAGAGAGACAGACAGAGACAGAGAGACAGAGAGACAGAGAGACAGAGAGACAGATAGAGACACAGAGAGACAGAGAGAGAGACACACAGAGATAGAGACAGAGAGAGACATACAGAGACAGTGAAACAATGCGCAATCTTGAACTGTCCGGTGCTTGCACAGTATACCCATTCTTTTGTATTTGACTAGAGACTGAACACATTTTATTGACGGTCCAGTGACTCCTCTTTCTTCATGACAACGGGGATTGATTTAAGTAATCGGTCAAGGTGCGGAACAATATATCAACAAGATGGATCCTGTGCCAAGCTGTAGCGTAAATGGATCATTGTAAACGATAAGATATGCTGTCCTACTAAACCACATACGGAAATACGGTATCTACAACAATCGATCATTCCACAAAGCGCTTAGCAGACGCTGATATGTAGTGAGAAGACAAGAAGAGCAATACACAATACACAAAGCTCTTAGCAGACGCTAATATGTAGTGAGAAGATAAGAAGAGCAATACACAATCATCGAACTGTTGATTAGGTGTAATATATCTACTTGTAATATTATTCACCAAATCACGAAACCAGATGATGGTTTAAGCAAAATAAATGGTTATTCAGCGGAATACACTTATTGAATACAGAGGGGCGTCTGGTTTCAATATAGACAGATTACTTTCACATGAGCCGTATTACGGCAATGGTAAAGCGTGTCAACCCGATGAATATTCTTTATCTTGCACTGCTGTTTCTATGCCGTTTATTTCAGCTAAATACTGGTCTCACAGCGGGTTCACAGGTTGACTTTGGTATATTGCACTCCTGGTTCACATTAAACTATGACAAACCAAGACTGTATGATATAAATTAATATACATTATGTATGAACTATATGGGTGGTGAGCTAAGAAATAGTACAGGTTATGTGTTGAACGAATTGCACAGCCGGGTATTTGATACAATGTTGTTAAACCTGTCCATACATTTAGGCGTTTTACACAATCAGCGTTTACTTGTGTGTGCAATAAAATTAATTTACCTGTTGATTGAGGTAACGAATCACGGAACAAGAATCTTTATGAATCACTTTTGATTTCATCGCCTATGTCTCTCCAATATTATTATCTAATTGTGCCAGAGAGTACATTTCTCTTGTCAATACCTGATTCGTAGCTTGAATGGCTTAGTATTTCCATAACGGGGGTGTCTGATATCGGAATTACGATGTCATGTCGGCGAAATGATGATGATGATGATGATGATGATGATGATGATGATGATGATGATGATGATGATGATGATGATGATGATGATGATGATGACGACGACGACGACGATGATGATGATGATGATGATGATGATGATGATGATGATGATGATGATGATGATGATGATGATGATGATGATGATGATGATGATGATGATGATGATGATGATGATGATGTGATGATGATGATGATGATGATGATGATGATGATGATGATGATGATGATGATGATGATGATGATGATGACGATGATGGGTCGTTTAGTCCGGGAACCATCTCCGTCGAGCCATCTGGAAAAAGAAACAACTGACTTAATTTCTGGGCTGAACGATGAATTTCAGTACTCATAAAATAGATTGGCTTAAAAGATGATTAGCCTTCATCTTAATGCAGCATGACACGATACTTATTATGGGGGCATGTTGTCTTAAAGAACACAAAGAACATTTTTATATGCTCACGGCGTAAAGAAACTGCTAAATACATTTCCTCTAACAACAAAAGAATTAGCATAAATCTTGATCGACCACACAACATACTTTACATCCACGACCTGTCACCTATGCTTGTTTGAAACTGGGGAGTTATTTTACATATTTTGGCTGCCATGGCGAATGCCTCGAGTCGACTTAGGTTTAATCTAAGAGACTGCGGAAGCAATGGCGTGCGTAAAATCGTATATTGGTTACGAATAAAAAGACGTTAGCCTACTGCATTGGCTATCCATTCCCATAGAGGATGCTCCATATTTTGTGTCTTTTTCGGTGCCTTTAATCATAATATTGAAAAGCATATTAAGTGGGAGGTGTACCCATTACCTAACGCTACATGACAGCCCAATCGCGCGAATAGGAAATAATATTCGTGTTCTTGCCTTTCCGGCTTGATTTGTAATCTATCCAAATCATTTGCAGGGATTAACTTTAAATGTGTGACCTTGCAGAGAGATTGTGGCAATGAAAAGTATAATAGTATTTGGCCAGTTTCTATTTATCATTCAAAGAGCAAATGCGGCATGGCCTAGGCACTTGGCGAGTGCACTACTACTACTACTATTTGATGACAAATGTGTCTGTGTTCGTTTTCCGTCATACATTTGTCGATATGAGATGACAAATGGTGTTGATTACGCTGGTCAAATATCGTTATTGCGATTTGTATGCCTTGTTTAAGACTGTCCAAGTTATACTGTGTAGAACTTGATGAACACTTGAAGCACGCCGATTCACTTTTCCGTTCGCAAGAAGAGCAGATATGTCTAAACCAGTAAATCAAGAGAAGATAAACCGACACTAATGGAACTTGCATACGTACCCAAATAGATCGAATAATGTCAATCTATGTAAAACTCCTATAGCAGTAATCCACGGTGCGTATTTGTGACTCGCTTTAAATTACCAGCGATATCCGCCAATCTATGTTGCTTTGGTAAAACTAGCAAGGATTATGTTCAGCCACACATTGGGTTTATGCAAAACACCAAGTATAATTAATAGATTCAGATGTCCCAGCTTTATTGAAGCGATGCCAGAATATCTTCCGTGAATAAATCAATGAATATATACGTTCACAATTTGTTCAGAAATATAACAGCGTATACTGAAACAGCCGTTTCGTCTATGCATGGTAAAAATCAAAGTTACATTACACTCCGATAATGAGAAATGAACGTAATATATAGGTAGACGGCGCATTAGTCTGGTTCAGTATGTAATATCGCCAGAATTTTGTGGAGAGAATAAAAACTACTATACATTCTTGGAATCCTTATAGTAAAGTATATCCATCAGAGAACAAAGAACTTATCCTGTACGTGTCAGAATGATGTGGATACACAGTACAATTATGAAAATGATGATGACGATGATGGTGATGATATGTAAAGACTGCCTGAATATTAAACACATTTCTTTCATGTGGAGCATGTTGGTTCTTAATGGACATTAACTTAGTGCAACGTTCATGTCTGATCGCTTTAAAAAACATTCAATAAAACGGAACATTTCAGTCAATTAAGTTTGTGGTTAAATCTACCTTATTCATCTTGGCCCTGAAAATGGTAGATTAGCTGTCAAAATAAAAGCTCTAGGTTATTTAGAAGATTAGATATTGACGAAAACCTTTTTCACGGCAGCCAGTTTGTAAAATCCAAGATGGCGGCCATATATGATTCGGGGTAAATGGAAACATTGTTTTCCCGATTGCTTACACTATAAGGTTTTTAAAATAGTTGTCGTACTCTCAACAAATAGCCAACGAAAGTTCGAATCAAAACATAGTGAATCTGACTATATGGTGTAGAGGGTGTATGTAAAAGTCTAACTATAAGAAACATTTCAATTCCTGTAGCTGGATATTACCGATACAATTAGGACCTACAGGACCTTATGGGCCCCGTACGGCCTTGAGGGCACTACGGGGCTGCTGCTCGTAAAAAAGCCCGTAAGAAATCATCTCCCGCACGAAGTTGTGGTCACATTCCTTGAGGGCCGTACGGAGCTGTTGCTTACAGGAAGCCCGTAACGTTCAGCGGGTTCTTTACTGTGCACACGTACGTAGCCCGTCCGGGGTTTCTGGCTCTGTGTAATGTAGCACGGGACCCACATGGGTTCCGTTTTAAAGTTGTGCATGTTCAACGTTTGGCCAGGGGCTACGGGGCTCATACTGGGCCAAACTTCTTCACAAAATCGTATGTCCAAACGGGGCCCGTACACAGTCTGTATACAGCCCATATGTCGCATGAGACTCAGGTGTTAACGCGCGTTTCGTTAGATAATTCATAACTATCTGCACGTGATTAAAGGTATATGATTTGCACTCATAATCAGTAATCACTTTCGTCATTGTTTTACAGCCAGCACATTGCAAGTTTGATTCACGTACAGTGGCCATGCAATATATAGTATATACTGATAACATTAATTAGACATTAGTAAGAAGTATTTCACTATGATATTGTTAACGGACTTGCATTGTACCCCCTCGCTGCTGAAAGTGACCTACGAATATTGATAAACACAACCGCAAACCCAGCCCCTTTGCAGAAATCGCACATATTGCGGGCATCGAGCTATCAACATTTCACATTTTAATACTTTAGACAACATATTTACCTAGTTATGACAACGTTTCTAAAACAGGATGCTAAATATAAGCAATGTTTTAAAATACCTAGCTAATCTAAATATTCGGATCTCTGATGCACTGAAATAATAACCATTGAATATCCGTTCGGATATTTCTCACATAGTGTAGGATATGTCTTTTTACCTGCCGAACCATGCTGAATATAATCCAGCGTCCATTGTCTTAGAAGGGTCGTTGATGCAACATTTCTAAGGCAAGCCCATTTAGCAAGTTTTCTATGGCAATCTTGGACAATAAAACCCGTTTCGAATTGCAAAAAGATTAATGGATGCTTGAGGCTGACACAACAATGGTCCCAGAGAAGCCAACTGTGCATATTGAGCATATATTGGCGTCTGCAGCGTTTTGCCAACCGTGCGATAGAATAATCATTCAAATCACTATAATGGCAATTGATGACACATTCTGTCTGGTTTAATAATGGGCTTTGTTGCATATATACAATATATTAACTAAATCCTGCACTATCTATTAAATGTAGATGTAGTGTGTTGAACGCAACAGCCAGGATATGGTATATATGTATGTATATATAAATATATGTAATATATGAGTATATATATATATATATATATATATACGGGATATATATTTATATGCAGTACGGGACTTTTTTCTTTTGCATCAATACTGATAGTCGCTGGGAGTAAGTCGACATAACCATTATTCATTGAAATGCGGAAGAAATAAAATCTAATAATGTAGCGTATACATTGTAAGTGTTCGTAACCTCATAATGTCCGATGAACAATTTTATTGTGCGTTCGTACAGATTTCTTTGAAAGCTACCAGCAAGATATATAGGGTCAATCAGGTCTTATACATCCACTTATCTGAAAATCTGACTTACCCCTCTTCAGTGGCCGGGATGTCGAATGATAATCGATGTAAGAGTAAGCGCCCTGTGCAATTAAACTGACAAAGGGTCCTGGCTAGAATGTTTTTATTAATGTGGCTGTGGGATGTTGCAAATGCATTTTGTCTGCTAGACAACATTTGTGCTACAGAAAACTGATTGAATACTGCGTTTGTAGTATGCAGTTTGTGTAGTTTGAATGACTATGACTTAAGTCTGTGAACATTTCAATATTTTATAATTTGTCTAAAAAGTTACATGATGCGACACACACAGCAGTGCTTCTTTTAAACATTGAATGGTCATTCTGGAGCCCTACTTGTAATGCTGCATCCAATCTACACCTGACGAGTACCTTTAGCTATGCATAATGAATATGTATGCATCATGCCATTGAATCATATATTGGGGGAAAAGAATTTGTGGGATGATCCTGGGCATGTGTAAATTTACAGGTACTGGTCAAGTGAACGAGTAAGTTTAATTTCTAGAGTATAAGCACATAAATTTGGTCCGAAATTTCGATGCACTAAGTTAACATAAAGAGCATTACTACTTCTGTCAAAAATCCAGCCTTACCAATTTTTGTCAAGATGTGGCGATGCCGGGATGGCGATGTCGAACGATATTTATAAATAGCATGGTAGTTTATAAACATTTTCACCTTGTCACCATGTTCTTCAGCAAGTCCAGGAATTAACTACCCGTACCAAGTATGATAAGTCGCCTTATTACATAGGAATTGCATTTACAAGGCTGTACAAATATAATGATTCGGGATGATAAGACCAAAGATAAGTCATTTGATGGATTTCATTTTGATGGACCCCAACAGAGTGTGCATTCATTGACACATTTTCCTATGAATTCAGCAACAGGAAATACGTGGCTTTTTGTTATACGTAGCATTAGTAGTTAAAGCCAATGTATTGTAAAACATAACAGTTAATATCCGAATTTCGTTGACGAAGAAAGTAGAACCCCGAGTTGCAAACAGAAGCGCATTCTGAATGAGGCTGGCGAAAACCAGCTTATACTAACACGAACCTCACGAAGTAATGCTCGATCTATAAATGTACAAATTCTACATGGCAATATCAAAAGTACAGCGGGTTTTGGTTATAAATTGCGCCGTTTCTTGCTTAATACCTCATACACCAAGCGCCGAATAGGTGTGCTAAAATGCAATTGCTTTGGTGTAACCTAAGTTAAATATGTCAACACAATGTTCGCTCATACATATATGCAAAATTCATTTTCAGTGCGCACTCCAGCCTTTATTTTAGCTTACATAATAATACCAATTAAAATATCATCCGCATTTATAGATCAGATCAGGAACTGTATTAAAAGTAAATAAATTGAGATTAACAATATTGGATTTCCACATAAATGATAAATAAGGTTGCACTAACATGTGCTCTATTATCCACGTGAATTTATATCAATAAAGGACACACTATCAGAACGATTATTGTAATAGCATGTTAGAAAACCAAACTACGATTTGCACTTAGATCAGGCAATACAAACATCGATAACGTTAGACAAGCAGTTCGTAGAGCCAGATGGCAACCTGAGCTTGATTCTATCGGGTTCGCATTGTACACACTTCAGAAATCATGTACTGTAAGTAAACGAATATCAACTGCCCAATAAACGCACTACCATAAGCCGCGTTACGTAATGCTCAAGTCATTGAAGCGGTCTGCTGAGTGTGCTGGGATAAGGTTCATTAATGGTTTTAATGGCATTCGAAAAACAATTTCAAAAATAATGTTACTTGTGTGTGCCAACTAATGGTTTCAGTGTATAATGAACTATAACTATGATTTCATGTTTACAAACATTGTCCACATGATTTAAGATAATTTCATTCTATCTGCTAGAACTTAAATAAGTCCTTATATTTGTTGATATAGAGATATAAGATGGGTCTAATATTATTTGCTTTAAACTCATGTAAGGGATCGTGTTGAATAATCATGTTAATTATCACTAACTATTATCATGTTATTTATCAATTGTTTATCAAAGTTGTTGGTTGCAGTGATGCCTTTGGATATTGCTTGATTGCAAAATGACTGGTATACTATGGGCATTGTGATTGAACCGCAACGCAATACGACAAAACATCCATATTGCCACCTTCACTTTTAAATGAACGCAGAATTTGTATTCTCACCAAAAAACCAGTTCATTTCTGTAAGAGAACGGTCGGTTGCCAGTAAATATATTAAAAGAATTGTAATGTACAAAGCAGATGTATTTAACATATATTTGTATGACGCCTCGAGTAGCACTGATAACATTTTTATATCGCAAGGTTGACACTTTCCATTATTTTCATCAGTAATGCTACAGGGGGACTAGCCATGCAGAGCTAAGAATCGATGAGATGCGAATACAGTGCTCTGAGACACAGATATAATGGCATCAGTAACAAACTGTTACCAATTGTAGGGTCTGATTGGATTGGATTGGAATATTGACTCCGTTTGTTCACTAAATGTTTCTTATCCTCCGTAAGATTGGGTTGATCAAATCTTGAATGCATTTGTATATAAATTATTCAAAACTTTCACCACATAATCCGCAGCAAATTGAGATGGTGCACTAAGTCTGTCATAATTCATTGTACATGTAAATGAACGCAGATGGTCAAGAACTCTATATAATATTGCCTCAGTTTGTTACAATGTCAAGAACATGTTATTTCTATTTTATCAAGCAATCCACCCCAAACGGAGCTCGCGTTCTTGTAATGCCTGCGCAGCCGACGCTATGTTTATTGCGTAACCCGGTCGAAATTAATTTCGATATTGGACGGGACACATCGCTTTACAGGATTTGACATGGAACATGTTTAATCAGTCCAAGGATTGTAAAAGCATTAGCACATAAATCCTATGATATTAATAATTATTTTGATTCATTGGAGCATTGACATGCTTACAAATCAATATAATCCTCGCAACGATGATATGTATTTTTTAATAAAACTATGCAGCTGAAAAACACAAATTGAATAAATTACCAAAGGTAGTTCGGAGATCGTTTAATTAGCTACTCTCTGTTGCTAACATTTTCACGTTAATATTAGTCAAGAGATATAACATCACTGCAAATGTGTCACCCATCGCCTGCCTCCTAATGCTAATGACTTGTTTTTATCAAAACATAACTTTTTGGATAGTTTTGGAGAAATTAAGTAACCAGTACTTGGTCTTAGTTTATATATTCAGAAACGTTAACATACTTAACGCTGGCAAAGTAATGAGTCATACTAACTTTGACGGCTGTGGCTATTAATATCATGCCTTGGTTATTGAAGTGATCTATTCACGCAAGCCGCATAGCTAATAATGTCAACGTGATCGGAAAATGTTCAAACTGGGACGCATTGGAATGTATCGTACTTGAATACCAGGGTCGGGATAAGAATAGAATGCCTAAATGAATCCATCTATAATCTGCTGTGTTTTCAGGCTATGTCATGTTTATGGCGATTTATTCTGATTAGGCTGAGACATCCATATAGGCATCGTCTAGCATTACGGACATTACCTGTTGCTGTTGTTAAGTATTATAAATATCGTCAATATGAATTGCATAAGAAGAATACAGACATCAAATTTTGTCAATAAATTGAGATGAACGAGCAGGGACGAGCCGAGGGGCGAGCAATCTGCAAACCCGGTATTATCGTTGATAAACTATCACTAGACAAACAAATTTGGCGTTGACACGCCTTTATTATAATCATATGCAATTATTGAATAAATCTTGACATATCTAAACTCCAAATAACGATTTCACAAATAGTTATGCAAGATACGTTACATCATGATGTTATGTCATGTTTAAATGCTTTCTAATGGTTATTGCAAACAATGTGATATATTACAGTAACCATTAACATGTTTGTATACTTCGGTAATTGATAGTAACGAATGAAGCGATACAACTCCGACGCACTTCGTCGGGGAATGCCGAATGTTATCGTTAGCTGTATACAGGGAGCACATTTGTTTCATTAAGTGTTGAGGTTTTCACTGATGGCTCTCGTCGATTGCACGTGATTACATATCCACAAGCAATTGTATTGTTCAGGGAGCTAAACTTACTGCAGCGCGCTAGTACGAACGCCGATTGATATGGCTGTGGCAAGGTTTGATGTCCTTATACATCATCATTTGCACATTTGCAATGCTAATAGACTATCAAAACAATGGCGTTATAACACTTGCCGTCGCAAACACATGTTCATATATGTCTCTGTGGTTATCTGTCTATATGGCCTCATATCGATGACTTTGGACGATCTCGTACTAATTGAGTTGGCATCAACTCTCCCTAATCTGCAATGTTATGATCATAAATTTGCTGCATCACAGTCTGTGCACAAGAAAACCCATGACCAGCGATTCTTTAAGTTGAATTTGTTAAGCCGTTCTGACAAATCAGATATCGAAGATTATCCGTTCCGTTCAAGCTTCTACAATGCCGAATGCTTTATATTTCTGAATATACCGCGGCTCATGATTCATATAACCGCGACGTGATTATGTTCCCAATATTGGCCATTGAAACCGTTGACTAGCTATTTACCCATCATCGTTGGCAAGGTTAATACTTAACGATGCGCATTCATCGTAGCTTATCAACATGATATGTTAATGAAGACAACTTTAATCCTGACGAACACAAGTAAGCAATATAATAGTGAAGGTTTACATCCTAATAGTACATACACAAAATGTTCGTATGCCTATGCATTGTATCTATGCATAGTAGCTGTGGGAAGTGGAATGTGTTTTAACCCATACTAATCCACTGCTACTCAAGAGGAAAGGTGAAGTAAGACATAGGCTGAGGTATGGGTACATAGTGTGATTGGATATGCTAGTTGAGAGCATAAACAATCGTATGTGATCGTGACATCCTCAGGACAACACACAAAACAAACCATTCATTCATCTCCGGTGGCTTGTTTATTCAGCCAGTGGACTGAATTTGCTGAAGTACTAACATTTGGCAATAGGTGAATCCTTATCATATTCTAACTTTCTACTTTATAGATTTTTGGTGTGTTCACTCATGCATAATGTATAGTCGAACAAATGGTAATTACAAATATTTCATATAGATAGTTTAAAACACTCCAATGTAAAAAAGATTTTGAATGCCAACCCCAGCGACGATTAAAATATTGTACATTTCAGAAATACCTATAACGATATTTACGCAATCCAACCTTATAGTGTCTCTTATGGAACTAATACTTTAATGTGACTGTCATTGTGTCTTACTTATTAGCATGTGATATCATGTCTATGACAATAACACCTAAGTGAATCGATGCATGTAGCATTAAAAAGCTATGTCATAACAATGTAGTAGAGTGCAACTGGTAAATACCACATTGAACATTTCATCTACAACTGGTTTGTTATAATAGCGTAATTATAATTGATATTCCACACATAACGTTGATATAAAGTTATTTCGTACTGCGCGTTACAATAGCTATTCCAGTCTTCTATTAACATTCGCTTTGTGAGAAATGACAGAGAACACGCAAAGTACATAAGCTGCAATAAACTATAAAAAATTATGAATTTTAAAATCTCTCATGAATGAGTTGGTTACTGTGATAAGGGCTACTGCAAGAAGGTAAATTGTTCTACAAGTCATTCCATAACAAGTCATTGTAACTGGAACCGTTGTATAACTTGCCATTTATTTGCATTACTTTAGCACGGATAAAGACTTCAATGGTGCCATTGTGTCATCTGTTGAATGCTAATATCTACACAGCCGTATAAACATAGTTATAATTGTCATTTTTTATATTATCCTGATTCAATCTATCCCGTCGAGACTAATCTCAGGCCTGAATATCGCAAAACGATATTTGACTATGGTTGTAAAGTTCATTTGTCATCTGATATTACACAGCGAAAAGGTCAGAGACGCACAGCGCGGCCTAAAATTACAATTTCACGTCAGAAAGCTGACAATAAATCAAGCTGTAGTTGACAATTTTAGGCCGTTTATCAGGATTATTTTGATAAGGCCTAATATGTGGCCTACTGGAATGAACCGATACATCCTGTTGACACAACATGAAAGAGAAACATGAAATGATTTTATTCTGGTTCCGAATTTTGTTTCTCATCTGTATAATTTAAACGCCCAAATTATCAATACTTGTCCTTATGATTAGTCAATCAAACAAATGACCAGCGCATGTCCTAATGATTGGTCAACAGACCATGCCACACGGATGCTATATCGATAATATAAGGCCGTCAACGGCGGAAAAAACCGTCCTTTTACAAAGACAAGTTGATCAGCATCCCCAATACGTAATTTGTACAAACATTGAAAAGTATTGCACAGTATAAGCTACCTGTGCTATTTAATAATATATATGACACATACAAAGGAGCTGGGAGAAAAAAACTGGAATTTGAAACACATACGCTAAATAATAGATTAATATTGATCATCATATAACACTGCTTGGTCCGCGTTCTACGCTTATCTAGAACCGTCGCTATCAACTAGTTTAGCAATTTTTCACTCTTTTCAATCTTATTAACGTTGCTGAAGCATAGAACCCCATCGCCCTTCGAAATTTTACATATACCGTTATGCATGAAAACACTACACGCACACGCTTATTCACACAAACACACACATACACACGCATATATTAAGATGTATATATATAAATAAAAATAACAATATATACATATATATATGTATGTATATGTAGATATATATATATATATATATATATATATATATATATATATATATATATATATATATATATATATATATTATACATATATTTATATATATATATGTATATATATATATATATATATATTATATTTATACACAAACACAAACACACTTACACATACGTATATATATATATATATATATATATAAACATGCATACACATATGAATAAATATATATATATTATATATATATATATATATATGCATATATGCATATATATATATATATATATATATATATATATATATATATATATATATATATATGTATATATACATGTTGAGTTATAGATGTGTGTGAATGTGTGTGTTTGTAAGTATAAACATAAATATGTTGTGTGTATATATATATATATATATATATGTGCATATATATATATATATATATATATATATATATATATATATATATATATATATATATATATATATATATATATATATATATATATATATATATATATATATATATATATATATATATATATATATATATATATATATAGTTCAAGTAACATAGTTCAATGGGTCATTTGTGAGTGAGAATAAAACAAGGTTGCGTTCAAATATACAAAAGGACTAACACACGACTGGGTATTGTGCATTGTACCTAACTGGCGCGATTTATACGCATTATATACATGTAAAGTAAACTTAGGGATGGCAGGCAAGATATACAAGCTATTTTCCATGGGAACCTGAATGGAAAATCATTAAAGGCGATACACGATTTATCTGAGTGTACTTGTATCTAAGCCATTTTCAATTACCGCTAGGATCGATCATTAACCTTCATTCTATGGGTTGGTCGCAAAGCTTAGTTGAAATCAAGCGCTATTTGTAAGGGTCAAGCATTGCGGCTATTACACCGATAATCTAGCGTAGAGTTTTCAATTTGGTCTCCTATTTTGATGAAGGCCAGCCTGGTGTTCACGACAACGGGAAAGTACTGGCGTCTGTTCATGACTGCAGTCACGGTCTCGCTGCTCCCTTAAATTGTATTAAGTACAAAAAGTTGCCCTTGACGAGTTTGCTAATTGAAATCGTACCTTACCCTGTACAACGCAGTAGTAGTAACTGTAATTTGCTACCCTCGATATGCGTGATTTGTTGTGTTAACATATAACGTTGAGTATATCAGAAAACTGCGTCGCATCGACCCTACATCAGGTCTTCCGCTTTATCAACTTCGTAATTCAGCATATTTACATGGCAGGTCTTCCTTTATTTGCGTGTCGTCAGTGCATATGAAAGATACCGTTAGATCTCAGCAGAGCGTGCGTACCCCGATATAATGTATCATGCTAAAACGGAACAAATAACATGTGCAGTACGGTGAGAATGGATTATATTAAGCAATGCATGTAAAATAGTGGATTGTCTGTTTCGGTTCCCCTCCCAAGTACTCGGTGTCACGTGTGTTTATTCAAATATGAAAGTCACAGATGATACTGACAGCGCGATCCTGACAATATCATCTGTATCTTTATGATGAATATGACAACCGACAAACAAGAGGAGACCATCCATCATTTGAAGCACTTCTGTGTACGCAAGCACTGTTGGGTATGATAAATAATCTGACCCTCGCATCATTGGAATAACTATTCAATATCCCAAGGTTCTACAATTTAATTTAATACTCAAAAATTACAGCTTTCATTAGTGACTCGGTGGCGCTTAATCCCAAGCATGCAGGCAATGAGGCTACCGAGAACGCCTCGTGAATATTGAATACAGCTACTTAATAGATTCAATGGTATTATCTGCAATTATAATGTCACAATGCAATTTCCTCAGCAATTTTGCTTAGAATATACAATAAATGTAACGATTGTCATCCCTAGATTATAACCTCTAAGTATCTTATTGCTATGAATTGCATAAAAGCTTTATCACAGGCCGACGCGTAGGCATTATTGGTAATGCTTGCAATGGTACGATTCGTTTATTGTTGCTGAAGATAACTGCCATGGGAGGGCGTTTATTAAGTTGACCCTTTGAAAATGGGAAATAGGTGAAAAACATCTCGCTGATTTGTAGTGCTTTACACGACGTTAATATCAGTATTTTGCACTTCCATAGCTAGCAATAGATATAATTATGGGCTTGTAGTTCAACCCTTCAATGTCGGTCTTTATGTCATGTCAAATACTGCCCTACGGCACACTGATCAGTTTCACGGGCACATAATGGCCGCCGTGGCCTACATAGCAAACCTTGTATGTTGAAACCTACATCAACTGAAACTTATGATCTGATGTTTGATTGCCAAATTGATTTGCACAGATGCCTATACATAATCGCTTCTAGAACTTTCCTTTAAGTCGACCATTTTTAAAACACGACATGATAATGTGGGTATTTTGATGACTATTCTACGGCACGGTTAGTGAAACACCGTAGACGCTATCATTGTCAGAATGTACCTAGTCGGCTCCTATATGGCTTTTATTGAACTACCCATCGTCTGCCACTAATCTGCCTGCAATTGCGTAGTTTGAGAGATGGGGGCTACTTTTCGATATCGTTCAGTGTGATAGTGAAAGACAATTAAGGATCATCTATTTTCTATTGTTTCGCCAGAGGTCTTTAAATATGGCGCTTTCCCTTGTACGAAACATAAGAGGATTTTCTATACTGTAATGACACACACATGATAAGGTTAAGTATGTACCTTACTCAATGGATAAATTACGAGACGCTGTAAGAGTGTTCCAAAAATGAGTCAGTTGATGTCAGTAGTACATAAGCATGGATATTGTTTCGTAGCTTTATGTTGGTCAAATAGTTAAATCGTGTCAATTCAGTTACAAAAATGTTGATATGCCAAATTTGCACTGGCTTTAAACTGGTTCTCTTAATCGACCAATATCCATGGATAATGTTTTGTTTTTGATTTGATGTACACATCATCAGCATGAATACAGTCTACTTGCGAATTCTATTCATTATAATTACCATTTCCACCAAATTGCAAAACCAACATTGTGATTGAATGAAAAGACTGGTTGTGTTAGCGGAGCCTTAAACGCGTCCCTGGGATAACGCAGTGTAGGGTTTGATATGGATGTCACTTTTCGGACCTACTTGAACACGTGAATGTTCTTCATAAAATGTCCATTTCACATTTGCTTATCTGCTTATCGTTCATCAACTGAAGTCAATGACCGCAGCTTCTGTGGCCCCTTAAAGCACCCTTTTGGCGTCCCTGAAAAAAGACATGAATATCGAATTATGATACCTGACCGACGTAATCATTTTCATCTGTCGTATGGTATCACACACCTGACAGTGGAAGGACACAGACACATAAGATATGAACCTCCAGATACTTGATATGAAGCCAAGCATATGCAGAAGGATCATCGTGATCGTTACACGTGATCTATTTCGGATGGATGTCCCATTATTCCTCGCTGATACAGAATAAATGATGTGATACCCGAATCGCATTATTTCCTACTTGGTAGAGAATGTTCTTTATCAAGATTGAAATGATTCCATTTAGATGCACGAATTATCTTTTATTTTGATTGGTCAACAGGAGATGATACACGGATAATGCATTGATTATTTACAGCTTGCGTTGGGTCATAGAATAATTTCTACAAAACAATGGTGTATGTTCGGTTTTTGCCATTAACAGTGACAGAAAGCCAAGTTGCAGGGGTAAAATAGCTCAGCTAGCAATTACATATGTAAGGGGTTCTACCAGCCCGCGCATAATCTAAGGCCAATATATACTTTATAAAAAGAGGATTAGAATAATGAAAACAGACTATGTTAAAGTGCGTTGCAGTGAAAAATTTTGATTGTTGATGGTATCCGTAGCTGACAGTAACATATAAATTATTAAAAGCTTTTCACCTTTGACATTGATATGTTGCTAATCGATCATAGAATAGTTCCGCCATGTTTATCTATGTCTGAATAGATCGATTTCAATTCCCGCGTAGCGGGAACAAATAAAACCCTCATACAGACTGAGAATTTATGGTATACTTCAAACAAAGAGACCCATTCTCTTGCACTGCGGATTGAGTCTGTTAGCTACTAATACGCCCCGTGCAATCTGATATAACAGTGTGCCTTAAACTATTTTTGTGTTATTTTAGCAATTAAAATTTGCTTAATGGAGTAGAAATCAATGACTATTATACGGACAACTAATCGTTGTGTGGAGTTGCCAATAGCGGAATATGTGCTGAGGGTATAACGATTATTGTACATGCAATGATGCATTTTATTATTTTTATTGTGAGGTTTCGTTGTGCTGAATCGCAATGGTGCTTTTTATTACTTTTATGCTAGGGTTTCGTTTTGTTCAGTTACAATGGTAGGTGTTAGCTGTATGAGACACAAGGAGAGTCCAATCTATCACTATAACATGATACACTCCTCCTGAAGATACGTTTTCTAATATTGTTGAGTCATAGAGACAAGCAGGTATTACAAACTCAATTCCACGACAGAAATTGTGCGACTTTAGAATCAACTGGCAAGGCGAGCTGAATATTGAAGCATTACAGCAGAGATAAAATCGATATCTTAAAAACATTGCTTTGAATAGGGGAAAGCTCTTCAAAAACTTATCCGTTTTCTGATTGCAATTCAACAAATATTCTTGAGTCAATATAACGACGAAAGGGCGCGCCATTAAATATGATCAAAAAAGGAGATCAGTACGAAATTACAGAATATGCCATGGATTTAGTTAAATAGCATATTGCCATTTTGAATATAAACGTGACTCATCCGATGACCAATCGCAAGCCATTGCATGAAAAGTGTCGGCATCAGGCGTTCAACGGGTTGACCGACCGAGTTGAGTATTGTATCGTTCACTCGCGCAAAATATAGTATATTGAGACGTAAGTAGCATTCAAACATTTTAACATGACCAACTATTAACGATAGCAAATACTACATCATTGAGAACGACAAAAACAGTAAAATAAGACAACATAGAGTTCTCCGTTCTGAGAGTTGTCGCCAAGGTCACACATACGAAATGTCATGCCAAAAAAGCCTTATAATCATCATCCCGAATTTGCACGTTAATACTATTTTGCTTCATGGGTTTGTGGATATATTTCCCGCTCAATATGTCATCCAACATGGTCATTCCCACCGGATGAAGCAGATAAACGTCCAGAAAGTGGTCGTCAAACACTCAGTTGGATTGCTTACTCAATACTACGGAGCGTTCTCACTTAATTTTAAGTTAGTCGTTTGGAATAAATGTATGCAAGTTGTTTAAAAACATTCATCGTCGCATCCATATGATGCTGAATAACTAGTCTAAGACGTATAAATGTGGGAGTGATTATGGCTGAGAAGTGCATAAAGGGGCAATGGGAATCAATGAGAAGTTTAAATGAACTCTTCGCGATGCAATTTAGTCATGATTGGGATAATATTTCATAGACAGGCAACTTAATGCGTCCATATTTATAGAGCTGGTTTCGGATCAAGTATCAGTATTTGGTTACTCGCCTGACATCACTTAGATATACTTATGTCCAATTGGAGGTGCTTAGTGCGCGACAGTGGGTTATTTTGATTGATTTGCAACGAAGCATGTTCAATCAGCTCAAATAATTTGAAACAAGTTCTTATTTATCTCCCGAATAAGCCAGGACAGGTCGTATAACGAAACAATCATCTCTGTGGAGTGCAGATCATCTCTGGTGCTAAGAGAGCTAATAGTTCGTCCAATTTCGATTTAAACGAGCAATACAGTGCATCTAAGAATAGAAGGTTCTCAGAACGGTCTAGAAGCACGAGTATTAAGCGAGGTTAACATCAGCAGAACATCTCCGGTGATAATTTTCACAGTTTTCATATATTCACACCAATTAATGGTGCTGTTCTTCCAGATCCTTCAGAACACGTGCAGTTGGTTGGATGCATTCCATCACTCCATAACTTGTAAACAATTCTCTAACCAAACCAAACTGTAACTGTGGTGTTAAACTGAATATCTCACCTTAATAGCTGTATCTTGCAGGCTTTATACAGTACTTCTAAATCTTCTTCCCTTGTAAGATTAATGTTTTTGTAGGATAAATTGTGTCAAGCATACAGCTTAATGTGTAACCACTAGCGCCTAGTTTCATGGTGGTATATGTCTATATTATATTCTATATTCGATTTTTTCGAATTCATCGTCTTCAAATGCATCAAAAATGCAATAATGTGTGTGCGGGTGTGAGTGTGTATGTGTGAGTGTGTGTGTGCGTGTGTGTGAGTGTGAGTGTGTGCGTGTGTGTGTGTATACCGAAGGCCAATGTTCTTCCAGTCGTGGGATCCCCTTCTTTACATCACTGTGACTTACGCTCGGATAGTGATCGCCATGCAGTCAAAAGTGATGCCTAGCTAAGCTAAATCATTCGCATCAGATGTCAATAAACCCGAATGCTTCTTCGGTAATACTAACGGGGACAATACTGATGTGAATAATGGCTATGTGCCTTTAAAACAATCGCATAATCCCAGCACAGCATTTTTAAAAGGTCATTGAATATGCAGATTGTGACGATTGTTCTCTGATAATCGGCGCATTTTTATACATATACATTTAAATATAAGTACACATAACTAGATATATAAATATATGTATATATATAATATATATATATATATACGTATATATATAAATATATATATATATATATATATATATATATATATATATAATATATATATATATATATATATACTTAGATATTTATACCTACATAATTTTAAGCACACATACAAACACAGACATATGACTATGTATTGATATGAGTACATAATATATAATAAAAATATATCCATCCAATATATATATATATATATATATATATATATATATATATATAGACAAATAAATATATAGATATAAATATATATATTTATATATACATATATAAGTATTTATATATTTGTTTTAGTATGTATATTTAAATACATATATATAAATATATATATTATAAATGCACTATAGTTTTGCACACAATTGAAACAGCTGACTAAATCGGACTATTTCATAAAACCTGTGTCATCACGTTGCAAGCATTTGTAGATTAGTTTTAAGTACTAACTTGGGATCCCAAATATATCTGGTTGGTAGCTAAATGTTAAGTTGAGTTCACATCAGGCCAGAAAATACTTAGCAGGTTAATGATACTTCATTGTGCAAATTAAAATACTACAACGCAAAACTGATAATCTACTGGACACACAGGGGTAGAAAGAAAATATATTGATATGATTGTAGACATGTCCATGGTTCTATATCGATATACTCTGAGACATTACATAATTATATTTGCCAAATAGATTAAAGATAATCGAAATTTATGACTGCATTGTGTCATTAATTTGGTTATTTCCAATCATGCCGTTTGATATATTGAAACCTATGACACAACGAGCAGTTTTTGTTTTCCTCTGACGCAATAATGAAAGGAATTTTGTCAGTGTGGGCAAGTTTCCGCTTATTGCTCTGTTGATCCTATTGTTTGCAAGTAGTAAATATGCGTCGACTCACACAATTCTGCACTGCTGCAGATGCACTGAAACAATAATCCATCATATATCATATCAAGTTCTTTTCCGCAGACATGTTATACTGACCATAGAGTTTGATGACTGTTTGTAAGTGCTTATTTCATGCACACGATTGCACAAGACTCTCTTTCACTCAGAAGGCGAGTGCAATATCAAATGTAATATACACAAGCTTGATAGTGGCATTAATGGTGCGCGTATAATGGATCGATGGATGATATTGAGCGTGGTATCCACTAGCTATTTCGCTCGCTGTCTCAAGAGACTTGTGAGGAAATGACAAAGACCAGGTTTTGTGTATTGATACTGATACAGGAATATAAAGCAATAAGATGTTAAGTAAATATGGTGTGATGTTCAGAGTCTGATATCATATACTGTGAAGGGATGGGATCGCTGAATCCTTTCCCCAGCTTCTACCAAGTATGAAGCATTTTATCGGTGAGGGTAAATATGCGCACAACCACCACCTTGATAACATGCGCCAATTATACGAGATGTATGGCCAGAGTCAATAATAACAATTAACATTACAAATGTTAGTGTACCTCTGCGTGGGCTGGTAGAAATATTTGAGCTCTACGCCCGGGCTGGGTGGGGATGTTAAATATTAAGTAATCACGAATTATTCCGTGCCCAGAAGTATTCAATCATGTGCGTTGATTGGTTCTGTGCATGGTTTTGTTTGATATTAACTGTGACGTTCTGTGCATCTATTGCTCGCTCGCGTCTCACAGCAGGATAGGATAACTGAGATAAAATGTGCAGTATACACAGTATATGTTATATTGCAGCACCCATTAAACATACGATATGGTGCCGGTGTTTATATCTCGTTGCATGGCTTCGTGCAAGTCGTTTTGATTAATACTGATTGAGGAACGGCCATCCGAAAACCGCTTTTGCAGACAATTCTTGCACTATTCTTCATGAATGGACATACCTGGCTTATCGTTCATATAAATTAGTAATGAAAGGCATTATGAAAGAATGTTATGCATTAGTATGATCTAATGCACCATTTGATCAGCACTGTTTTTGTGACATTGCAAAGTAATGTTCTACACAATAACTAAACACCGTAAGTTAGACAATAAATAGCATGCTCACATGCATGTTACTATTCATGTGGTGAATTTCGCTCATCGAGGTTATGTACATTTATCCAGAGAACGGGGTTAGCCGACTTGTCGCAAGATGCGACGCGGTAGAATTATGTTACCAACTGGTCTTTTTTAAATAGTCATTGACCATATATCTCGATATAAGTGACATGCAGTTGTTTAAATTTCGAAAATATAATGAGCAGTAACAAAGGAAATATTTCTGTAAACATGTAACAATTTGCAAGTGGTCTTCCATTGTACCGAGTGCCATATCGATAATGGTTTAGATATGCATAAATATACATATATAAATATAATTGTATTAATATGTATTTTACAGTTTACGAATATAAATGTAAGACACAAATATACACACACATTATATATATACGTATATATATATATATAAACACACACACGCATATATACATATTAATATCTGTATATGTAAATATATATATATATATATATATATATATATATATATATATATATATATATATATATATATATATATATATATATATATATATATATATATATATATATATATATATATATATATATACACGCACATATAAACAACACATAAACCTGAAAACCTTTTAACGGGTCGTGATGTAAGATATTATCTTCAAGTGTTTATAGGTGATAACATTAGAATGTTCGTATTAATTCTCCACGCATAGTATCGTATTTCACATGTAATTTATCCTAACAATTCCGTTGTTTGAATTGTTCAAGACTTGTGATGACATATTAGTGTCCCACAATCAATATTTAATAGAGGTTTAATAATGATCTATATAGGTTTTCTTTATGGCTGCAGCCATGTTGCATATCGCCTCTGCCCATGTATTGTTCTCCATACTAGTTATATTGTGTTATTCGCGTTTAAGTTGCATTGCGATGTTCAATGTCGCTCTTAAAATTGTTCATGTTACTGTGTTGATAAAAAGCAGAAAGTCTTAAACGGCGCTCACATGATTTTTACTCACCTAATCTGTAGTATGATACACTGATTTTTTAACGTATCATTATTGTGTTGACCGTTTTTAACCCTAACACAGCGAAAAAGGCATTTTTTGTTGAGGCAAAGTATCCTTTAGTTACTCTAACGTGAAGGACTAAATAATCGGGCCAGCCGTTTCCGAGTTATTACTCATTACCTTTCATATTTATTTGACTATTAAGGATCATCCACAACTTAACACCTACCGCAATATACATGTTCGAATTAGGTATTAATCATAACGTGATACATCCTCCAAACTTCGTAAGTAAGCGAATGGGTATAGTGTTTATTTATGTGGCGTGGTTGACCAATGGTCATAAGTCTAGTGTTGCAGTTGTATCATGCTTTCATTTGTAAATATATGTAATCACAGTAATATGGTTGAACGTGCTCTGTCAAAATATATACCTTTTACTTGCATTATTATTGGCTACATGTGGTTTTCTCACGTCAAAGGTTTTATGGATAGAATGGCTTTCTCTCCCAATTCCAGCTTTGTTGCAAGAAGTGGTAATACCTTATATTCGCTCAGCTTTATGAAACATGGCCATTTTCAGGACTAGTCATGTGAAATTGATTCACAACGAACCATTTTTCGGCAATAAGATGGCATTTGTACCATAGCTAATATTTGAAATTTGCTAACTGATCATGCATGCTTACCGAAAATGATACAAGATAACTTTTATAACATATGGTACATAACAAATATATCTGTAAATATGCGTAACATTTCTGTTTTCGTTTTAGTCTATGATTAAGAATAATCATGTTCGCAAGCGCCTAAATATATGCTAAATCAAAATAAAGACCATGCCATGCACTTCAATAATAAACGCTTCTAGTAAGTGTGAAACAATACCGGAAATAGTTGAAATGATTGCAATGGTGGTGCCAATCAAATGAAGGAAGAGCCGGGGTTGTCATTATTGACACGTATAGATTAAAAAGGTGCCCAGGAACCGACAATATCCCTTATCTTGAATGACAGCATTTTGATCTTTGGTGGTGGAATTAGTTGGCGTTAGTTGGGAGTTGAAGATTATTCTACTTTATTGTACAGACTAAAAAAAAATAACAGTGCGTCTCTTATTTTAATCGTTAACTTTTAGTCTTAAGGTAAGATTACACATAATGCTATGGAACAGTTAATACAACGTCAGTGAACGAACGAACCACGACATTATTTACATTAACAGAAAACTGCGTCGCATCGACACTACATCAGGTCTTCCGCTTTATCAACTTCGTAATTCAGCATATTTACACGGCAGGTCTTCCTTTATTTGGGCGTCGTCAGTGCATATGAATGATACCGTTTGATCTCAGCAGAGCGTGCGTTCCCATTAAGAGCGATATAATGTATCATGCTAAAACGGAACAAATAACATGTGCAGTACGGTGAGAATGGATTATATTAAGCAATGCATGTAAAATAGTGGATTGTCTGTTTCGGTTCCTCTCCCAAGTACTCGGTGTCACGTGTGTTTATTCAAATATGAAAGTCACAGATGATACTGACGGCGCGATCCTGACAATATCATCTGTATCTTTATGATGAATATGACAACCGACAAACAAGAGGAGACCATCCATCATTTGAAGCACTTCTGTGTACGCAAGCACTGTTGGGTATGATAAATAATCTGACCCTCGCATCATTGGAATAACTATTCAATATCCCAAGGTTCTACAATTTAATTTAATACTCAAAAATTACAGCTTTCATTAGTGACTCGGTGGCGCTTAATTCCAAGCATGCAGGCAATGAGGGTACCGAGAACGCCTCGTGAATATTGAATACAGCTACTTAATAGATTCAATGGTATTATCTGCAATTATAATGTCACAATGATAAAAAACAGCAATTTTGCTTAGAATATACAATAAATGTAACGATTGTCATCCCTAGATTATAACCTCTAAGTATCTTATTGCTATGAATTACATAAAAGCTTTATCACAGGCCGACGCGTAGGCATTATTGGTAATGCTTGCAATGGTACGATTCGTTTATTGTTGCTGAAGATAACTGCCATGGGAGGGCGTTTATTAAGTTGACCCTTTGAAAATGGGAAATAGGTGAAAAACATCTCGCTGATTTGTAGTGCTTTACACGACGTTAATATCAGTATTTTGCACTTCCATAGCTAGCAATAGATATAATTATGGGCTTGTAGTTCAACCCTTCAATGTCGGTCTTTATGTCAAAATACTGCCCTACGGCACACTGATCAGTTTCACGGGCACATAATGGCCGCCGTGGCCTACATAGCAAACCTTGTATGTTGAAACCTATATCAACTGAAACTTATGTGCTGATGTTTGATTGCCAAATTGATTTGAACAGATGCCTATATATATTTGCTTCTAGAACTTTCCTTTAAGTCGACCATTTTTAAAACACGACATGATAATGTGGGTATTTTGATGACTATTCTACGGCACGGTTAGTGAAACACCGTAGACGCTATCATTGTCAGAATGTACCTAGTCGGCTCGTATATGGCTTTTATTGAACTACCCATCGTCTGCCACTAATCTGCCTGCAATTGCGTAGTTTGAGAGATGGGGGCTTCTTTTCGATATCGTTCAGTGTGATAGTGAAAGACAATTAAGGATTATCTATTTTCTATTGTTTCGCCAGAGGTCTTTAAATATGGCGCTTTCCCTTGTACGAAACATGAGGATTGTCGATACTGTAATGATACAAACATGGTAAGGCTTAAGTATGTACCGTACTCTATGGATAAATTACGAGACGCTGTAAGAGTGTTCCAAAAATTGAGTCAGTTGATGTCAGTAGTACATAAGCATGGAATTATTTCTTAGCTTTATGTTGGTCAAAGAGTTAAATCGTGTCAATTCAGCTATTACACAAATGTTGATATGCCAAATTTGCACTGGCTTTAAACTGGTTCTCTTAATCGACCAATATCCATGGATAATGTTTGGTTTTGAGTTGATGTACACATCATCAGCATGAATACAGTCTACTTGCGAATTCTATTCATTATAATTACCATTTCCACCAAATTGCAAAACCAACATTGTGATTGAATGAAAAGACTGGTTGTGTTAGCGGAGCCTTAAACGCGTCCCTGGGATAACGCAGTGTAGGGTTTGATATGGATGTCACTTTTCGGACCTACTTGAACACGTGAATGTTCTTCATAAAATGTCCATTTCACATTTGCTTATCTGCTTATCGTTCATCAACTGAAGTCAATGACCGCAGCTTCTGTGGCCCCTTAAAGCACCCTTTTGGCGTCCCTGAAAAAAAGACGAATTATGATACCTGACCGACGTAATCATTTTCATCTGTCGTATGGTATCACACACCTGACAGTGGAAGGCCACAGACACATAAGATATGAACCTCCAGATACTTGATATGAAGCCAAGCATATGCAGAAGGATCATCGTGATCGTTACACGTGATCTATTTCGGATGGATGTCCCATTATTCCTCGCTGATACAGAATAAATGATGTGATACCCGAATCGCATTATTTCCTACTTGGTAGAGAATGTTCCTTATCAAGATTAAAATGATTCCATTTAGATACGTATAACTTGGATGCACGAATTATCTTTTGTTTTGATTAGTCAACAGGAGATGATACACGGATAATGCATTGATTATTTACAGCTTGCGTTGGGTCATAGAATAATTTCTACAAAACAATGGTGTATGTTCGGTTTTTGCCATTAACAGTGACAGAAAGCCAAGTTGCAGGGATAAAAAAGCTCAGCTAGCAATTACATATGTAAGGGGTTCTACCAGCGTGCGCAAAATCTAAGGCCAATATATACTTTATAAAACGAGGTTTAGAATAATGAAAACAGACTATGTTAAAGTGTGTTGCAGTGAAAAATATTGATTGTTGATGGTATCTGTAGCAAACAGTAACAGATAAATTATCGAAAGCTTTTCACCTTTGACATTGATATGTTGCTAATCGATCATAGAATAGTTCCGCCATGTTTATCTATGTCTGAATAGATAGTGCTACTTGGCATGCAGGCCAATTGCACCATATCGATTCAGCAATATCTACGATACGTATTTGTCCGTTATGCCATAAACATATCCACTGTCGTTGGAAATCCATGTTTCCCTATACAACTGCGGCGAAAATGCAAGGTACAAAGTGCAAATATTGTGCCCTTTGGGCTTATGTTTTGTCTTTGCTATAAGGAATTCTATTCAGCAACTCATCTGTTTCTTACCTTGATTTTGTACAGCGATTTCTCACAAACCGTGTATTTACGTATAGTATCCGATAAACCGAGCTTATAATTTCCGCGTAGCGGGAACAAATAAAACCCTCATACAGACTTGCAACTACTGAGAATTTGTGGTATACTTCAAACAAAGAGACCCATTTTCTTGCACTGCGGATTAAGTCTGTTAGCTACTAATACGCCCCGTGCAATCTGATATAACAGTGTGCCTTAAACTATTTTTGTGTTATTTTAGCAATAAAAATTTGCTTAATGGAGACAAGCATCACTATTATTACAAAACTATTATACGACAACTAATCGTTGTGTGGAGTTGCCAATAGCGGAATATGTGCTGAGGGTATAACGATTATTGTACATGCAATGATGCATTTAAAATTATTTTTTTGTGAGGTTTCGTTGTGCTGAAAAAATGGTGCCTTTTATTACTTTTATGCTAGGGTTTCGTTTTGTTCAGTTACAATGGTAGGTGTTAGCTGTGTGTGAAAGCGTAGTTGGGAACAAGGAGAGTCCTATCTATCACTATAACATGATACACTCCTCCTGAAGATACGTTTTCTAATATTGTTGAGTCATAGAGACAAGCTGGTATTACAAACTCAATTCCACGACAGAAATTGTGCGCCTTTAGAATCAACTGGCAAGGCGAGCAGAATATTGTAGCATTACAGCAGAGATAAAATCGATATCTTAAAAACATTGCTTTGAATAGGGGAAAGCTCTTCAAAACATTATCCGAATTTGCACGTTAATACTATTTTGCTACATGGGTTTGTGGATATATTTCCCGTTCAATATGCCATCCAACATGGTCATTCCCACCGGATGAAGCAGATAAACGTCCAGAAAGTGGTCGTCAAACACTCAGTTGGATTGCTTACTCAATACTACGGAGCGTTCTCACTTAATTTTACGTAAGTCGTTTGGAATAAATGTATGCAAGTTGTTTGAAAACGTTCATCGTCGCATCCATACGATGCTGAATAACTAGTCTAAGACGTACAAATGTGGGAGTGATTATGGTTGAGAAGTGCATAAAGGGGCAATGGGAATCAATGAGAAGTTTAAATGAACTCTTCGCGATGCAATTTAGTCATGATTGGGATAATATTTCATAGACAGGCAACTTAATGCGTCCATATTTATAGAGCTGGTTTCGGATCAAGTATCAGCATTTGGTTACTCGCCTGACATCACTTGGATATACTTATGTCCAATTGGAGGTGCTTAGTGCGCGACAATGGGTTATTTTGATTGATTTGCAACGAAGCATGTTCAATCAGCTCAAATAATTTGAAACAAGTTCTTATTTATCTCCCGAATAAGCCAGGACAGGTCGTATAATCATCTCTGTAGAGTGCAGATCATCTCTGGTGCTAAGAGAGCTAATAGTTCGTCCAATTTCGATTTAAACGAGCAATACAGTGCATCTAAGAATAGAAGGTTCTCAGAACGGTCTAGAAGCGATAGTATTAAGCGAGGTTAACATCAGCAGAACATCTCCGGTGAACGCTTTCTGCAAGTTCACGGGGCGTTTTAAGTAATTTAATAACGCAATGATATGGTTCCTTGTTTCAGCTGATGTCGTCATAATTTTCACAGTTTTCATATATTCTTCAGAACACGTGCAGTTGGTTGGATGCATTCCATCACTCCATAACTTGTAAACAATTCTCTAACCAAACCAAACTGTAACTGTGGTGTTAAACTGAATATCTCACCTTAATAGCTGTATCTTGCAGGCTTTATACAGTACTTCTAAATCTTCTTCCTTTGTAAGATTAATGTTTTTGTAGGATAAATTGTGTCAAGCATACAGCTTAATGTGTAACCACTAGCGCCTAGTTTCATGGTGGTATATGTCTATATTATTATCTATATTCGATTTTTTCGAATTCATCGTCTTCGAATGCATCAAAAATGCAACAATGTGTGCGCGCGTGTGAGTGTGTATGTGTGAGTGTGTGTGTGTACGTGTGTGTGAGTGTGAGTGTGTGCGTGTGTGTGTGTATACCGAAGGCCAATGTTCTTCCAGTCGTGGGATCCCCTTCTTTACATCACTGTGACTTACGCTTGGATAGTGATCGCCATGCAGTCAAAAGTGATGCCTAGCTAAGCTAAATCATTCGCATCAGATGTCAATAAACCCGAATGCTTCTTCGGTAATACTAACGGGGACAATACTGATGTGAATAATGGCTATGTGCCTTTAAAACAATCGCATAATCCCAGCACAGCATTTTTAAAAGGTTATTGAATATGCAGATTGTGACGATTGTTCTCTGATAATCGGCACATTTTATACATATACATTTAAATATAAGTACACATAACTAGATATATAAATATATGTATATATATATATATATATATATATATATATATATATATATATATATATATATATATATATATATATATTTATATCTATATATATATATCTATATATATATATATATATATATATATATATATATACTTAGATATTTATACATACATAATTTTTAAGCACATATACAAACACAGACATATGAATATGTATTGATATGAGTACATAATATATAATAAAAAAATCCATCCCATATATATATATATATATATATATATATATATATATATATATATATATATATATATATATATATATATACAAAATAAAAAAATATATATATTTATATATACATATATAAGTATTTATATATTTGTTTTAGTATGTATATGTAAATACATATATGTAAATATATATATTATCAATGCACTATAGTTTTGCACACAATTGAAACAGCTGACTAAATCGGACTATTTCATAAAACCTGTGTCATCACGTTGCAAGCATTTGTAGATTAGTTTAAAGTACTAACTCGGGATCCCAAATATATCTGGTTGGTAGCTAAATGTTGAGTTCACATCAGGCCAAGATAATCGAAATTTATGACTGCATTGTGTCATTAATTTTTTTTTTCCAATCATGCCGTTTGATATATTGAAACCTATGACACAACGAGCAGTTTTTGTTTTCCTCTGACGCAATAATGAAAGGAATTTTGTCAGTGTGGGCAAGTTTCCGCTTATTGCTCTGGTGATCCTATTGTTTGCAAGTAGTAAATATGCGTCGACTCACACAATTCTGCACTGCTGCAGATGCACTGAAACAATAATCCATCATATATCATATCAAGTTCTTTTCCGCAGACATGTTATACTGACCATAGAGTTTGATGACTGTTTGTAAGTGCTTATTTCATGCACACGATTGCACAAGACTCTCTTTCACTCAGAAGGCGAGTGCAATATGAAATGTAATATGCACAAGCTTGATAGTGGCATTAATGGTGCGCGTATAATGGATCGATGGATGATATTGAGCGTGGTATCCACTAGCTATTTCGCTCGCTGTCTCAAGAGACTTGTGAGGAAATGACAAAGACCAGGTTTTGTGTATTGATACTGATACAGGAATATAAAGCAATAAGATGTTAAGTAAATATGGTGTGATGGTCAGAGTCTGGTATCATATACTGTGAAGGGATGGGATCGCAGAATCCTTTCCCCAGCTTCTACCAAGTATGAAGCATTTTATCGGTGAGGGTAAATATGCGCACAACCACCATCTTGATAACATGCGCCAATTATACGAGATGTATGGCCAGAGTCAATAATAACAATTAACATTACAAATGTTAGTGTACCTCTGCGTGGGCTGGTAGAAATATTTGAGCTCTACGCCCGGGCTGGGTGGGGATGAGGGGTTGGTAAATAAGTCTGGATTACATCTATTTGAGGCGAGAGCACTGCAGGAAGGTTGCGTTATCAGAGGAAGGTGGCGTGTTTTAAGCGTACTAGGCGCCCCGCATTCAACTATAATCAAATACGTCAATATTCCTCTCAAACACATACCGTTATATAATGCATGGCTTTCTACATTACTATGTTCGTATCCAAATCGTTAAATATTAAGTAATCACTAATTATTCCGTGCCCAGAAGTATTCAATCATGTGCGTTGATTGGTTCTGTGCATGGTTTTGTTTGATATTAACTGTGACGTTCTGTGCATCTATTGCTCGCGCGCGTCTCACAGCAGGATAGGATAACTGAGATAAAATGTGCAGTATACACAGTATATGTTATATTGCAGCACCCATTAAGCATACAATATGGTGCCGGTGTTTTTATCTCGTTGCATGGCTTCGTGCAAGTCGTTTTGATTAATACTGATTGAGGAACGGCCATCCAAAACCGCTTTTGCAGACAATTCTTGCAATATTCTTCATGAATGGACATACCTGGCTTATCGTTCATATAAATTAGTAATGAAAGGCATTATGTAGGAATGTTATGCATTAGTATGATCTAATGCACCATTTGATCAGCACTGTTTTTGCGACATTGCAAAGTAATGTTCTACACAATAACTAAACACCGTAAGTTAGACAATAAATAGGATGCTCACATGCATGTTACTATTCATGTGGTGAATTTCGCTCATCGAGGTTATATACATTTATCCAGAGAACGGGCTTAGCCGACTTGTCGCAAGATGCGACGCGGTAGAATTATGTTACCAACAGGTCTTTTTTAAATAGTCATTGACCATATATCTCGCGATAAGTGACATGTAGTTATTTAAATTTCGAAAATATAATGAGCAGTGTCACAGGAAATATTTCTGTTAACATGCAACAATTTGCAAGTGGTCTTCCATTGTGCCGAGTGCCATATCAATAATGGTTAATATATGCATAAATATACATTTATAAATATAATTGTATTAATATATATTTTACAATTTACGAATATATATGTACAGATATATTGCATGTATATATATCCGTATATATACACATAAACATACTAATATACACACACATTATATATACATATATATATATATAAACACACATATATACATATTTATATCTGTGTAAATATAAATATATATATATATATATATATATATATATATATATATATATATATATATATATATATATATATATATATATATATATATATATATATATATATATATATATATATACACACACACACACACACACACACATACAAAGCAGAAAGTCTTAAACGGCGCTCAAACGATTTTCACTCACCTAATTTGTAGTATGATATACTGATTTTTTAACGTATCATTATTTTGTTGACCATTTTTAACCCTAACACAGCGAAAAAGGCATTTTTTTATTGAGGCAAATTATCCTTTAGTTACTCTAACTTGAAGGACTAAATAATCGGGCCAGCCGTTTCCGAGTTATTACTTATTACCTCTTTCATATTTATTTGACTATTAAGGATCATCCACAACTTAACACCTACCGCAATATACATGTTCGAATTAGGTATTAATCATAACGTGATACATCCTCCAAACTTCGTAAGTAAGCGAATGGGTATAGTGTTGATTTATGTGGCGTGGTTGACCAATGGTCATAAGTCTAGTGTTGCAGTTGTATCATGCTTTCATTTGTAAATATATGTAATCACAGTAACATGTCTGAACGTTCCCTGTCAAAATATATACCTTTTACTTGCATTATTATTGGCTACATGTGGTTTTCTTACGTCAAAAGTTTTATGGATTGAATGGCTTTCTCTCCCAATTCCAGCTTTGTTGCAAGAAGTGTTGATACCTTATATTCGCTCAGCTTTATGAAACATGGCCATTTTCAGGACTAGTCATGTGAAATTGATTCACAACGAACCAGTTTTCGGTAATAAGATGGCATTTGTACCATAGCTGATATTTGAAATTTGCTACCTGATGATGCATGCTTACCGAAAATGATACTAGATAACTTTCATAACATATGGTACATAACAAATATATCTGTAAATGTGCGTAACATTTCTGTTTTCGTTTTAGTCTATGATTAAGAATAATCATGTTCGCAAGCGTCTAAATATATTCTAAATCAAAATAAAGACCATGCCATGCACTTCAATAATAAACGCTTCTAGTAAGTGTGGAACAATGACACTGAAAATAGTTGAAATGATTGCAATGGTGGTGCCAATCAAATGAAGGAAGAGCCGGGGTTGTCATTATTGACACGTATAGATTAAAAAGGTGCTCAGGAACCGACAATATCCCTTATCTTGAATGACAGCATTTTGATCTTTGGTGGTGGAATTAGTTGGCGTTAGTTGGGAGTTGAAGATTATTCTACTTTATTGTACAGACTAAAAAAAATAACAGTGCGTCTCTTATTTTAATCGTTAACTTTTAGTCTTTAGGTAAGATTACACATAATGCTATGGAACAGTTAATGCAACGTCAATGAACGAACGAACCACGACATTATTTACATTAACAGAACATTTATTTGTTGACTTCTTCCAATTGTTACGGAGCATGTGCATAGTTTGTAGCAGGCATGGATTTGGCAAGATTATGGATATTGAAATAAAAATATTCATTTTGTTATCATAGATTTAATCGCTAACTATTGCATGTTTTCCCTAGAGAAGCATATGGTCGTTTGTATGAATTACAGCATTCTGGTGGAAAACAGCCCCCAGCATGGTGATCCTTGATCAATCTTACCAAGCTTATTAATCATGTAGTCTAACATTATTTCTGATAGCTTGCTGGGTTTTCCAAATGAACTCCTGATCTCCCAAGTGTGCAGTCTTATGGTCAGATCAATTTTTCACTGCAGTCTTGATAATAAGCGTCCATTTGCGTTTCGATGTATTGAGGCCGTTTGTTTGCCAAGTTTATTGCGTTTTAACCTATTTCAGATTGATTACAGTGGTTGTCATTCGATAATTCAATCATCTTGACCGTAGAATACAGTCACATGAGTGGAAAAAGATCATTTTTTAACGACAATGGCTCTGGATGCAACTTCACGTTTATGTCGACACTTCGTTGATCTGACACACTAGGATTAATGGTGCTAATATAAAAGGATTGATACGCTGTTGTCAGTTATTGTCAATTATTAATTCGCAGCTGGATAAGACACGTCCGGCAGTGTTTGTGTCAATAAATAGTCATTATATTATTAATTTTATAGTGGATACTTGTTCAATGAATATTCAGTGTAATTTGCAACTGCCCTATCAATCTAGGAGACGACAGAGCTTATCGAATAATAAATCTTATGTCGGAATTTTATCTCAAAGCAGTAGTAAAAAAATCTGTTGCTAGAAAGGAACTGAATAGATACATCAAGTTCATTCCATTAATTATGGTTGTTAGATAATAACAATATTGGTGGCATTCTCAATCAAACTTGATGTTAATATTCAGATGTGCATATTGCTTTGCGTTTTATTTTCATGATATTGCAAATCACCATCATATATTTGATACTTCAACATAACATTGCACGTACAAATCAACAGAAACTCATCTGTATCTGACATTATACATTAACCGATCCATTTGCTCAAGAGATTTAAATTCGTTTGACCACAGGATGCAATGATGCTAATGTTCATGTAATGAACGTACGAGGCTATACGCCTGGGCCTCGCAATACACCGCAATGTGCCCGTTATATTGCTTTTAGTCATTGAAAATATCAGAAGAGACAGGTTGATTGGATATCGTGAGTGGAATATCAAGTACCAGCCTACAAAAGATGCAAACTCTCTCCGGCATATGATATGATTTATAACCTTGAAACCTTGAAAGCCGTATGTTTTCGCTTCATACATATGCTGCAACCCTAAAGACCTGAAACAGTGTTTTACGAGTATCTCACACTGGTGTTTGGTGGATATATCTACAGAACGCCCATACCAAACTGTGCGATTATTTACATCTGTTGCTTGCAATAGTATATCTTGACCAATCGGGTGCAAATGATTGAATATATTATCAGGTAATCTGCAAATTATGGGCAGTTTCGAAGATCAGAGAGCAAACAAGTACCGACCTTCGACATAGCTACGACGTGCAACAGACTATATAATGCAACCCGTTGAGAAAAATAATTGCTGGCTTTTTCGACTTCCACCACACATCCACCAAGAAAAGAAACTCCCTTTAGCTTATACAATGTGCATCCACAGAAAACATTGCTAATATTCATTCGCCGAAAGAACAATCCACGAATGGAATAGACTCCCTAACAACATAACAAATGCAGCATCCACAAGTAAATATAGAAAAATACTGCTCTTGGAGCGCCTAGCGTCTACTTACTCGCATCATTTAGTGTTTTTTGTGTGAGTATAAATGTGAGTCTTTAAAGATTATAAATCTACAATCGCGCTATGATTATTGGATTTTTTTTTCGATTTGTTCATGTATTAGATTCATTAGTACTCCGCAGCTATAAATAAGCGTCTTGTTGTGCGCACAATTATCATCGAGTTGACCAAAGTCTTCGTACAAGTTTATCAATATAAAGGTATTTGTATCATCGTGCCTACATATTGTGTATCACATGAGACCGTAAAAAAACTAGGACGACCGTCACATTATTCATTGACCACATCCTTTGTGATATTTATATTGATTTCAGACAAGACTCAATTTGGTTTGCGCGGTGTTTTTTTTTAATGTGCACTAAATATGGCCCTTAATTAGCTAGCAGCCTTACATATGTTACTTGGCAGTAAACTATGGCGAATTCTAGAGCCATAGTTTGCTATAAGACTTGCTGAGTAGTCAGAATACTGCTGCTGCAATATTGCACGCTTATTTAGTTTCGCTGTCAGCAAGTCTCTGACTGATGCAATTATTTCAGTTTGCATTCCGCCGCAAAGTTCGGAGACCACGCTGTGTGTTCCTCTTGAGCCGTATTTCCATAAGACGATTCAGCAGACACGTTATTAATGCATGTAGACCGTGACAGTCACGACAACTTCGGAGCATATATTGCATTGTTCACAACGCTAGAGACGGCTGCATAACAAGCAGCAATATGCTGAGACGTGCCTTGAAATCCGATTGCATTAGCCTATAAGAAGAGCTCAAAGCAGGGTGACTTTGCCAGAAGCTAATTGACTGTCAATAATATAAAACAATTACAGATGTATTACTAGCGGTGAATCAATCTTTCAAAGCAATGTTAAATAAGGTATAATGAGTCTAATTATGTAAAGGTAGTTCTGAAAGCATTACTATCTTGGCATATTTCAGCTACTGTATGATATATTCAGTGGCCAAGTGCTTTATTCCCTAGCATAGAATATTGCAGCATCACCAGTTACCTAGTCACAAATATGCCCCCATATCTGACGCATGCAGGTTATTGCTATCTTAACCTTATAAAAGCCTCTCCGTATAAAATACAGGAACATTCGGACTTGATACCCATTACCTGAATATCTCATTATCCCTACTTCCACAGTCAGTATGCTGAATAATGCTGAATGTAAGAGTAAGCACATGTGGTAATTAAACTGATGGGGTGTTCCGGCTAGAAAAAATCTGTATATTTTTCCTATTATATAGTCTGCAAGGCTGCATGTGAGCAAAAGCGCAGTGAAGGAGTGGTGTGTTTGCAGCATACAACTTACAGAATCTCAACGGTTGAGACTCTCATTGAATATCAACGGTTGCCTATTAATTTGTTTAAAACACAACGCCATGTGATCCGATCATTGTGGTGCTAATATGAGTCGACTGTGAAAAATAGTTTTGCTTGTCAATCAAACGATGCACAATCATAATGAATCGACTATTATTATACTTTCCTCGCGCATTGGTTGTTTGTCCATAGTACAACATTTGTGTGTAGTGATGTTTATGGTTACGCAAAATTCAGTCATTCGATTGGTGTTATTTAATTAATCAATTGCTTCATTATCCTTACGCCCCTTGCTTGCCCATAGAAAGAGCAATTAACGTCTTTAAGTATTGCATCTCTGCGGCTAGACACATGTTATTGTGATAGAACCTAATCGAACTATAATAATATAAAATATCAAGTGTGACGTCAAAGAAGAATGCATGTTGTATGCTTAGTGTAGTGCTATGTAATTACAATTGGTAATGAGACGTAGCATATGCAGCTATAGGATAGCTGACAGTAGAAATACACGTAATGGGTCTCCAAGCCGCGTATGAGATATGTAGCAATAATCGTGCTCGAAAAAGTCATGGATGTTTAATTAATTTGCTCAACAAGTCATCGATTCGTGGCATCGAGGTTTGATGTGAATATGACCAAGAGGATTGACAGTATTCTACTACGGAACGGACCCTGGTAATCTTAGTAATTTCAACGCTGATATAAAGTCCGTTTTATCCAATAATGAAGGAATAATTTAGAAATATAATTGATTTAATAGACATTTGACAGTACTTGGAGTCTTCGTGCAAAATTTAATTTATCATGCAGTTATATGGTCACTGCTGCGTATGTTAAGTAATGGGGTAATACATTTAGCTGGAAGATCAGCTTCTACATCTTGCAAAACCAATTGAGTTTTAACACGTTACAAACCACCCACAAAACGTGCCTTGTTGGATAATAAAATTGGCCAACAAGACAATTTGATATGACTAATTTTTGCTAACAAAATCGATAGACTTTTCGAATGTAATGTGGGCTTAAATGCACCAACCTTTTTCACGTCTATTTCCATTCTGCGTTGTGGTATCGGCTGATTAGTTCGACTGTAGACTTGTCGAATGCTGTGTAGGCTCAAACGCACCAATTTGTATACGACTGTTTTAATTCTGCGTTGTGGGGACGGCTGATTATTTCTACTTTCACGTTTTCGGCCGAAATTCTTTTTTTCTACTGAAGTTGAGGTTCGATGCATTGATTGTGTGCATTCATTGCGTTTAATTTCACAGGACGGAATTCTTTGGAGTTGGTATAAATTTATGCAAGTTATTGTAACCAGAGATGTTTAACAGTATTTCAGAAACATGAAGAAAAATATCAGCTTCAATTAGGATTCATTGCGGATACAGAAGGCATATTTGACGGATGAATGTAGTGGCATTAATTACTTTCAAGAACACAGATACACTCCCTGTTTTTCAGAATCACCTTGCGTTACAAATCATTTGTCATTTTGTTGGACACGGACTGTATATTTGCTTGTCAGCTTGTACTTATACACTTGCTGTCAAATAATGCAACTGCGCAATCCCCGAACATGAAAAGACTCATTTTATATAACGCCATAAAAACTGTACGAGTTTTAATAGTGATCAATTGTACCCGGTTATTTTAATTGCAGTTCATGCTGTGAAGGGTTGCTCTTGATAGCAGTTACATGGCGTATGATTACCGCTTGTTTAGTGCGGTACAAAGCATGCAGCCCTTTTATGTTGCCAATGTTGTAATTACTATGTGTGCCTGGTGTCAAATTTGTAGCGGAATACTAAGGACACAAAAAGGAGATTACAGATATGTCAGAAACGTCCGTAACAGGCATATTTGATCTACTGAAGTTGAATTGCAGAATCATAATTATATTTTGCATTTTCCTCTGAAGAATACAATAAGCATCGTATCTGAAGAAGAATTTAATTCCCGATAGTATATTGGACACCCACTTGAGGAAAAGCACATACACGTTGCTTTTTTTCCGCAATCAAGGAATTCCTTGTTTTCGATGCTGTTAAAGCATGGTCCAAGCGTGAGTAGATAAGTCAATGATATTGGATATATTTATTATGGTTACTCTCTCATCCGAGTTTTCATTGTACCGTCATAATTATAAATAACCCGAATGCCCAACCATGGAATTCTCACCAGCCTTTGTTGCATTTGTTTTCATCATCACCAATCTTGAATATAACTCGGTTGTGTTAGTAACTGTATGCAGTTAAATGTGTCCCTAAGTATGCTATGACGTGCGTTGTGCATACAGATTTATATGCGCATCACGTAGATCCACTGAAAGACCAATTATCGAGCTAGTCAGTGCAATGTAATCAGCACCGTCTATTTCTGGCTAACAGTATTCGCTTCGTATTAGCTACGTAAGCAATGATATTAAAATTGGAAACAGGTGTGTTGTTTTAGGCGGCGAAATAGGAGTAGCGGCGAATACCCGTTTAGCAACCTTGCAGATCAATGATACTTATATTTGTAAATAGGGTCGTGCTTACCATACATCTTATCCAAGAAGGGTGTGTTGTTATGTAGTCATTAATTGTTGTGAGATAAGGGGGTATTATGATCTGCTCTTCATTGTTGTTTCTGATCCACTTAGTTCTGCCTTTTTAGCGTGTGCCGCATTTCAATGACATGCGATGATCCCGTTACTACGATTTGCGTTGGTATCAATACGTCATAATCTTCTG
>CM067345.1:16936465-16938965 GCA_034190875.2 Urechis unicinctus | reverse complement strand
AGTAGAAAGCGCCAGTCTGGAATGATGGTCCACTTGACTCGCTTAGGCATATTTGTGCTGATTGTACTTATTAGAGGTGAACAATTGCTCAATACCTTTTAAAAGCATGTGGAACTTTTAGTTGTATTTTCTGTGAGCCATGAAATATGCCAATTTGTATATACTTCCTCTTTTCTGAAGGTAAATTAAATACATCAAATAAATTAGTCATTTAATATCTAAGTTAACGTACAATACATGTGACCGTTGCACCCTAACGCATTTGAGCTGAATGATACCCTCCCGTTCTGAGTAGATCAGTGCTGCCATCTGCGTCAGTACATGGGAGTCCAAAAACGGTTGCTTGGAGTCGTACTTCGAATGCGAATATCAATTATCATACTTCCATTCCTCTCCTCTTCACATAAAGTAATACCACAATTCTTATGAATTTTAGAATATGTAAGGGTCATTGATGTATCACAATGCAACCAGGTGTTATTTAAGCGATGATGGGAGCCTCAATTCATGGTGCAGGCGAGGTTTTGTTGTATCCGCCCCCTAACAAAACCCGTAAGTATATCATTCATAAATGTTTTCAGCTGCTAGACATGTCCAATTTGAATAGCAATACACGACAGCTTCTCCTCAATCTTATAATGCTAAAATTCAATTACACACACATACATAGATATACACACACATACACGCACACACACACATACACACATATATATATATATAGATATATATATTTTATATATGTATCGTCTTTATAAAAATATATATGTATCGTCTTTATATATATATATATATATATATAGATATAGATATAGAGAGAGATATATATATATATATATATATATATATATCTATATATATATATATATCTCTATATATATATATCTATCTCTATATCTATATATATATATATATATATATATATATATATATATATATATATATGGTTGTTTATGTATATACACATATATGTATATATACACCTTTCGTAACTATGAAAATGACCTCATACTATCAGGCATCTAAAATATTAATCATTTATGCAGTTGATATAGCGGTATCTAATTACTGATAAAACTTCGTCTTTGTAAAATTGCAGCGCACATATATACAATTACTCATCAATTGGTATTCGAATTGCTTTGATAATTTTTATTCAGGCGATGTCAATATGGGATGTATTCAACTATTGTGAATCACTCCATTTGTGAAAGACAAAACAGTTACACAATAACTGCGAGTTTCTTTTGGGATCTGTCTGCATTTATTTTCGTGCTCTAGCGTCTTGATTGTTTCGCCAGTAATCAGTGCTATCATATTGTATGACTGGCTTTCTTGTTACGACTTCCAAATTGATTGTGAAGTCCGAGAAGTCACAAGTACAGCCCAGTTAGCTAAAAACATCCACGTTCAAGTGCAATACATCCAAATACCAGATCCCGGAATTACGGATATGTATTGTAAAAACAAGTCAGTTTCAGGGCCATTTATCAAACTAATAACTGCCATATGCCTTTGAAAAAGTCGTTTAATCTCTATGAAATACCATACTTTAAAGGCTTCTGGTATATGTAGACAGAGTCTATTTCGGTTTATTGAAATCCTCTTTGATAATCGCCACCATCTGCATCGTTATGAGAGGTCTGCCAGTGTAGAGATAAAATCCGCAGCTTGTGTGTGAGGTATTTCCTCGTATAATGCTGTTCAAGTTATAATAATCTGGCTGCGATGATAAAAGCAACCACGTAAAGCTCAACCGTTTTGTATCAGTCCCAGGACATGATGCGATGTCGACTGTTTATAACGATGCATAAACAACGGACTCTTTGTTCTGTATTGCGTAGGCTTTAGCAAAATGTCGACCTATGGATATTTCAACACCCTAGCTCAAAGGCGCTATATATTCCATACATTGGCGTTTGAGTTCATATACTAATGCTCAAACTGTACTTAAGGTTTTATATTAATTGGTTGGGAAATTAGCTCTTTGGGTACGGATGCCTTACTTTTTCACGATTTTGACATGCAATCTGCTTTTTGGGTCAGAACATATGTCATCCTGTACATCAAAGAACACTTACGGTCAAAACACAGGCGCATAGTACTGATGCACACACTGTATAACGAAACAGTGGTAAAACATTTGATTTGTTCACTTTTAATTAATTTGGTTCCACAAAGTTGTCGTAGGCGTTAACAATAAACATTTATTAAATTCGCTCCAGCCTTACAACTACCAGCGAGCAGCACTAGATTGTATTCACGAAGCAGGTTTCCTTGAGATTATTACCTAATTAATGCGAATATGGACACAATTTCCCCAAATTACGCGCGAACAACACATTGCTGAGCAGTAATATGACAACGACCATGATAAAATTAAATAGCAGGAGGTGAGTATCGGAAACGACCGGAACAGTAGTAGAAACTAGTAGCAACAGACACACTAAGTCATCATACAGCTTTTGCTTTTTCATGTTTGCCTTGTGCTTTGTGATGA
>CM067345.1:16923965-16931465 GCA_034190875.2 Urechis unicinctus | reverse complement strand
ACCAAACATATATACTTATACATTTGCAATACAATAGGACAATGATACATTTTATAAAAGCGGAAAGGTAAGGCGCCGATGAAAAGTCATTTCAGAAGTATACACTTTGTTTGTATGTTTTCTCCATCCTGTGCAATAATCAGACCAGGGCTCGGGGCTACTGGTTTTGGGATTTTGAAATTTGAAAGCCAAAATAAACAGAGAAAATAAAACCACGAAAAGGACGACTGAAACTTTTCTAAGACGTAATGAAAAGATCATTGTACGAAACAACCAAAATATAATTGGTCTGATTGACTACAATGTGGGTTGAGATCAAATGGATGGAGACCCATGGATGTTAAATTAGTGTCACCTACGAACATGAAAGGTAGAAAGATGCCTAGGAACAGAGAACACACGAACTACTCTTAATATTGAATAGCAGAATTAAAATTAGTCGGTGCTGGAATCGGTTGGCGATAGTTTGCAATGGGGTTGAATCTTAACCTTCATAATGTTTTCGCTGTGAAATTGGACCAAACAAGTTGATTAACAAATCTCCTCAGCGACGTCACCAAAGCTTCTACCGTGGTAAATAGTGGTATAAATCTTTCAACACTCTTCATGTCAGAGTAATGGCAACTTGTTTCGCATTTGATCACAATAAACGGTATCGAAACCCCGCACAAATGTTTTTAATGACTGTTTAGACATTGAAACATAACCAATATACACGCCAACAATACATTTCGATTAACTTGGGCTTAACATCGACACGTAAATATGATGGATTATTGCCAATGATTTAACTATAGCAGGCGTTATAAACATGTAATTTGTATGTAGGTCCGCCAACCGCTGGATCACTATCATGCATCAACATCGGTTGACGGTCACGATGCATACATTTAATAGATTCTAAATTTTACACAGCTTCTATAAAAGCTGAATTGGTAAAAGAAGTTCATGCTTATGTCCACCACGCTGTACAATTCATGAGTAGTTTCATTTCATTAGCTAAATGCATTTAAATCAATATTTACTGTAGGCATACCGACTTGAAGTCATTCAATAAGAATAGCGCAAGTCACATTGCAAAAATATAAAACAGATGTTATGTGTTTACTGACTGACTGTATTTAATTTGACTTGATACTAGCAGAAACCCCCTGTGTAAACAGAGATACATTAATCATTCGGTTTTTTTTATCAGCTTTTATGTAAGATTTAATGCCGTCAATGTATTATTTGCCCATATGAGTTCGTAATGATCCAATAATGCCTAATCTATGAGTTCGTAATGATCCAATAATGCCTTATCCATGAATTGATCTTGTACATAATGGTCTTGTTTTAGTAAGTTAGGCCAGATATTTAATGCCATTGCAATAATCCGTTCATTAATTTCTAGTAATCTATCTATCTATAAAATCATGTTGTTGCTGTTGTTTAATCTATCTAATTAGGTGACTATGTCTGCAAACGTGCTCTTCTGTGCCTCTCACAATCTTCATACATGTAAATGGACGATCTGAATGTGGTTAGTCCATTATGCATAATTTACAGACCTCAAAATACCCAAAATCTTCATGTAGTGATGTTTTATTGATTACTGATAGTTTAGGGAAGCGGGCTGGGTAAATAATCGAATACGTCAATAGATGACATTTACCCTCCATACCCTTATGTTGACAATCATTCGCGGTGCCTTACACATAAGTACAGACACGTGGAAAATAAGCCATACCTGTTGTTGATTTTATGATTCGCAATATACCGATATTCATTGAATGTTGCATAGCTTTTTCATCATTTCACGTTCCCATTTTGAATTTGCACATTGAGTACGATATAAACACATAATCATATTTTGATCATTTGCACGTTAACATAACACAGAATCTAATAATATGTACAATAATCTAAGGAAAATTAGCACTGAATCTTGAGTTAAGGTAAACTCGACACTTGTTTTCTGGCCAAGTGGCATATTTTGGTTCTAGCTGTAATATAAGGTAGAAATATAACGCAAAACAAATTCATAGTTGTGGAAGATTGGCACCACGAATGGAAATTTTAACGGCGCTTGTAAAGTTGGTGCAATAAAAATACCGCGTAGCCCACACACACTTGCATGGTGGCAGAGTAATTTGTATGCTTCCCGAAATGAATATATCATCCGAGCACAACGTTTTATTGGCCAAGGCAATAACAAACCGCATAATTCAGACAAGTACATCTATCACGGTAGTTGTTTATGTGAGTAAAATTTAATTCAAATATATTCAGCCAAGACTTGAACCGTGTATATACGTTAAATTTGGATTGTAATTACAGCCTAATAAACTGAACATCTACACAATATGTTGATATTGGTTATTACCAGGTAACAATACGATTAGGATTAATATGATATGCAAACGTCTTGTTTCGAGCGGATAAATGAGAGAGAGAGAGGGAGAGAGAGAGAGAGAGAGAGAGAGAGAGAGAGAGAGAGAGAGAGAGAGAGAGAGAGAGAGAGAGAGAGAGAGAGAGAGAGAGAGAGAGAGAGAGAGAGAGAGAGAGAGAGAGAGAGAGAGAGAGAGAGAGAGAGAGAGAGCGAGAGAGAGAGAGTGAGAGAGAGGCAAAGAGAGAACAAAGGAGAGAGAAAAGAGAAAACGAAGGAGTAAAAGAGAGAGATGGGTTGAGATATTAACCCCATGGCGTGACTTAAAGTCGGATTTAGCCAACTCTTTTATTCCCGCAATCGCAGACAAATATATCAAGTCATAACTCAATACCAAATCATATCCATTAATGCAATCGATCCATTCAATTAAATTAATCTAATCGATCCATCGTCTATTAAATCTAAATAGCCAAGAATTGGAATGTTGGTGTCGAATTGTCCATGTTGGTGTCGAATTGTCCATTTCTCCTGTTTCACCGTATTTGTACTTGAGGTGCTTCTGATATAGTGTCGATGCTTGCGAAGCAAGGGCTGGACAATAGTCATTAGGCAATGATTCACATTACAATACCAAGATGAATTTTAAATGGATATCCATCAAGAAACATAATATACACCGATACACTAACATTTTGAAGATATATTAACTTTAATTAAAGAAATCGTCCTTTAACTTGACATTGTGATCTCATACCTGCACCGATTTCCGAAACATTCAAACTATTACTTGTTGATGCGTTTAATCTCACATGTATGGGAAAGACCTGGGTTCAAAGGTAACGTATTAAAATATATGGCATCTCTGTAGGTTCAGTGCAATCATACTGTCAGAGGCACTTCACACCAGGGCACTGCGCTAGGGCACCCATTATAGTAGCACTAGGGCAGTTGGTCAATGGGGGTGGGGGGGGGGTATGTCCATTATGGGTGGCATATGGCACCCACCCCGCCCCCCCCCCCCCCCCCCCCCCCCCCCCCCCCCCCCTGCAAGCGCTCACACCAGGGCACCCATTATAGTAGCACTGATTTATCATGTAAACAGTTATGTTACGAGACCACAGGCATATCCTTATCCGTATTTCAACCCTCCTTCTTACGAAATGCTTGTTGTAACCTCATTCTGAACGTGCTATTGTGAATGTTATTCACCCGTCATATAACTTTGAAGTACACGCGAATAATCAGCAACGCTTGTGAAAACATGATACATGCAACACAATGTGCTTCTGAAAGGTTCGATTAGTGAATAAGACCGGTTAAAACGGCCTGTTAGATCTCACCTAATCTATGTATACGCGTGAAACACTAATGTTGATCAATATTATTATCCACAGAGTTTGCAATTTTAAAAGTTAATTTAGGTACCGTTTTGTTCAGTTATTGCCAACAGTAGAATCATCTCTGAACGTATGTTCGAAGCAGATAATTACTCCTTCTGAGCAAATACTCTGCATCGCATAGTAGAAAAATTATGTCACCAAAACCATTTTAGACTTCTATTAACCAAACAAATGATGTATTGGTGATTTCATATTATAGTTAAAAAAATTATTCCATTTAAGCTGCTTATTTGCCAAATTATACGCATTTGGTTACGCATTTGCAAGAAGGAAAGATTTTAAGATATCAAGTCATTTCTGATAGAATACAGGGCTTGAGCATAGTGTGAGCGGAAACCCATCGCTATGCAGCCCTCTTTCAACCAGCATATGTTTCTTAGCCGACTTATGTGCCGCTTATTGCCTATAATCGCACCATGAACATTGCTGGTGTGTATTTGAGCCTCATAGCAATATTCATGACGAACATAACATAGATCAATAAGAATCAGCCATGAAATCCCATCAACAATATCCCATTTATATAGCGATAGTTCATATTCTTTAAAACCGACGGATTACCAATAGATGACTAAAATTGGCTTACATAATTTCAAGGCCGCTCTTCGCCGTGACCCGACAGCGAGAGCATGCTACAATATCATCAAAATGCTATGTTTGAATTCGTCTGCTACTTTTTTCTACGATATTGAACAACAAATGATTTTCGTAATGTAGGACAACGCGCATGTGAAATTCTAGCCTACATTCAGGCCTAACAAGGTAATTTGTCATAAACATGATATGGGCTGATATCATAACCGCACAATCGATCGACCCAATACAGTACACTACGTTTATCCCGACCTTAATGCCATAGATATATATGGTCAAGACTGTTCTGGTGTGCAGCAATTAACACACAATATACAATTGATGACCGAGTAACGACTCGAGGAATAACATTCAATCAAAAGCAAAAGTAAAAACAGGAGATGCCTTAATAGGTAGAATAGGATGGAAGATAATTGTTTAAGAAGTCATACAGATATAGCTGCCATGTGCAAATGTAACCATACAAATGTCAACTGCAAACTTTATTAGACTACATGGTGGATCTTGCTTAAAATATCGGAAGTAATTGATAGTTGCACAGTATACACGAGGACACTGTCCTCTTTGAACGAGATTCCATTAAATACATAGCATATATAAATATATGTATATAATATAAATATATATATATATATTTATATATATAATCATATATATATGCATATATTTATATATATATATATGTATATATATATGGCTATATATAAAAATATATATGTATGAATATAACTATATATATATATATATATATATAAATATTAACCGATATGTGCGAATTTTGTGGCGCGTCATTTGCTATGCTGTACGAAGTGTGCCAAGGTGTCAGTTGTATTCGACCTTGTGCTGGCGAACCGAACAACATCTGTGAGGAGAGTAAAAGCATCCCATTGGTGAATATGTGGAGATTCGTCTGCAAAGCACCCATAATGTATATTAAAGGAATGATATATATAGGCATATATCATCATAGGATCAAGTCCGTCTGCTCCAAGGTCGGTGTCGTGTAGCGTCGACATTTTTTTGCAGCAACAGTGTCTTTGCAAAATTGCTGGAAATATATAATGGCAAACACATTAGTCACAGAAAACCCGGTGACGGAATGTCGGAGATTATTGTAATTTCGTGAAATGAAATGCTGTCATGATATGCGAGCTATTTTCTCTCCTAGCTAGAGCTGACCTGCGTAGGTCTTCCCTGACAGGCTGCTTAGCGTCGAGGTATAGTCATTCTGACAGGCATAGCTAAAGCGCTGATATTATACGGACTGTGATGTCTGATTAACGTAGCACGACGTTTAGTCGACCGTTGGTGGGTTGATTGTATGTGGAAACATAGACCCATATATGTATATTAAGTAAAACGTGCATGTATTCAATTGTCGTGGAAATTGTCATGTAGTTGCCGTATATGAATGTCTTTCTAATTTACTGAATTGCAGTTGCACAGGTGGAATTCGTACATTGATTCATTTATTTTGATAAAATTTGGCTTTTGTGGTACAACTTTCAAATAGTTTCATGCGACAGCCTACCATCCCTAGAAGGAACTAAAATCCTTCTTACTCTTGGGGAATTATACTAACATTGCCCTCTAAATATTGGTGTCCTACGGTCTCACATGTCTTGTCTAACCTAAAGATCCGATTCAACAAGATCTATTGCTCACTAATTTGGCTGAATCGCATGGATGGTGGGATGGTGCGGTACGTGACTAAATAGCCATATTCCCAGACATAATTCAACTGGTTGATGCCAACTACCTCATTTACAGATTAGTAAAGCCTCAGTTTTGGCACTTGGTTTAAATAATGTGCAGTTGGAATCATATCCCTGAATAACGATGGTATGTTATGCCAATTAAGACATTACTTGTAATTGTAAGGACAAGAGGGGGACCATCTCGAATATTTCGGATTTATTCCTCATCAAATCAGTGAGCAGCATATAGTATAAAGTTTTAACGTTCAAGTAAGTGCGGCAAGTATAATCCAAATGATCTGAGCTAACAGGGAAGTAACCGATGAATCGAAATTGTCTTTAAGGTAACACAGAGTATAGGTTTAACTATTCGCATTGCGACGCTCATGACGCTCATGACGCTCATGACGCACGGTTTTCATCACCTGCAGCTGTAAATTAGCTTATGAGGAGCATTTATTTTGGATGGCAATTTGGAGCAGAGTGCAGCTGACCCCAGCGGCCACTGGATCGGGACTTTCACACCAGCCACTGCTACCTCGATTGCACATATGTGAGCCTCTTTGATGATAATTGCAGACACTCTATTATTCGTCTATTGTTATAAATATATGGCGTCATCTGGTAAAAACAACGTTTCGACCCTGCAGTGTCCAATCTGTTGAACGCAAGGTTGTAGCTCGTTTTAGAAAGTGCGTTGTTTTGTTATCATTTCTCACATATATTGCATCTGATGTCAACAAATCACAGAGCAGCAAACCCGAGAAACGATGACTTTTATGGGCAGCATGTAATCCATGAAAATTGTACTATCACCTAATTGGTGCTGCATAACTGCGTTAGCCTAAGTAGTCATCGGTGACGAAACCATTTCCATCTGCTTTCGGCAAGTCACATATTTACCATTTATCGGTCCCACTGTGTTGTACTCGTTAGAATACACGGCATCCGCGTCAATGCCTTTACCATGTTTTAGCTTTGCAGCCAATTGGAAGCAAGATGAATGTGATTGAATATATTGACTTTGATCATTCTATTGAACAATATTAATGGAAATTGTCCTCCCAACCTTAGAATTATGCGTGATTGTTTCGAATATGCCTTCTTCTAACGCAATAGACAAGCGATCACAATTCCAGCCGTACAGTTTGCTTTCCTATGTTACTTACGCTGACTTGCTTGGTGATAACCATTGCCTATCTTTCTACGTCCGACAATAGAACACCCCTGTTCGGAGAATCTATTAAGGGTTCTTTTGTTAAATATCCTATTTATCCAAAGGTCACTACTACCTTATCGCAAAATTGATATTCAAGCCGAGAAGAGAAAACCATTAAAAAGATTGACACCGTTTTGAGATATAATTACCTCGTTCAAACAGACATCCTTATAAATACATAATACGAGTGTAAATTGGACAACTGGCTCTTTACACATA
>CM067345.1:16916465-16918965 GCA_034190875.2 Urechis unicinctus | reverse complement strand
ATTTAGATTGGAACTCTCCTAAAACCAAAAGGGGATAGTCAAATAACGGACCTGTTTGTCTTAAATTTGCTCACATATATCAATGATAATTACCTAGAGTTTATAGCACTATATCATACAACAAAGAACTCATATTAAATAAAGGCAGTATATCACAAAGTCACCTGTGCCATACAATTGCCCCGTTTTGCCGTTATGACACCATTATGCGCCATCGGGTTCAGTTAGTCCATCTCATGATGATTCTGGCGTACATGAATTGTCAATGATTTTCTTTGAAATACACTTTGGTGCGTTATGCTACCTTTTAGCTTGTTACCATTTATCAGCTTACAGTAACTGAACTTGGTCTGGTAATTAACAACATTGTCGTTCCTAGTTGTACATGTTTGGCTGTAAGGAAGAAATTCAATTACAAACCATCAGAGAACAACACAGTGCCACTGATTCAGTGCGCTTTTCTTTTTACCACAGCTCCAACGAATAATGCATCATATTGCCTCTGGATGGTGAATACATTACCTTTCTCTCCTGGTAGTCATTGATCATCCATAGGAGTCAGGACTCTAAGGCCACGTTGGTCTTTGGAACCACAACGATTGGCTATGTCTCGGGAAAGCTGGTAAAGTAAATCATTAAAAAATCCGAGACTATGTCTAAATTGCTGTATTGGCGACGTAATTACATAAAATCATTTCATGAGGTTACCTCCCATATTGATGCTATAGCGAACGCATAGTCGTCTTAATGTATGCATAGTTGAATAATTCATAACCATCTGCACCTAAGTTTAAGTGATTAAAAGCATATAATCTGCACCTATTTACCAGTTATCGACTTATTCCGTCTATTTAGAACCGCGATTTAGTTACTGCATTTCATTAGTTGTGTAACTTTTATTTCACTTTCCTTATTTTATTACAGCTAGCACGTTGCTAGTTCGATTCACATTTAGGAGCTGTGCAATATGTATTACATATTGATAACATTAACTGGACGTTAATAAGAGGCATTTCATGGACTTGCGTTGTACAACTCCTCGTCATCAAAGATTTCACAGTTATACTTCAGACAGCACATTCACCTAGTTGTGACAACATATATAGAAATATGAATATAAGCAACGTTTTAAAATACCAAGCAAATCTCAATATTTGGAGCTCTGATGCAATGAAATGATAAATATTGATTATTCGATCTGAGAGTTATCACATAGTGCACTACATAAGACCAGAAAGCGGACTATTAACAAGTCCTATGTCGTTTCATCTGTCGGACCAGAGATGAAGTTAATCCAGAGCAATTGTTCTAAAACCATCCCTTAAAAGAAGTTTTCTTTTGCAATCTTAAACAATACAATCCGTTTTGAATTGCAAATAGATTAATAGATACTGGAGGCTGACACAACAATGATCCTTGGTAAGCCTACTTATACAAAGCTTTGACCACACAATCCGCAGTTATTTGAGATGCTGCAATGAGTCTGTCATCAATCATTTATTTGTGCGCCAACTTTTGTCAAACGCATTTTCCTATCCCACCCCTAAAGATGAGCCAAGGTACCTTAAACAATAGGGCAGTTTATAACCGCTCGGTTATATATGTTGATATAGAAACAAAAGATGGATCTAATATTATCTGCTATATACTCATGCGAAAAGATCGCGTTGATATAATAATATCAGTCACACACTGTTACAATGTTTAGGGTTTGATTGTCTTAGATTAGAATATTTTCCTCGTTTGGTTACTGAATGTTCCTTATTAGCCCCCCCAAGATAATGCAACACCTCTTGCTCGGATTCAAGCAATTGAATAATATGAATCAGCGTGCTAAGACCATGGGAGGCATTATATTTATTGAGAACGCAACAAATTAGGTGCATAAGTAAAGACATCTGTTTGTGGCTTACATTTGTCACGTTTTCAATAGCTCAGAGATATAATATCAGCGCGAATAATTTACCACAGCCTGTTTCCTAATGCTAATGTGTTGTTTATATACAATCTTTACTTTTTTGGATGTTAGAATCATGAAGTGACCAGTACATATAATTAGAAAGGTTGGTACACTTACCGTTGGAATATACATTTTTACGATCGTGGCTATTAACATAATACCTTTGCAGTTTCATCGATCAATTCAAGCAAGCTCTTTGGTTTATAATGTCAACGTTACCGGTTGGTGGTGCAAATTAGAACGCATTAGAATATATCATACTTTAATGCAAATGGGGAGATCAACTATTCGGCTATGTTATCAGGCCGTGTCATGTTTATGGTGATTCATCTTGAAAGATGGCAACAACATTCATGTAGGCATCGTATTACATTATGGACATATAGTCATCGTATTACATTACGGACATATAGGCATCGTATTACATTACGGACATTATCCTTTACTCAGTATCATAAATATCGCCCGTATGAATGGCACCTAAATTCAGATATTTTCTCAATAGATTTAGATGAAATAGCAGGGACGAACCAAGGAATT
>CM067345.1:16893965-16911465 GCA_034190875.2 Urechis unicinctus | reverse complement strand
TAAATGAGAACCAGGATAGCGGAATCTGTAACATACCGATAACAATAAATTTCAATTGATTGCACAAAAACCATGACAATCATATGTACAAAATTGTCAGAACCTTATCACCATAATGTGCGCTACTTTAAATGAGAACCATGATTGGATAATCTGTAACATACCACTTACACAAACTTTAATTGATTAAAAAAAAAAATGCAATCGTATGCACGAAATTTTCAAATAATATTCAGGCCCCTTACGCGTTATATAGACACGTAGCTGGACTTCTCAGCGGTTACATATGGTTGGTGTTATAGGTAAAATCATTGTACGGTTTTCGATTAAATGAGCTTTACACACAGCAAAAAAGGAACCGGCCAGTTTTGTCGAGTATACAATCACTGACAAAAAATTCAAGTCTCTTTTCCTGAACATAATACCTACACATGACGTTGCCTTACCCTACCAAACTCAAGCCAGTTAAATCTATTCACAAGCAACAATGAAATGACAATTATCATAGCGACTTTTCGCAGATCTGGGATAACGGCAGACGACAATTAACCGCGATAAAATTATACACTTAAAAAATATTTGGTCTTCTACCGTGTGTGAATTGCTTTACAAGTGAGCCGCTTGTTAGTTGCTTGCATTAATAATTTGCAAATTCCTGTCATAACAGTTTCATCTTATGATGCATATCATCAAATCGCTGCTGTCTTGTTGATATTGCTCCCAATGTGGTTTCCTTGGATCATGAGAATAATCCTGTATTAAAGCATTGGTCCTTGGAACACTAATGCTTACAGTATTGCTGCTATAACATATTTGGGAAACGCTAAATATTCTACAAGTGAGTCGTGCTGAAGTTTACGGTTTAAAGTTCACACTTACGCGTAGATGTGATATTCGGCGGATTTATAACTCTTACATCAATGACAGTCCAGGTAAAAAGACGCTGGTCGACATTAATCATCGACAGGTGGTTTGACATTGGTTAATAGTCCTCTTTCCTGTTTACATTTTCCGAAACGATACATGAATGTTGTGGGGACATCAGATGTATGAGCAAACGGATATGTAATATTTATCATTTTATTGCATCACAACGCAAACAATTAAGGTTAATATGGTATTTTAAAGCATTGACTGTGTACATCTATTATCATTATATGGGATATGATGTCAGGGCTAGGTAATTTTGTTGTATACCATGCAACATGCTATACACAAGGTTTCTACTTTGCATAATTGATGTTGAATGCGAGGGTTACGATAGTAGTTATTAATTCAATGAACCACCAGTTGTATACTTCAGTTAAAACATCCAAGGAGCACAAAGGCATTCATGAAGTCAGCTGTCATAGTCTCATAGTCATATACCTCTTGCTTTTGTCAAATAAATGTTATCGATATTTGATGCATGTGGAAAGGTCCTTGTAAATTTATTAGACAATCAATAAGGATTCTTTGAGTTATTGTAGATATAAACAATAATTAAAGACAAGCATTCTTTACAATGTGAAATACATTGCATATAATATATGTAAATGCGTGCTTTTAGACGAAATAACGATGACTGCTCAGATTATATGTCTTCAGACACATTTAGTTATGTGCTGACGGTAATTACAAATCACAAAACACGCATGAATTCACACTGTGCCGTTTGTAATTGTACTTTGTCTTTGGATAATTGTAGTTGTAAGGCCGCTTAGAAAGTAACCTAATTTTATGGTGTTTTGCAACAGCGTTTCTAACTGGTCAAGGCAGCATCGAATATGAAATTGCATTGTTGGTGCTACCTTGACATAACCAAATATTTCGGTCTTCAATGCATTAGGATATCTTTGAGAATAACGGATGGATTACAACCAATCTTCTTGATATCATGCAAACGTGGCCTAATGGAACTACAACAGAAATTGCCATTCAATATATCCGAGCAATATCACGAAGCATTATAGGATGGATATTTCTTGCAAATTATGATTAAGCCGTTCTGTGGCTGTCGTTCACCCAGGTTACCAGTGATAAATCAACACCACCCGGGAATATGCTTCGGTTAATAGCGCCCCGTGATGCAGCACCCATACTTTGTGTAAATACCCGACAACACGACTGTCAGTGGCAGTGGCGGTCCTATAAAGTTTGAGAGTCTCACAATCAACAAGAAATTTGCTGAGGATATTACCATTGCTATTGATCATAGTGGCAAGTTTTAAGGTGCGCAATCACTGCATCTGTGAATCTATAAAAGCAATCTTAAGTGTGTATGTAATGCTGTACCTTGAACTTATACTCTCTGCACTATACTATATAACCATTATACAACAACATCGTTTACGTTGAATATTCATCTGAACGATCGCACCTTGTGGTACAATCATATCGCTGCTGTAATGCCAAACGGATCTCATATATTGCCGTTGCCGTACATTATTAACATAAGCTAAACGCTGTGGACTCAGAAAGGCAACCCTTCCAGTGAAATCTATTCACAAGCAGCAAAGAAGTGACTATTATAGCGTCTTTGCATATAAATGAGATAACGGTAGACAGCAATTAACCGCGATATAATATTCGATTACAAAGGAGTTGATCTTTTACCATGGTTAACCATTGCAACCTGCTTGGCTCTGCGACATTGGACGTAAATATCACATACTTATTGAATAGGTTTTTCCAATGCTGCAACCTCCGCTAATGTTATCAAATGAATTGCGGGTATTGGCTCTTTGGTAGCTCCGATTATTTCATGAATGTAATTTCGTTATTTTCACGGCATTACAAATGAAGTCATTATACAGGTTTAATTGTGATGGTATATATCCTCTGGTTACAATGAATTATATGGAAAATAATTGCATATAACAACATGCTTTGTTTAGCTGCCCTCGCCCATTTGCTGAACTGATCGATTCAATATCGATATTCGTCTATTACCCATAAGCACAATATTATACACATATGTTAATGGGCTATAAGGCAATATCCTGTGCGTTTCACAAAATTATATTTGAGTTTATACGATATAAGTCACATGATTTGTTTTGCTCGTCTAAGATGACATGGCTAGATTGACCAAGGATGATGAAGCCTTAGGCAGTGTGGATATCATTATACATTGAATAGTCAGGAGACTATCGCTCCCTTAAACATTGTTTACTGGTCCATTACTAATAAGGACAAACTCGTGATTATCTGATCCCCACTACAATTCAATTTGTCACTCTGTGGCTATCTATTAGTTTAAATAACGCTAATATCGGGGATGGTATCATCAATGTGACACCAGCCTCATCAGCGAGTATGGCTGTAGCCAAATTGTTCTCTATCACTGTGCTCCTCCCATAACTAATCATGTGTCGACGGTTGTTCTCTCTGAATCTAACATCAGTAAGCATATCAATATCATACATCTTTTTATACTGTTGGTCATGGTTAAAGTGACCCGCATGCTCTTTTTAGACAGTTGTTTTGTATTGCCAATTTATGCACACCATTACAGAAATAAACGCCATTGGAATTCCTTTGCGATAGCTTGGCATGGTATCTCTCACCATTTGTAGTCCATTGAATTATATCGTTTGTAAAATGCACATTATTGTGTACCAAGGAGTGTCATGAAAATTACGGATATATCACAAGAGAATAATTTTCGCAAGGTTTATATTTGAAATATGGTAAAATGAAGTAGCCTAGATGTGATACATTTCCTAAAATTGAACTGCCATGACTTGACATTACCATGGTTCAAGCCGCATGCGTTTCATTTATCTTTAGCCCTGAAAGTCCAAAATGCCCCCAAATAATCTGATAGGACTATATCGCGGAATTCTCATTTATAAAGCTACCTAAATTTGCGATCTGCCCACCCACTTCGACAAGCAGTAATGAGGATGAGCGCTGTCTTTTAAAACAATAGACCCAAACCACTAGGATTTGCATATCATTCTTGAGATCATAACGTCAAAACTGCTCACCTGTAACAACATGTTGCAATCATTATGTACATAGCAACCATGACAATACTTGTCTTAAAGGGAAAAAATTACTTACATAATGTGCCATACCAGTATGATGATATTCAATCATTACTGCTCGTGCGCGTTGATTTTTATCGTGAGCCGAATGATAAATTTGTATAATAGCCTTTCCGCGTTCAGCAGTAGTGACTTAAATGGTATTGCATATATTCCTTTTTGCCAAATGTATTCACAAATATTTAATGGTTATCGAGAGCCATGAACCGGGAACACAAAATGCAACGCTCCATCCTTCATTGACTTACTGAATTACATGTCAGAAGAACAGAGCCGAGCAGTTTTTGTTTTCCTCTTCCGCAATAATGCAAGGAATTATTTCAGTGTGGGCAAGTTTCCGCTTATTGCTCTGTTGTTTCTATTGTTTTCGAGACGTAAACACGCATTGACTCACATTTTTCTGCACGGCTGAAGATTCACTGAAACAATAATTGCGTCATAGATCATATCAAGTTCTTTGTCGCACTTGTAATTATATGCTAACATTGACTACAGAGTTGAATGACTTTTTGTAAGTGCTTGATTCATGCACGCGATTGCACACGACTCTCTCTCGCTCAGTAGACGAGTGCAATATCACATGTAATATACATCAGCTTGATAGTGGCATTAATGGTGCGCGTAAAACGGATCGATGGATGCTATGGAGCGGGGTGTCATTTGCTTTGGATTACCAATATCTACTCGCTCGCCATTTCAACAGACTTGTAAATAAATTACCACGACCAGGTTATTATGTATTGGCAACTGATTAAACAATATCCCGATAAGATTTTATGTGATCTTGCATATTGCTTCTGGCCATGTGTGGTACTCCGTGCTAGTTATCTTGCGATCGTCGCGTTTTAGTTGCAATGCGAATTTCTTCATGTTATTGTCTTGAACTAATTTTTGAGCGTCTCATTAAATCTTTGGCCGTTTTTGTAACACTGCAAATAAAAATTTGGCAGACAAGGTATGAGTAAATAGCTCTATCGTGAAGGAGAGAACAATTTTTCAGTACAACAGTGGCTTCCGATTTAGTACTCATATCAGGAGGTGAATCGACATTAAGCACAGATCGCCAAAGATAATCAGACTCATTATCGTTTTCATATTAATTTGACAGTTAAGGATCACCAATAACGTAACACCACCAGCAAAATACATGTTTGAATAAGATAGTAATCAAAACGTGATACCTAAATGAATAGCGATAGTGTTTATTCATGTCGCGTGGTGGACCAATGGTCATGGTTGTATAATGCTTTCTTTTTGATACTGTTCGCTAACTCAATAACATGGTTTTACTTTCCCCGTCGAAATATTTGCATTATTTCTGCATTGTTACTGGCTACATGCGGCTTGCTTACGTCTAATGTTTTATAGTACGAGTAGCTTTCTCTCCCATTTCCACCTTAGCCACATGTATTGTTTAAACTTTATATTCGCTCGGCTGTATGAAGCATATAGCCGACCATCCATTAACGCCTTGGAAGCGCAAAAGTTAGCTTATGATATGCATAAAGAACTATATTCACCGATAAACGAAAACATGGTGCTTAATCCATTACTATCGTTATATCCACAGTTTTATGTATTAATTGTCACGCACCAGCGTTATGCGTCACATCAAACAAAAGTTGATGCCACATTCTTGTGGAAACAGATGTAAGGGAAAATAATGTCCCTCAATGCCATTCCGCAGACTTTTAGTGGGACAACTGATGTTCACCAATCTGTTAAGTACTCAATATGATATCTCGACATATCCCACAAACTAGTTACATGCACAAAATGCTCTCACGCAATCTAAAACTATTTATCTTAAGGTTAGATAACCCATAAGGCTATTGAACAGTTAATCCAATGTCAATGAATCTATCCAAAAGAACAAACGTAAATATAACTATTATTAGATCAAACCACGACATTATTTAAATTAACTAGTAATTTAATTGCTGACCTTTTTCTACTTGTAACGGAAATCAAAGGTTCAGTTTTCAACAGGCACGCATTAGGTAAGATTGTGGATATTGAAATAGAAATATTCAGTTGTTTATCATAAATTTAGTCGATAACTATAGCATGTTTTCTTCAGAGAAGCACACTGTCGATTGTACGCATTAAAACCAGCCCTAGCATACATATTCTTAATCAATCTCGCCAAGCTTAATGATCGTTTAGTCTTAACTCATTTCTGAAAGCTGTGTTTCAAATATACTCAGATCTGTGATATCATATGGTCATATCAATATTAACCACAGTCTAGAAAAAAAGCGTACTGTTTAGTTGAAGTCTTTTGTTTGCAAAATTTATTGCGACATTATCTACTTCAGATTTAATTACAGCGGCTGTTATTTGATAGAACAATCACCTTAAGCGTAGAATACAGTCACATGAGTGGCAAAAGATTATGTTTTACCGACTGATGCCTCTAGATGCATGTTCGTTTTTATATTGACACTACATCGATTTGGCACACTAGGATTAATGACGGAGGTATAAAAGGATCGCTACGCTATTGGCAGTAATTGTCGGTTGTTAACACGCAGCTGCACCTGAAAAGAGTCACATGTCCGGCAGTGTTTGTATCCATGATGAATCATTATATTATTCTTTCCATTGTGCATTTTTACGTAATGTGGATACAGAACATTGTATACTAGTTCAATGAATATTGAATGTTATTTGCAACTGCCCTAGCAATGTAGGAGACGACAGAGCTAATCGAAGCCCACAGATGTGATGTCAAATAACAAAACTGATGTTAGAAGTTTATCTTTATTTACGATTTAATTAGTATACATCGCTAATACATATATCGAATGTTAGATATGGGATGTTTAGTTCCAGGTTAACCACCCACAACACAGTTGTATGGTTGGCTGAACAATACAGACATATCCGCCATGACAAACGGGGTTTATGAGTCATTATTACTTGACAACAAACAATTTCAATGCCTTTCGGATGGTAACTGCTTTCTTGTAAAATCTGGCTTGATGAACATATCTAATTCGAACTATCTTACAGACAAATATCGCATCCATTTATTTCTTGACATTGAAGAATAATTTGAACATCTTTGGCGATTGCCAAAAAAAATGCTCAGCTGTGGAAAGCATTTCCCATTTATTTGTCCTCAACATAGTGGGAACCATCAATCGTATAACGTTTTAGAGTTAATGCAATTGCAAGCAAGACTATCCAAATGCTTTGCGTTGTCGATCAAAAGAAATATGTAGGTTATAATCAATTGTTGTGCGACGCTGATAATTTGGTTACCTTCATTTGTAAAAAGGCCGCTTATTCTAATGGCTCTTTAAAGCTGGGATGGATCTGGGTGGTACATGGCCAACCCTGCTAAAACCACTCTAATTGGAATAAAGAGCAACATGGATCTGGCCCTGGGTGTCAAACCATATTTATTGACGTTTACACCAGCTGGATTGTATGCAGTAAAGCTAATGTGATGATAATGATAGACACTCGGTTAGACGTCCATTATCAACATATATGACGTTGTTAAGTAAAAGCAACAATTAGCCCCCGCATTGGTCAATCTGATGCATGTAATGTAGCTGCTCGTGGTGGAAAGTGTGCATTTGAGGCAAACAAATTGCATGATAAATCACAAAGCTTCCAACCCGATTAACGATGAAGAGTTTTTGCCCCATGTAAGCCCTGTGATATATAGATGAAAAATCGTATCATTGTCTAATTGGAACGGCATAAATGTCAAAGTCCTATTTAGTGGCAAACCCCTTCCCAACTTAATTCGGCAAATCACATTTTCACCATGCATCGGTGTCACTTTATTGTGCCTGCTTGAATGCATGAAAACTGCTTCTATATCTTTGCCGTTTTGCATCTTTTGTTTTTGCTTATTTATCTCATGCCCAGAAAAGGTTGAGACAATCAAAGACGCTTAAGGGAATGGTCGGGATTATGGATAGCTTACTGCAAACTGCGCGACGAATATATATTTGAAAGGTGAGACATAGTGTAGTCGTTCTCATATTCTAACTGAAGAATCCCGATAATATTAAGGAAATAATTTAATTGTAGAAAATTTTCAGGATCGCGCTAGCATCACTGCGTATTTACAAATAGTTGACAGGGTAGAATGTACAATGGCCCATCTTATGACAGCTTCAGCGAAAGTAATGCTGTGGTAAACGATGTTTAAGCTGATTTACGTGCCGAATGAGGGGAAGCATGAAAACAGCAATTAAATTCTATTAAAGCATTTACCATTGTAAATTCTAAACGATGTGGTTGAACGGTTGAACGTATTAGTGAAGGATCAACGATGCCGGTTATCGTTGCTGCAATTGCTATTGAAAGGGGCAATGGTACAATGTTTTGCCGCGAAATGACCCATTGGTGCTCGGAAGTTGTGAATGCGTGTACCGAACGAAGAACCAAAGGGGCAATGTCCATTGTGCCGTTTCCATTAGCGGCAATGGCTTGGGCGGTTTTGGGCGTTTCTTTTATTTGAGCATTTGGGGGCACCAGTTTATATAACCCCATTTTAACAAGTACCCATCCTGTTCCTAACAAAATCGATAATACGTTCGTACTTTCAAGAAACGACAAATACAGCAGCAGGCAAAGAGAAAGTAGCCTGATAGTACAAATTGTGATGGGATGTTACATCAGTCGGACGTTTGCAGCACCCCACCATTTATCAAGTGTGATGCCCAAGAAAATATGCATCCTGCATTGTTTTTGTCACAGACGACGAACACAATGCTCAATATGAAGGGATCAACCACAACAAAACAGTAAGTCATAATGTGCATTCAACCGCTCAGTATTTGGACATGCCCTACACAAAGTATCATACAGCCCGTCATTTATATAGCTTGCTAATACATACCATCAGTGAATACATTGGGAATCTATTTGTTAACCAGTCAGTAAATTAGAAACGGGGGTATTGTGATGCTTACATATCGCGACTGGGCTTTTTCAAAAGGAATATAACCCCAGCAGTCAATCAAATAGTTCCGTTCCTGACCACCAGAAAGTGGCTCGTAGGAAAAATGTAATTGAATGAATCGACACCGGATTTAAAATAGTAACAGACAGCCAATCCGCTTCCTCGTGCCAGGTTATCATTGCTCCAGACTGAAATCATTAAACAGTGGGTCTTTTCGCGTCAATCCGACTGCTGACACGATCACATCTATCCGATAACTTACTCGATCTAAACTAAGTCCAGTTATGTTATTCGCTGACAACTGACCAGTAAATCATATGACGTATATGCTGCATGTAATTATGAAGAGGATAAACAGTCCAAGGAGCTTGGCATTGGCAAATCTTTCACGGCTAATGTCGTTAACTGAAATCAGTTAAGCTTGTTTAAGTTATAAACCTCGTGGTATTGTATATGATTGCTTACTTAACGGAGCCACCACGTGTTCATCTCCTTCAGAAATATACAGATAACATTGGGCTGGCGTAGAACATAGATGAGCCAGTCACTGTTACTTAGGTTGTTGGTTTCATATGTTATCAAACCGTGTGATAAATCGCAACAACGCACTCAAAAGTGATGCTCACTTTTGTCTCGGCCAACAATGAGCCGTGGCATAGATATAATCATCATACACACTGTCTACGTAGATGCAGTCCTGTCACATTTTATTTGTCACAATTGTCGACTACGCAATGTAAACTTCAAATTGTAAAACTTTTCAATATATACCGAATCAACGAACCAAAACACACTTCCAAAACACATTTCCAACCCGTATAATACGTACACCCACCTGTACAATAAAGAGAACTACATGAACACAACGCGCCATCAGAATATACCAATTGCCTGCAACAATAAAACTGAGTTTTCAAACAGCAAACGATAACAGATAATAAATGATCACCCAGGTTCAACATCACGGTTCAGTTTACTTTCCGAACGTGACATTGATGAATGAAGAGCCACGCCCTTAACATCAGGATCGACTTCCTCAGGTTTACCTGTTTTTACTGCAAATGCTGTAACTGTCCCATATATGGATCGTTGATTCTGGTTTCACTGTTATGTAGAAGATAACGCGCAGTTGAACTGTAGCGTCTTGCCTTGGATGTAAACGTATCATCCCACTGGCATTTACACACGTCACGGCACACGTCACAAGTTGTGTTTTCACAAACTAAACTTACGTGATGTGATACGCTTCAGAGGATTCCTCCTAGTAGCACAGCTGGTTCATACTCTCGATCTACTTTCCATTCTCCGCCGTCTCATGTGGACGCAACTATCACGTCAAATCCTTTATGGAGGCCCCGCCCTATTCATTACGTGGACATCATAACAGCCCTCACAAATCAGCCAATGAATGCAGATAACCCGCCAAACACCACCAATGCTTGGAACTGTGGGTTTCACGAGTGGTTAAATAACGAATCCAACGGTTATATAATTAAAGAACAGAATTGAAGAACAGTACCTTAACACAACAATCATATAAAAGCAACAAAATAGTACCTACAAACAAACAAACAAACCGTAGCTCCCCATGTAAACACTGGATGCGTCTCTTCAGGTTTGCTCAGCAACACACCGCGTGTTTTTTTCTTCGGCTATAGTGTTCTTGCCATTTTAAGTTCGTTAACGTGGAGGGATGAGTCAAAACTTCTTCAGCGCATAGCCGGAGTTGGTAACAATCATTCAATGTGATCCAATAATATATTTCTGTATTAAGATATTAAATAAAACACAGAGATAACAATACAAGACTGCCGTTAAGAGCTGCAGAACCGCGAAGGAAGGTATATTATGAACATTGTGTTGACTACCATTACAATTTAGAACTCAGTAAAAAGATGTTTGTTGTCGCACACCAACTGGAAGCATGTGTAAGACAAAAGATATATGTATCAATTTCGACATAGTTTTACATTACTAACCTATCCCTGTCGTTAGCAGCTATAGCCTGGATTCTATTTATGTTCCGTCTGATGCGCCAATAACTGTTGCTGGGAATCCTGATTTATATTTAATAAAATAATTGGGGAAATGAGTATTATTAATGGCTCGACAATTGCATCAAACACAATTAACTTAAATGGGTAGTTCGAAGGATACCACGTGCCTTGGCAATACAAAGCCCAACATTGAAGTAAAATATCTGAGTACAAATGAATGATAGGATGTTTACATGAAAAGAACAACTCGCCATCCAAGCTATCCAATAAGCAACCAATAGCCAGTTGTTGCCAGTTGAATGCCGATATGGCCAAACGTGCTGGATGCCTTCCCTGAAACATAACATTATTTAGTTTCTTTTGCAGTTGCAGATTTTGTCAAAACAAACTGACATTCATAATTTCCTCGAAAGACTGTTCGATCATATGGGCTAGTTGCATTTTAGTCAACAACTGCTGACTTTATGATGGGAGCTAAATTAGGTCCGTAAGAGCCAGCAAGCAGTCAAAGGCTATATCCCTGATTTAAATAATAATTTCAGTTGGACATAAAATACATCTATGGGTACTCCGCCTACTTATATATGGTTGTCATTCATAATTATTGGAATGAAACATTATTCAAATTGTTACTCGGCAGAGCGAAATCTCACCAGACACTTCAATATTCGTCTAAACATTCATTCTACTAATCACAAATGATATTTAAATAATGCTATAAAACGTTGGGACACGACAATCCATTTACTTTACTTAGTGTTAATTTACTTTTGCATAAACGGAATGAACATGCTCGTCGCCTGTTACGACAAACCAACCTAGACGGAAAGATATCGCTCCTTATTTTAAGGAAGCCACATAAACGCATCGAGGATAATAATGTTACTGCCACTAGAATTTTGTATGGCTTGTTGTTAATTCAACCCACTGGGGTACTTAAGTAGCTCTGATTACCGCTCGTTTCGATGTGCTGCTTGGGCGTATATGCTCTTTTTAACTACGTCAAAGGAATCCATGTACTGTCTAGTGTTACATTGCGAGATTGCTCATCAACCAGTATATTAGCATGTCTCATAATGTCTTATTTGTATAGAACGTGGAAAAGGTCTGGGGCATTAATTGCTGCATTACACGGGACTTTATTATGCATAACTTAAATGCACGAATCTTCCGTTTCGTTAATGTTGAATTATCAGCCGAGAGTGATACACGTATAGAACGTATAATTACATATATTGTACTGTCTGTGCGTAATCCATAAGAAACATATCTTAAGAAATGAAGCTTTCAAGGTAGAAAATAAAAACGCACAATTGAATAATAGTGATTACTGTAGCATGCGGAATAAATGAAGTGGGATAATGCACTATCGATCTCCATTATTGATCAGTTTGTCGTGTAGCTCAATAAAAATCGATGCTGCGCATTAAAGTGTTCTTGGTTGTCAACCAAATTAACAATACCAAATTGTCAATCCATTCTAGCAAATCGGATATAACAGTGTGATTGCCTTATGATGCTAAGCTATAATGATGTTTGATTACGACCGAAAGCAATGGGAGGTGCAACGTGCATGTCAAAAGAATGTGAAATGCTGATTCCCACTCCCAGAGCATAATCTAAAGTTCTCTCTGAAGGTCCAATAAATAAGAGCTATGCATTTTCAGCCAAAGCATGTGGAGACATGCATCAAAACCAACACAGATCGTGACAAACTAGGAACCATCAGAGCTATGCATTTTCAACCAAAGCATGCGGATACATACTTCAAAATGAACACAGATCATGCAAATAAGGAACCATCGACTATGCGACGAATCTGGAAATGCTAATGATCAACTTCTTATTCATTTAGCAATAACGAACCTCCACAAGGATCATATGAGCGACTGGATTAGTACTGATTCGCCCGGTGAATGAAGTGCTAAACACAACCTACTACCCTAACAATACCTCACACAAACGTACACTGGTGCTTCCGATCCAGACAGGGTTGGCCGGAATCGATACTCCTGTAGCCCAACAGAGAGACCACACACATGGAGATAACCATCCAGGCCCGAACCCATAGTAGGACAGTCCTGTCAATGTTGACGAGTAGATAATATGTTTAACATCCTACGAGCATAAGTGCTTAATATCATTGTGGTACAAGATATGAGGAATTGCGACCAAATTAAATGCACCTTACTTCAGACACAAGATGAACTACATGCGATTCGTCATGCTACCGATGTACGGTACCAGCCTAGCTGATGTTTTGATCGATTTGACATTACATTCGAGCAAATCGTCGTGAGTGGTGACAAGGCGATTGTAATCAAAATTTGTTTTTGGTGTTCAGTCTGATAATAGTCAAAACTTAATACATTTTTGCAGTACCACATAATCAAAGCATATTCAGTGCACCGGGTTTAAGCACCTATTTTGTGTACTAATACAAGAAAGGAGTTGTCATATGCCAGCAATTGATGGCTTCCTATTCATCAACCTAGAAACAAATCTGTGACAGCAGGAAAATAGCGAAGTAATTGTCTCTTCGATGTCGTCGCGCTCAGCCATCGAGTGAGGAGTTCTTTGTTGAGGCATATTTTGAGTTGTTCTAGGATTCCCACACCCAATTCTCTATTTGAGGCTCTAACAGACACACGCATACACATACCGTGAAACATAACCCATTCATTATCAATGGTTTATCTTTACTATCTGCATTTTTATCGACCATTCAGCTTGACTTACTTTTTTGTGTTCTGGAAGAAACAATGCCCTTGTGTCTTGTTGGTAAGTGGCTATTAGTGGTATCAGGTACTACAATCAACCCCTATAACATAATTCATCTCCCGTCGTTTTGTTAAGCCCCTACCGCAAGTTATTGAACAGGTATTATAATAATAAACCACTGAATTTGCATTGAATAATGTGCAGCAACATATTCCTACGTTTGATCATTAAATGGAATCGATATATTAGTGCATCATTATTCACACAACTGCCTTTAAAGAGTTATTTTAGGAAGCGTGGTCGAATAAATGTGTTGCTACACAAGTAATGGTAACGGCGAATAACGGATTAAATAATGGCGGATGGAATTACACAAGGAAAAATTAATCTAAAGTTCAGCAGTGACCACGATTAGCAGAGACGTTAACAATTAACATTAAGAAATACATGATTGATTTGTTTATTCGTTGAAGGCATTAATGTACTTATTTTTGGGTGAGCTTATCCAGTCATTGTAAGTAGAAATACAGTAATTAAGATGAATCACCGACATTTGCCTAAGCCATGTCATATATGAACTTAAAGTGATAATTAGAAATTACCATAATGTTAGTATAGTTTGTCGTATTTAAGGCATTAGCAGTCAAGAATATGTTTTCTGCTAGTGGAAAGAGGTGAGAGAACCTTTGGTGATAAGTGACGGTAACGTTACTCCAAGATGTTCATGGAACGGTGTTCGCTGTTACATGAACATAAAATAAGATTTAAGACGTGAACGAACCAGAAATTAAAATAAGCCTCACAAAAATACCTCATTCGACGGATAAGCATCATTAAAGTGAACAAACGTCCATCTAACAGTTTCTTCCGGCTGTCGCACATTTGTGTCTTAGCTTGCAAAAAGTGATGCATAGGAAGCCATCCTGTGTTGGCACAAAGCGACACCTTCATTGTTTTAGAGTAAAGAAGCACTGTGAACATTTTGAGGTAATATTCTCTGATTACACTTATTGATACAGCATAAATTTATATAAGGCATCTATAATAAACATAATGAAACTTAAAACCATATTAGCCGGACCACTTACGACGATTCGTCGGAATTTAACCGAAGTATAGTACGCCTTGCTGTTTTCAAGTATTCGGAATCTGTTCTCTGAAAGGTCTTACAACGCTGACCCCAGATGCTCTGCATATTTTCATGCCGAATCATTTGGTACTAAATAGTGCTAAATAAGACCTCTCATGTCTCATACCATTTTTATATTTTTGCATACACGAAAAATAAAATGCGTTGGTAACTCATATGAATCATTCAATGCCATTTCACTAAATGCAGTATCACACTGTGACCTTTTGCTGTTCTGTAATATCAGATGACAAATGGTAATGTTTACGCTGGTCTTATATTGAAACTTTGATCTTTATGTCCACACTGGCCATTATTAATTGATAAAATATTTTTAACCACAGAAAGTATGTCGACTTCCTTACACGTATGCAATGACGAAAACATAGATACAAGCAGGCATTCTACTTAAAACAAACATTTATGAAACTTGTGTTCGTACACAAATTACTTGTGACATACCCAGGTACTATGTTATCTATCCTCCGGGGCATGTTTGTGGCTCCCTCAAACTGTCAGTGATATCATTCCATCTTATACGTTTGATAAAAACAGATGACAATTACATTCAGCCACAAGCAAGCACACCAAGCAGATAAGAAACAGGCATTTCAGTTGTGCGTGTGACTTAGTAACTTGTGCCAGCAATTATCTGCGGCAATGGTAATACCATACTTGTGCATGTTAAACAAATCCGCATTCAATCAAGTGTCTCGAAGCCACATAACCTTGCATTGTTCCTATGTCAGCCAGTGTGGGGCTAATCTCAACTTTAATAGGGTCCACCACCATTGTATCAACAGGACCAATAGAAGCAAGTAAGAACTGCTGAGACTTTTCTTATCGACCAGCTCTGAAGCAGATACAGCATCATCTACCAGTAATAGAAACAGCCACAGGGCAAAGCAAAGATAATCTAAAGCTGTTCCCCAAGCACGATCACAACCAAGCATAACACAGAGCTTCCTGCTACAAGGAATTCAAAACAAGCCAGCCAAGACACAATAAGGTCAACAATCTTCGATATTTCACCTCTCTCTTGACAAATTCCACAACATTCCACGACGGCATCCAGTTAATTGAATACCCTAGAGACATCTCCAGACGAAATACCCCCATTATGCGAGTGTCGTCCTAACAGGCGTTTTCAGCATGCGCGATATAAACTGGTAGAATCAGGCTGTGAAGCTCCGATCTTTTAGAACATAATACATCTGTTAAACTTTCTGCACATTTCTTTTCAACACTATCGAGCACCATGATCTCGTAAAATGTTTGATCGTCAAACTAGAATATGCTACATACTCGCACACTTAAGTTATTTTCTGCGAGAATATGCATGAAAGCTCCATCTTGGTCTTTACATATTATAATGCAGCAAGCGTGCTTCGATTATTAGCACATGTTGAGCCTGTAGCCTCACCGTTGTAAACAGCTATCACTGTGCGTCTATTTGTGAGCACAATTATCAATCATCGAGTTGACCTATGCTTCTCTACAGAACAATCAATATGCAAGCAATTGTAACATGGTGTCTTGTGTATCACATGAGACCGTACAAAAGGGCTAGCCTACATCATTGTCTACATCCTTTATTCTATTTACATATATTTAAGATAGGTTTGTGCGGTGTTGGGGGTTTCTTGCACTACAAATCGTCCCTGAATAGCTTCTTGTTATAGCTTCAGCTATGGTTTGCGATAAAACTTATTTATATAATTAAAGCAGTTGTTGCAATGTGTACTTTGTGTTGCTGTTGGTAAGTCTCTCACTGTTGTAACCACTAAAATTTGTATTCTGCCTTAAAGTTCGGAGGCCAACATCCACCAAGCACCCCATTCTGTGTTTCTCTAGCTCTATCATGGGAACAATTTCCATAAGACGATTCAGCACGATTAATGCATGTAGACCAGGGCAGTCACAATTTTTTAGAACACAAAGGGCATATTTCTCAACTCTAGAGACAGCTGCAGAGTCAGCATCATGCTTAGAAGTTTCATATTGCACCAGCATTTAAGTAGAGCTCAAATCAGGGAAACTTTGTCAGCAGCAACCATTACATATGTATCGCTAGTGGTGGAACAATTTTTCCAAGCAATGTTAAATAAGGCGTCAAAGCTCGGAGACTCATTACGTTAGTTGCGATTATGAAGAAATTACCATATTCGCATATTTCAACTATTGTATGATATATTGAGTGGCTAAGTGGTTTATTCCTAGCATAGTGAAATATCACTAGTGACCTGGTCACCAATATGTCATGATCTATGATACATGCAGGTGTTTTATCATAACCAAATGAAAGCCTTCAGAAGAAAATGCAGGAACATTCGGACGTGACAGCTTGTCTTAATATCTAACTCTCCCTACTTCAACAACCAGGCTGCTGAATAAAACTGAATGCAATAGAAAGCACATATTGTAATTAAACTGATGGGGTGATCCGGTTAGAAAAAGTAGAATGTAATGGAAATCTGCATAATTCCCCCATGATATATAGTCTGCAAGCAGCGTGTGGGCAGGTGCGTTTTGCAGCATGCAGCCTTCAGAATATCAACGGTTGAGACTCTCAATTGAATATCAACGGCTGCCTATTAATTTGTTTAAAACACAACACCATGTGATCCTCTCAATGTGGTTTTCATATGGGGCAAGCTGTGGGAAATCGCTTGCTCGTAAATCAAATGATGCATAA
>CM067345.1:16828965-16888965 GCA_034190875.2 Urechis unicinctus | reverse complement strand
AAGGGTCGAGCTGCCCCTCCTGCGGTTTGTCTACTGATTAGGGCAGCGTAGCAGTATTGCGGTATAGTCCCGGGCTGCACTGGGGTCCTTGCCTGATAAAGAGTGTGTACAATATTTATGGCCACTGTCTTTACGTGCTTGCTACCATCTACTCCTATGTAACCTATAATGCTTGCCTGGGAATATAGCTCTTATTCTATATTCCTATATGTAAACATTGGGTTACATAAGATGGCGCATTGATCGTTTCCGTAGTTAAGGTCACATCTGGCTTGCTGTAGCTCGGCGCAGCAATCAAGTAGTGCCGTCTGTTTATATGTTTATTTATTTTGTTTAAACTGCACAATCTTCATCTTAGTTATTGTTGTACGTATCGGATATGTCTATGTGTAGCAATTTTAGTTTTTGTCTAATTGGGCCGCGTAGATAATAGATCATTTTGAGAGCGTGTTAGCGTCTGTAAGGCTCTCGTGGTCTTGATTTTGCGGATGATATACGTTTTACATATCAGGGAACAGTATTATTGTGAGTCTTAATGTGAGTCTTACTGTTCGCGTTGCTTTCGTGTATTTAATGCAGACTTGTGTCACCTTAATTGTGATCCACGGAGCATAGCTACTAGAGTTTGTTACTATCAAAATAATACAGCTATTTCGCGCCCCTCCTTCTTGGCCTTCGACTAAGTTCTCTTAATGAAGTTTATTTGTATTATCGTTAGTTTTAATGTTGTGTTGCATGTTGTGCGGATAATGCAGACGTATGGATCCTTGATTGTGATTCACGGAGCATAGCAGCTTGTGGTTAGTTGAATTGTCCCTCTGTTTTGCTGCCTGTCTAGCGACAATAAATAAGTTACGTTTAGCTGACCACACATCTCCGTCGTTTTATTCCAGATTTATAGTAGTTGCTGCCAAACTTAGCAACACCAATGTTTTCGACTTAACTCCCTGCGGCGTTACAGAAACAACAGCTTTTTTTCGACCACTAAGCCCATAAAGGTTTGTGCAGGTTTGCAGCTCTTTATTAGCTGGGGCATTTTTACAAGAGCATGATGCTTGATCTTCGTCCGTACGTCACACAGCGGGAGTCAGTTTGCACGGATGATAAAATAAAACAGTGTACTAGTACAGTAGCACTTGCTACAGAAAGCTCAAAGTATGTGACCGCATATGTTGTCTTGTTTGTGTTCGAAGCAAAACAAAACCCCAGCAGGTTCGGCTTGCGAAACAGACCAGTGGTTATCGACAATATTCCCGCTTATATCGAAAATCTGTCCTCTACACAGAGTTCACTATCATTATACCCATTTGTGAAAGACGTAGACATATTGCTAAATATAGTACCTCGGCTGAAGGGTTTCCTCTTCACGAACAGACACTTTTGACGATTATATATGCTGTATTAACATCGTTGTGACACAAATGAATGTTATAACAAAAGCCCAGTGTATATGGGGAAACTTGCCGAACTTTTTTTGGTCATGATTATCATCATCACTAGTATAATAATCAACGTTATCTTCATAATTATCTACATCTGAAAAATCGTCATTATCAACATTAATATCGTCATAACGCTCTTCGTCACGGAAATGTTACAATTATTTGTATATTTTTTAAAAGTTAACAATTTAATTAAGTTGAAAAAATCTGTAATTGATTTCACGATCGATTAATTTTCCGGTGACATACTAATGATTTATTATTTCTTTCGATTACCTTACATTAAGTGTGTATTTAGGGTCGAAACAATATCTCTTCGTTTGCGCATCAATTCAACCTTCCATAAAAAAATCCAAAATATTATGAAAATTGTGATCTGTATAGCGAAATAAAAAAAGATAACAAACATTTGTTTAGATGCTGACCAACGTTAAAAATGAATCTTACAATTACATATATTTAGAAAAAGTTTACAATTCAATTAAGGTATAATAATCTGTTATTGATTTTACGATCAAATAATTTCCCAGGGAGGTATTGATGTCTCAAAATTTATTTCCATGGTCTTGACCATAGCTTATGGTCAAGTGGATTACAAACATCTGGGTTATGCACATAAAATACACCTTCCATTTTCCAAAAAATATAACTTGGAAATATATTGAAAATTGCTACCTGCATTGCGAGTAAAAAAAAGTTCACAAACAAATAATCTAACCATTTAATATCTAAAAATGTCAAAATCGGTCCATAATTGATCAAATTTAACCAATTTTCATGACCATCCCATATTGATGATTTCATAAGAGATCAAATTTATTTTAAAACCATGCTGTTCAAGTCCATGATAGATTGAGAATGATTTAGCCGGCTCAAGGAAAAGCCTTGTTTATTGAATATTACCGCTGCGTGCCATACTCGACAGCGTGCCGCTAAGGGGAGCTGAGAGCAGAGACGACCTTTGTACAGCCTGATGTGTAGGCGGTTGTTCTTGAAAAGCCAGCAGGAATGACAACCGCTGTACTTCAAGCATTCTTTGTGAGAAAACGATCGATAATTTAGAACGCAAGGTACGTTGTTATATGTCTTAAATTGAATGGGCTTCCTTTGAGTGAAATTTAATTTACGATACGACAATCAACGACGGAGCTATGACACGGTAACTTTCCGTCCCGTTTTAACTTTGATTCGTTCGTAACCGGAAGCGACGCCAACGCTATCTGTAAGACGCTGTCCATGATAATATTTGACCCTAATTTTATGACCATCGGTCGCATATTGTTGATTTTAAGCAATAGAAAATTTCTTGCTTATCATTAGCCGCTTTCCTAATCTTTACCTGCAATCCATGGGAAAACTATGCATAATTCACACTGACATGCGGCTAACATTGGAAAACTTATATTTTATCAACAAATACATGGAAACATTTCAAAATCGACCAAGTATTGATAAAGATATCGGGGAGTTATTGTATATTTGGGGCGTTTAGTACTTTGAGCTTAGTAAGTTAGAAAACTATTGAGAATATACAATTAAATGCATTTGCTACACGTTGGTAATAGCATGGGCTATCGTCGAGCGACAATATTTTTACGATACGACAGTTAACGTCAGAGAAACAACATGTTACCTTCCGATTGCTTTGATGATTTACGTCTTTTTGCTCGTAACCAAAAGTGACGTCATCGACATTCATTTAAAAACTTGTCATGCGGTAGACACTGCTCCCTACAACTTTGGACCAATTTTTTATGACCATCAATCGAATATTGTCAGCTTTTCAATGAAAATATGTAAACAGCGAGCAGTATCTGCTTATTACACGCATGATTGGGGTGTATAAGACGACAACAAAATTGAAGCTGAGAGAGAGAAGCGAATTGAGAGTCTGCTCGGGTAATTTGCCTTGTATACCCATGACACTCGAGGCATTAGATAAAGACTGTTGCTTCGAGGTACCCTATAACATGCAATATGCGCCCCTATAAAACATCGCACAATGACTTTCACCTCACGCATCCGTTCACGCCCCAAAGCAATTGTTGGTGATCAGTCTGCAAAATAAAATCACGGCCGCAAGGATACAAATTCATTTTGTTATCAGACTGTAACATTGCCGAGCATTCCCGTTCAATACCTGAATAAGGAGTCTTGGCCGACTTAAATTAAGCTTCAGCATGTAGGATTTTGTCGACATCAATACCGAGCCCACATTATGCTCCCATCAGCAGATTGAATGCAGCAATCTGCTGAAGAGTTCGGCTCAAGTGGCCCAATCGTCAAATAATTATCGTTTTTTAGTGTATTCGGGAGATGATGAAGAAGCTATCTTATCGCGGCAAATGTTAAGACCATTGATAAACAGGTTGTTACATTCACAATCAATTCTAGATCGTCTTCTCGTTCGTGGTCCAAGGCGGCAATGTAAATCTGTCACACCTGAATCCCCAATTTGTGTAAGAACCCCAATAACATCATTAAAGACGCGATCCATCGATCTAGATTAGTATAAGGGCATAAGATATATATATATATATATATATATATATATATATATTATATGTATAAACATGCGTCAATAGGATAAAGCTTTGCCATAAATTATATAATATATATATACTTTATTAATGTATATACATGCGTCAATAGGATAAAGCTTTGCCGTAAATTATAGCATACTTTCTCTGCTGATGTAGATGTACATAGTACAAAATAGAGAAATCTATACTTTTATTTTAACAACAACACCGATGTTTAACCTTTGTTGTTATACAATATTCACGCTTAAGCTCATATACCGATACCAATGCGTTGTAAACAGGTAATGCGCAATGTTGAACAGTACATTGCTAACATAAACCATTTTTTTACATTTGACCAGCGACTGAACCGATTTTATTGCTATGTAACTAGAGAAGCGGTTTTTATTTAGAAGAGTACACAATACTCATAATATCATTAACCAAATGAAGCTTTAAGCCAGATCAATAGTTACTCAATTGATCACACCGGCTCCAAGCGAAATAGATTATTAAATATATAGGGGGCATCTGGTTTGAAAACAGACTAGTCCTGTTTGTAAGTGCCGTATTACTGCCTTGAAACACGTGCCAACCAGATGTTTATACTTCATCTTCCACTGGTTTGTCAGCTAAATACTAGTCGCATGCAGCAAGTTCACTTGTTGACTGTGGTGCTCACGCAACTGTGCCAAACTACGCAGGTATGATATAAATTAATAAACATTAGGGAGGTAATAAATGATAGATTTCTCGCAAGAAACAGATGAAGCAATTGCATGCGTAAAACCCTATAGTAGTAGCGAGTAAAAGACGTTAGTATACTGCATTGGCTATCCATTCCCATAACGGATGCTCCAAAGTTTGTGTCTCATCATCAAGTCGTTTTCGCCTTTTTGCGGTACCTATTATTATAACATTTAATAGCATATTGAATGGGAGGTGAACCCACTATCTAAAGCTAAATGAGAGCCCAAATGCACGAAAAGGAATTAACATTCGTCTTCTTGCTTTTCCGGCTTGATATGTCAGCTATACAAATCATTTTCAGGGCTAAACTTGGAATGTGTGACCTTGCAGAGAGATAGTGGAAATGAGAAGTATAGAAATATTTGTCTAGTTTCTATTCATCACTCTAAGAGCAAATGCGGCATAGCCTAGGCAATTGTCGGGGCTGAAGTAAGACTCTCTAATTACGATTCAGCCATGTTCAATTTCCCAGATGATTTTGCCAAGGCCGAATGCACAGCAGCTACTGCTAAATAATAAACTAATCTCTGGTGTATTATTGTCAAGCCGCAATAATTGTTACCGTCGGGGAATATCATTGTGAATAGCATTTTGATCGGACAATATATATGCCCACTACCAACCGCAACATGATAGTCCAATCTTGGAAATATGGACGGCTTGATGCATGTTTCGTATGCATGACTTTGTGGGGCGATTGCCAACATGCTTTGACACTTAACAACGCTACAGTTCCTATTCATCACCAAGAGCATATTTGGCATGGATTGGGCAAATGTTCGTAATGACACTCTGATTACTGGATTGCTACATTTCAATTTTCGAAACGGTGTAGCCAAGGCCAGGTACAAATAAACATTTGGCCAATAATAAATTAATCTCTAATGTAGCATTAGTAATTCCTAACAACTCTGGTAGTTGTGATTACCGTTCATAATGTTGTTTTATGTTTCCATGCGTATTCTCAACCAGCATCGACAGATCGATTGCTGCTGCAACACATTTGCTTGTCAACAGTGACTGCAGTCACCCATGAAAGCCAACTTTGGACCAATTTCCCAAATTCTCTTTCATCCCCCGGTTACACCTTGTACAGATGTCAAAAGAGAAAGTATTAAAATGGATCATCTTTTGAGGCTGTTGTGTAAGGTGACAAAACCACTTAAAGAGGCAATGTATTTACAGTCTGAAGCTAAAACAACACTGAATGACTGTCGACTGTTGAGTTCAGATTCATGTTTTGTACAGTATTGGTGTCGGTATAAAGAACGACCGGCCCCAGGTTGTACTTGTTTATATAAATGCAGCGCACGTGCAGGACGAAACATTAATATTTACACATACTTGCATCCCATGATTCAATGCTATGGCGGCATGGACATACTCTACGTGCGAAAATGGTGCATAGCAGTTATCGATGAGCAAACTGAGTGGCCATCCCAAAATAATGACGTGAAATGATTTCATACTTGCACATATGTATTTTGTATGTATCATCCATTGTAGTTCAAGTTATACTGTGTAGAACTTGATGAACACTTGAAGCACGCCAGTAAATCAAGAGAGGTTAGACCGACACTAATGAAATTTGCATACGTACCCAAATTGGTCGAATAATGTCAAGCTATGTAAAACTCCGATAGCAGTTATCCATGGGCTTGATTATGGCTTGCTTTAAATGACCAGCGATATATCCGCCAATCTATGCTGTTCAGCCAAACATAGAGTTTATGCAAAAGAAAACGAACACTAAGTATGATATATAGATTCAGATGTCCCAGCTTCATAGAAGCGTTGCCTGAATATCATCCGTGAATTAATCAATGAATATATTATAGATATGCAATGTTACACAAATATACCAGTGTATGCTGAGATGACCCGTTCCGTCTATGCAGGGTATAAATTACAGTTTCATTACACTCTGATAACAAGAAATTAATATAATATATAAGTAGACGACGTGTGGCGTAGATGGTGTATGTAAATATCAAACAGCAAATGATATCTAAATCAAATGTGGAACTGTTCCTGTAGCTGCTCGATGTTTATTACTGATATAAGTGAGCTCCCATTTCATAGTCTGCAGTTGTTGACTTTAGCACGCCCAATGGTTGAAACTCGAAGTTGGATAATAGATCACCACAATATAATGAAGTAATTCATTCGTCATTGACATTCGTTCAGTTATCTTTTTCAAAAGCTGTGATTGCAAACGTTGTCAAACGTTGTCAATATTCAAATCAGGTTTCACTGGCCGGACTATAGGGTAAGTATACATTAACGTTAAGCTGTATCGGCATTCCTCCGATAGCAACTGTATGCATGCACGTATATGTCGCTCCATACCCCACAAATTGTGTTCCCGATGTCTATCTGCAATGTTGCGCTGTGCATTGCATCGTGTGTGCTGTTTAGTTTCCAATACTTTGGACTTATGTGAGACTACTAAAAATAAATTAATTATTGATTGTAACTGGCCGAAAACCAAAGGGTATAGTCAAATAACTGACATATTTTAATTAATCTTGCGCAAATAAATCAAATATGATTAGTAGAGTGTATGGCACTGATACATGAAATAATTCCGAAAAAAACTCATATAAGTCAACGGCAGTATATTACAGAGCCACGTGTGCAATACTATTGCACTGTTTTGCCGTTACGACATTATGATGCACTTTCTGTTTCACATAGTCATGAGGATTCTAGTGTACAGGAATTGTGAATAATGCTTACTTGATATACACTCGGGTGTCATAGGCTACATATTTGCGTGTTACCTGAAGCTTTTATCAGGTTGTAAAGACTATTTCACAGTAACTGAACTTTTCCCGGTGATTCACGACATTTCAACAAACCAGACCATGCCATTAATTCAGTCCCCTTTTGCTTTTTACTAACAGCTCCAACGAATTATGCATCGCATTACGTCTGGAAGGTGGTTATATTACGTTTAGCTCCTGGGAATCACATATGAATCCGTACGCGTTGACAGCGTTGGTCTTCAGGACTACAACGATTGGCTATGTCACATGACAAGCTAGCACAGTAAATCTTTGAAATATTCGTTAATAAGTCTAAATTGTTGTATTGGGGACGGACGTAATTCCAAAAGGTAATTTTAATCGGCGTCTTAATACATGTGCATTTTGATAATTCACAACCATCTGTACTTGAGTATACGTGATTAAACGCATATAATCTGTACCATACAATTAATAGACTTACTACGTACGGTTTTTTATTTATTGGGTGGTTTTTATCTCGTTTTTATCATTGTTGTACAGCTAGCACATTGCCAGTTTGATTAACGTACAAGAGACATGCTAAATGGTTTATATATTGATAAAATTAATTGGACATTTATAAGAGAAGAGGAATTTCACTATGATATTATCAACGGGCTTGCGTTGTATAACTCCTCGCTGGTATTTTGATTCATTGATACATACCACCGTAAACGACACACATTGTCAGAAATCGCACTTATGTCTTGCATTAAGCTGTCAATGTTTTAACGGTCAAAGTTCTGACAACACATTTACCTAATTATCACAACGTATCTAAAAATATGCGATATTAAATATTCGCTTGGATATCTTCTACATAGCGTAGGACATGTGAACAGAAAGCGGACTATTAACAAGTCCTATGTCTTGGTCTCTGTTGGATGAGTGCTGAATGTTATAAAGCATTCATTGTCATAGACGGTCGTTAATGCAAACAGTTCTAAAGCCAGCCAATTTAACCGGTTTTCTGTGGCAATTCTTGACCATAGAACCCGTTTCGAATTGCAAATAGATTAATGGGTCCTAGTGGCTGACACAACAATGGACAAAGTAAAGCACACTCTTTTGGCGTCTGCAACGTTTTTTCAACCGTGCTATAACATCACCATTCAAATACACATAGTAGCAATTGATGACATTTGTCTGGTTAAAAAATGGGCCTTGTTGCAAATTTGGCATACCGTGTGATTCCATATATAGGACAAATACCTCTTGCACTTATCATTAAATGCAGATACTGTGTATTTAACGTCACCGTCAGGCAAGCTGATTAACAATGAAATACAAGAAACAGTGGTGTCTCCACAAATATATATATATATATATATATATATATGCTTGTGTGTGCCAGCTGATGGTTTCCGTGTGTTTGCCCGTTTGCAGCAAACTATGACTAAGATTTCATGTTCACAAACATTTCCCGCGTGATTTAAGATACATTTATTCAAACTGCTAGCACTTAAATATGTCCTGTTATTTGTTGATATAGAGACAAATGATGGGTCCAGTATCCGTTATTTTACCCTCATGCAAAGGATCGCGTAAAATACTCACAAATTGCCAGAAACTGTTAACATACAGATTATCAAGTGATTATCAAAGTCGTTAGTTGCAATGTTGCTTATGTATACAGCCTGATTGGAACACGAGTGTATAGTATCGGCAATGTGATTAAACAGAAACGCATGATGAAATTTACAAAAATAAATCCATACCTTTTTTACCTTTAAATACAAACTATGAATGCAGGATTTGTTTTCTCACCGAAAACCTAGTTTACTGAAATGAGAGATCAGCTAGTTGTCGGTAAAAATGTTGAAAGGATTGAAAATGTAGAAAGCAGATGTAATTCACATATATTCCTACGGATTTTTGAATCGCACCAATCACATAATATATGTTCCATTATCTTCATCGGTAGAATAAAACAATAATTGTGAAAGGCTGAACAACGTAAACTGCAAGAGTACTAGCCATGCAGAGCTAAGAATCGATGAGATGCGAATATAGTGCTCCAAAACACTATAATGGCACCAATCACAAACTGTTGCCAAATTTAGGGTCTGATCACTTCTTGGATATGAACATAGTCTTCGTTTGTTTACTGAATGTTTCACATTAGCAGCAAGATTGGGTTGATCAAATCTTGGATGCATTAGGATATCACTGACCACAAATAATCATTCAAAGCTTTCACTACATAATTCGCAGCAAATTGAGAAGTCTGTCATCCTTTATTTAACCCCCCAAAACGCCGACGCCGTTACTCAAACTATCCACCCCCAAACGGAGCTTGCGTTCTTGTATTGCCAAGACACTAGGTCTTAGTTTATAAATTAGATGACACTCTTACTGCTGAGTCATACTAACTTTTACGGCTGTTGCTATTTCCATCATACCTTGCGTATTCAATGGATCCATACAAGCAAGCCGGTTTGTGATATCAACGTCATCTGTTGGTGGCTAAATTAGGAAGCATTGTAACGCACCTTACTTTAATACGATGGTCTAGATAAGAAAAGAGAGCTTATATGAGTCGATCAATAATCCGCTATGTTATCAGGCCATGTCATGTTTATGGCGATTTATCTTGAACGAATGCCACGACATCCCTATACTCAGTATCATACATGAGATTGAGATGAACGAGCAGGGACGAACCAAGGAGTGATCAATCTGCGACCGCGGTATCATAGTTCCGTTGATAAATTCCCATTGGACAAATATGACGATGACACGGCTTTATTATTATGATATGCAATAATTGTATAAATCTTGACATATACAGATTGCAAGTAGCGATTTCACAAATAGTTATGCAAGTGATGTGAACGTCATAAGTTGAAGTACGACAGGGTAAGATATGGGTACGAAGAGTGATTGAATATCTGGTGCTGAGAGTATAAGTTATCGTATGTGTTAGCCTCAGATCCACTCACAAAACAATCCAATAACTCATCTCCGGTCAGTCAGTGGACACAATTTTGCATTAAGTAAATCATGAACACATTCCTAATTTATAATTTTGCTTAAATGTATGGTATTATTTAACCAATGCATAATTAATAGTTGAACCAACGGCAATTGCTAATATTTCATATAGATAGGTAACCTCGGGGATTAAACGCTTCCGCATCGTAGATTAACAGACATCGGTAAATATGAAATGTTGCACATTGCAATATTTGTCATTATATATTTAACATCAGTAATATCACATAATTAAACTTAAAACACGTTTTAAGAAATAATGAGGCATATTTGTCACTGCTGTAACGAAATGCTTAGAACTAAAATAATCGATGCTATATAGAGCAGTTAATTATGTTATTAAAACCACGGAAAGCGTTGTTGTTGGATGCATTAATATTAGTTAAATGTTAAGTTGCAGACCTGTCAAGACAGTCAATGCACAAACGCGTCCATGTATGTTTGATAGCAGGCCGAACGTGACAAAGCCCATTGAGTTTTAACAGTAATTAGAAGTGGCCGGATGACTGAGATTGCTTGGTGTTACATCTTTGTCGAATTAGGCCCAAAACCATTCAGTGCTTCGAAATGACACTGACACCAGTCACATGAATACATACATGTAATGCCGTGCATCAATGGCTTAGTGAACAGTGTGTTTGAAACTGCAGGAAAAGCGCCGCTGAACAGGGCAATAAACAGCATACAGCATGCTGGAACTGAATGTGAATTGCTCAATATGCATAAATACAAATAGGATACTTTATGAAAACATGTTGAAATATTTCATTTCTGGAGTGTCCAAACTAAACACTCTAAGAGGCAATGACACGTTATCGGCTATTTGATTTTTTTGAATTTATATCAGAATGTTTGCACATATTTATAGTGTATATATTTCATTTCTGGAGTGTCCGAACTTAGCCATCTAAGAGGCAATGACGTGTTATCGGCTATTTGATTTTATTGAATTTATATCAGAATGTTTGCATATATTTATAGTGTATAAAGCTGTATGCAAAAATGATCAGTTTTTATCTGGTCCTTTATACACTTATAGCTTCTTGAGCAAACCTATATGTGCAAAATAAAAGAGATATGCATTTTCGGCTAAGATATAATTTTATCAAACTATCGGCGGCTAAATATCGCACGTTCCTCTGTATGGAACATACGAAGGATGATCCACTCGAGATAAGGATAAGCATATTCCATACGCTATTGATCAATTAGAGGACATTGTAATAGTTTTCCCAAGTGCAGTCAGTCGATTTCAGCAGTACATAATCACGGAATTATTAAATATTTAAATCGTGGTTGTTCGGTTGCATAAATTTAATATGCCGAATTTGCAACGGCTTTAAACTGGTGCTCTTAATTGACCTAATATCCCTGGTTAATGTTTTGTTTTTGATTTGATGCGTGATATCCGAATCGCATTATTTTCTACTCAGTAGAAAATGTTCCTCGTTAAGAATCAATTGGTTCCATGTAGATAAGCAAAACTTTAATGCATGAATCATTATCACTTTTTATTTTGATCGGTCAATGATACACGGATAATGGAATGATCATTTACGGCTTGCGCTGGGTCATAGAACGTTTCTACGAATAAATGGCAAGGGTAAAATAGCTCAGCTAGCAGTAAAATATGTGAGCGGTGCGACCGACTCGCGCATCATATATGGCCAATGTATACTTTATAAAAAGAGGTTTAAAAAATGAAAACAGACTATTTTTAACTGTATTGCAGTGATATATTGATCGTTGATGCTATCCGTACCTAAACATAACAGGTGAACTATGAAAGACTTTTCACCTTAGATGTGGATATGTTGCTAGTCGATCATCGAATCGTTCAGTCATGTTTACCTATGTGTCTGAACATATAGTACTACTTAGCATACAAACCAATAACACCAATTAAATCTTAGGGTGAATGTTTTGTCTTTGTTATCAGCAACGCATCAGAATCTTACCTTGATTTTGTAGCCTAACCGTGTCTTTCCATATGGTATCCAATAAACCGAGCTTCTTAATTCCCGTGAAGCTGGTACACATAAAACCCTCAAACAGACTTGTAACTACTAAGATTTCGTGATATACTTCATAGCCCGAGACTCATTTTGCTGCGGATTGTGTCAGTTACTAAAAAGCTTCATGGATACTTAATAACAGTTGATGCCATGGCTTTATAGTACACTGCCACTCTGAATATAAACGTGATTCATCCAATTACCAATCGCAAGCTATTTATATATATGTATTTGTAACACACACACATATATATATATATATATATATACACACACACACATATATATATATATATATATATATATATATATGCATATATATTTTATATATATACCCGATTACACACACACACACACACACACACACACATATACATACACACATACATACACACACACATATTGATCGGTATACAATATATATATATATATATATATATATATTGATATACAATATAAATATATATATATATATATATATATACATATATATATATATTTATATATATATATTGATTTATATTTATATATAAATATGTATATATATATACTTATATTTATCTGTGCTTTTACATATATATATATATATATATATATATATAAGTATAGATATATATAAATATATATGCATATGTATTTATTTATATGTATATATATATACATGGCTATATATATGCATACAGATGTAGATATATATATATATATGTATTTATATATATACATACATATATAGATGTATATATTTAAATATATATGCATATCTTGAAGTTAATATGTAAATATATAAATGCATTTATATGTACATGTATATAAACATATATATATATATATGTAAATGTCATTATGTATATATATATAAGAGCTTATATATGTATGCTTATATATACAAAGATATATATACACATTTGTTTATATATGGTTATATACAAAGATATGTACATATTTGCTTATAAATGTTTGTATCCATACACATATATGAACAAGTATCATTAAAGCGTTATTAAAAAATAACTGTACACACGATTGGTACAAATAATACAGGACTGTTTATGTTGATCTGTTATTAATGTTATTAATGTTGTGAAGCACTTTCGCTACCATATACAGTCATGTTCATGTTGCTCTTATTTAAGGACGCAAAAGGTTTTTATCAAGGCTATTGTTGACACAACGGAATTATTGCACTTGTAACCTTTTAGGGTGATGTTTCTTATGATTATCAGAATCATTAAACAATATCACATTCGCTATGTGACCTCCGATGTAATAAGGTATACTGCACCTCAAAGTCACATTTATTGGTATCCTTCATGATTCTGCACTCTACTAGTCTGTATAAATGTGATATATCATAGTCATATTTAATTTTAATGTTAGACACAAGAACGGCGAAGCGAAACAAATGTTTTCAATGGAAGCCCGGGTTGCGTACCTAGTTTACATCGTATGTTGGACCACCCATTATAGCTTGTGATTGATAGGCCATACCAAGTTATGCATCATGGTAATATGTTTGCGCATTACTCCCTTGCGAATGTGTTATTTGGGGTTTGATTATCTTATAGAATAATCGACTGAGTTTGTGAGATTCCGGAATTTGATCCATAGTATTTTGGTTGAGCGCAATGGGAACATTAAGCTGAGTATTTTATTTGATTTCAAAAATGATTACATTACACGTATTAAATATAACATGTGATATTAAACGTTTATGTAAAATGACATTTTCATTTTCGTTAACGCCGGCTACAGAATTTGATAAACTTATCTATTGGCGTTGGAAAGCGAATTAACCTCACGCTGTTAAGATGTATTGTGTTATTTTGGTGCTCACTACCATCTACCCTTTCCATGTTTGCCCAATGGCGTATGTTTTTTTGGTATCGCATTTGACTATATGTTGCTACTTCTTAGCACAATAAGGGACTGCTGAGATGTCTGTTGCTTTCGATACGACTAACTGAGTGGTAATAGGACATGCACATGGTTGATATTTTAGTAGCGACCCAAATCACATTGTGACCATGCTTTTTACAGTTGCCGCGCCAGTAGATTGCTGACTCGATGCAATCAATTTGTCGGCTTTAATCAATCTACATGCGTGTGTAACGTCCTGGGGACGTTACTTTCATGACCACTTGCCAGCTGTAATTGGACTAAGCTACAGCACATCGTCAATGGATGGCATGAAGGCATAGCCTAAACAAAATAAAAGGTATCGATCCCCTTACAGACACTGTGCTATACAAAGGGCCAGAGCTTTAAAGGCGAAGTCCGCTGCACGCTTTTCACATATCTATAATAAAATGTAAGCCGATAACATTGGTACATCTTGGCATACCACACCTATGTATATCTATTGATAACAATATGTTTGCAATTTACTGGCTCGTTCACTTGACGAACGACGTCCATGTTTCATTATCATGATGTGCGCGCTATTTCAAATGAGAACCCGGATTGCGGAATCTGTAGCATATCACTTACAAAAGCAATCATTTTTCAAACCTTATCAAATTGCATTGAAGCCCAATACAGTGCATTATATCGAAACATGGCTGGTCTGGAGCTGGCAATCATTCTGCGATTCGTTTCAAGTTACATTGGAAACACTTGAAGGAAATACGCCTGAGTAACATAATATTGTCGTGACTAAATGTCTGTACGGATGATACTTTTTTTTTATCACAGCGAGCCTCGGGTTAGTTGTTTAGATTTATAATTCTCAATACTATCAGTCCCAATCACTGTTTCATCTATTGATGCGCATAACCAAATCGCAGCTGTCTGTAGTTAGGTGAAATGTGTAATAGTTGTTCATAGAACATACCACGATTGCCATGCTGTATTATAGAAAACGTGTGTACTTGACCGTCTTGTTGCTCCCAAGGTGGTTCTTTGGGATTATGAGAATGCTTATGTATTAAAGAATGTTGTTTGTATCATGATAATTCAGTTAAGGCAAAAAATATATACACAGCTAATAATAATATGTCGCTCCATAGTAAGACACTGTGTAGCTTTTTATGACCTATTTAAGATAACCTTGTCTTGGTAGAAATAGATAAATACTGTAAGCTTGCTTCATTATGTTGTGTAACCTCTCAACCAGGTTGACATAATAAAAGAGCTATTTGGCATCTAATCAAACGCTGCTGTCGAACTCAAAGAAGTGATATTATTTGCTAAGAAGTGGCAATGCTGCAACCTCTGCTAATGCTATCGAATCGATTGCGGTAATTTCCTTATTTTTGCGGTATTACAAATGAAGACATCGCGAAATTAATTTTGATGATATATTCCTACTGGTTAATTTGAGTTATATGGATAATAATGACCTATAATAATATACTTTTCTAAGCTGCCTTTACCCATTTGCCGATCTGATCGAGTAATTGTCATTATTCTTCCATTACCCATATGCACAATATTGTACACAGGTGTTTTAATGGGCTATTTGGCATTATCCTGTGCTTTTCACAAATTTATATTTGAATATTTAACGATGCAGTTTACACGATATAAGTCACAATATTTGTTTTGCTCGTCTAAGATGACACGGCTAGATTGACCAAGGATGATGAAGCCTTAGGCAGTGTGTTATATCATTATACATTGAATGTTCAGGCGACTATCGCACCTCGTATCTTCCAAACATTGTTTGTAGGTTCATTACTAATTAGGAAAAACTCATCAATGTGGCAGCAGCCTCGTCTCACCCAATTTCAGCGAGTATGGCTGTCGCTATATTGTTCGCTATCACTGGGCCTATTGCTTACCGCTTATAGTCCATTGAATTCTATTGTTTATAAATTGCACATTATTGTGTACCAAGGACGGCCATGACAATTAAAGATATATATCAAGAGAATAATCTCAGCGCATCTACCGACCGAATTGACACCAATGTTTTTTTAGTTGCATTATGGTGGAATGAAGTAGCTTATATGTGATAAATTTCCCAAGTCGTCTTCTATGAAAGCAAATCATGCAGTGGCTAAAATTTTGTTGGTTCCAGCTACACGCGTACCACTTATCTACAACCCTGAAAGTATTACACAGTCCTAATACCCTCTTATAATATTGTAGTACTTAATCGTGGAAGTCTCATTTATATAGCTGCTTGACTTGCCATTGAAATTCGGTTTCGCACGCTTTGAACATTCTCAACCAAAATATATATATATATGTACTATAATTGTCTCTAACAGAACGTTAGGAAAATCTTATCTTTATAAATCCCCGACGAGGCGTTCCTTTTTTATATCTTTTTTATGTAAAGCATGTAGTCGGATTGGTGGAAAACTACAGAGATATAAAATAACATATGATTAGTGACTGATTAACATTGGGAATCATTTCCTGCCTGAAGTTAATTATAGCCTCCACTCTGTGTATTGCGTGGTAAGTTGGCAATACAAAAACATGATACAAAACCTGAATCAACACGATGATCAATTCGTCATGATATCACACGCATCATAGATCAAATGCATAATAGACACTTGCTAGTATACAAAATGCAATTAGCTATTTGATGAGCCCAGTGCTTATTAAGTAAACGGCTGTCATGTCGCGATATTAAATCAGCATATAACGGATTCACGAAAAAGATTATTGCGTTAATACCAAGAGAAATGGCGGATAGATGCTGACGACAAACATCATTGATCAAATGCTTATTATACATGCACCAGATATGCACAATGCAATAAGTATGCAAGGATGTAATGTCTCGATATTGTGCCTGTCAAACGTGCCACATTAGGTCGCTCAAATGTTCGTTGTCATTCTTATAATGCAAAACATATGGGTGATGTATAATACCACAATCCCCTGCTCTTATTAGGTCAAACTGGTCAATGACACACATATCAATTATATTTCATGCAGATAATTACCATAAATAAGCATAAAAGATATCGGAAGTTATGGTGCGCATTGTATATAATAGGTTGTCAACACCAGCTCATAGAACCTTGGTTGGAAAATGTATTCAGTTTCTCCGAGCTCGTTGAGGCTAACATTTCCATACACAAATTGGTAGCCTATATCAACGGACATATGATTATTTCTTACATGACAATTTGTGTGTATGCCTTTTTGAGCGCCTGTTCAATGAGTTAAACATGACCAAGCAAAGATTGTTTTGAAGAGCTGAATACCGGCCTAGGTATACGATACAATCATTTCTATTAATCCGTGAATAAGCATCACATTGCTATCTTATGAGCGTCAGTTGATGTAGATTGTACGAGTAAATGTAGCATTTTAAACCGATGTGGATAATGGGCCAATGGTCTTAAAATCAAATCACGACGGCAATCGACAAGTGTCGCGCTTTATTTATTTGATTTTGGTTGCAAAATGTCAATCATAGCTGAATAACTTAAATGCCGTGCATTCATTCGCGAGTTATATCGCGCTAAAAGACTGACAGGCACATAAACATTTACAAATTGCGTCTTTTGATTGCTGAACGTCGTACATACACTTAATAACAGACAATCGGCAGCAAAACATGCAGCATATGGGCTCATATTCACAGCAATTTCCGCCCTTCCCTGCCCCTTTTACGAAAAGATTCATGTCAGGGAGGGACAGTTCTCATTAATTGCTCTAATAATCCTGCTGGTTGCGTAAACATATACGTCGATTTACTCGTTTTTGTACGGCTTCATACACTCTGCAACGATAATTGCGTCATAAATTCAGGTGGAGCTCATTTCCGCAGTTGTAATAACATGCTCACAAAATACATCTTACATTGAACATTGAGTATGATGGCAGCTTGTAAGCGCTAGATTTATGCGCACGATTGCACAAGACTCGTTATCCTTCGATACGCTCGTGAGATATCGCAAGTAATCACCCTGCGGTGGATTTTCGTATGCGTATGCAATCGAGCGATAGAAATATATTGCATGTCGGGGGTTAAGCAAAAAATATAGAGATATATAGAGAGAGATATATATAGATAGAGAGAGAGAGAGAGAGAGAGAGAGAGAGAGAGAGAGAGAGAGAGAGAGATAGAGAGAGAGAGAGAGAGAGAGAGAGAGAGAGAGAGAGAGAGAGAGAGAGAGAGAGAGAGAGAGAAAGAGGGAAAGAGAGAGAGAGAGAGAGAGAGAGAGACACAGAGAGAAAGAGAGAGAGACAGAGAGAGAGAGGGAGAGAAGCAGAGAGAGAAAGAGAGGGAGACAGAGAGGGAGGGAGGGAGAACCAGAGAGATAGATATAAGAAGAGAGAGAGAGAGAGAGAGAGAGAGAGATCTCTATTCTTTAGAGAGAGAGATAAAGAGAGGGAGGTCTTTTCCGAGAGAGACAGAGAGAGACAGAGAGAAACAGGGCGAGGCATAGAGAGTTTTCCTACATATAGATAGATAACATATATAAAGCAAGACATAGATATATATGTATATATATATATATATATATGTAATATATATATATATATATATATTGTATATATATATATATATTATATATATATATATATATATATATATATATATATATATATATATATATATATATATATATATATATATATATATATATATATATATATATATATATATATATATATATATATATATATATATATATCGTTTTGTTGCCCAGCAATTACAGTGGATCAATACACATTTAACAACCCGGGGGACAATCGACCGCCAAATTCCCAATCACACTGACAATGATCCATATTAAGAAACATGATAAAGTGAAAATGACAAAATTATTAAACTAACATCTATGTCGTGTGCACAGTAGTCACATATAGAAAGAACACAGGACAACAGCACTACTTTGCCCACATGTGATCTATCATACCTGTCATATCGCGGGTATAAATATCCGGCGCATTGGGGCGTTTACTATTAGCAAGACGTACTGCACAGCACCAGGTATAGACGACGAAGCGACAGTCATGTAATTCGTGATAACGTCATACATAGTGATTTAAATATGTCATAACAATCTGCTCATTATGTGCCTCCGGTGCAAACAAATAGCTTAAGCAACGCTACTGAAAGAACAAATAAACCAGCACTTATATACATTGAAATTGAAACCAGTGAAGCAAATTGTTAACTTTTGATCTATAACCGCCGTGTCCAGATTGTATTAGTCTATGAATTTTTATCACAAAGACATGTGAGACCTTGCTTTCAGACTGTTTGTGTGTTCATGGGTAATTGTATGCAACAATTAGTTCATAATTTGAGCTATAACTGGTATTTTAGTTCAAACACAGCTATATGAGCAACGTCTGCGCTATTCAGTTTGATTGTGCTGCATTTGTCACGTGTTCAAGATAACCACTATTACAATAAAATAGCGGTTGAGGTCCGTCTCAGTATGGGGAATATGTTTGTATCAAATGGTAGATTGCACTTTTGAAGCAACACATCTTAACCTTGTGAAATCATACATATATTAAAAGCACCGAAACTCACAGGACATCCGTTAAATTTGTCTTCAGCAAGATCGATAGTGCTTTATCATTATGTCAACTTCTAGGAAGTATTATATTTCCTACCCGTTTAGCTACTTGTCTATATAACGGACAGCAAAGAGCGAGTGATTTGTCTGACTGAGTTTTGAACTTTAATATTCGGCAGAAGAGTCCGAGCTAAAGGTAGCAGGTGCGGGCCAATTTGCCTCTCATTTCTTTTAATTAGGGGGTAGAGACCAACATTCAACGATATTTATTGAATAACACTGACATTCATGCTACTTATCCACTCCCGCTTGGTCTTTCCATTGACAGCATGACTAATGACACATCTATACAATCATTATTTTCCATTTACAAAGGGTTCAAAGTACTATTACTTGGCTTAAATACGAGTATATGATGCTAGGGTAAGTTGCAATTAGGAATGTCGCATACAAAAAAAGTAACATGATCATAAATCAACGTCAGCCATCAGTAATTATGTAAGTTTATGCAAAGAAAATGCGTGTTCATTAATATGTCCCTTGGCTTAATTAACCTACATACACTTACACTAACTCTAAACTTCGACGTAATTTGCTCTGAAAAATACTGCTTGCGTTGTGATATCTTTCTATGCAATTATACACAGTCACGAAGTTGCATGTGGTTACTCATATGAATCCACAGAACTTTGCATAATCACTAAAATGTCAGCTAGACAAAATATCGTATTGAAATTATAAAGCGTTAACGCAGTGAAAGCAAATATTGTCGCAGCCAATTGCCCAGAAGACATGGCAGTTTGAGGCTCTTCTACTCTGATAAGCAAATTGCGTTTTTCTCTTTTGTTGCGTGCGCATAGCTTGCATTTTACAACAAAGCATGAGAACCGGACGATACAAGCAATGAGATGGGCCTGGAACCATTGTCTGTACATGCATGGTGAATATAATACATGACTGACCAGAAGGCTGTGATTAATCGACAGCACCTAAAGGTGTAACTGTATGTGCTGCTGTATTATAGATATGCCGAATGAAGCAGATTAATGCGGTTCAGCTCTAATTGATGAGTAGACTCGTGTGGCTTGCGGTGCGAAGGCTTTGGATGGTTTAGGAGCCGGTCTGGGTCAGACAAGCTAGGCTACCCAAGACTTTCGTGGGCTTTGCATTCGTAGTAGCTAAGGACGAGCCTTAAGGGGTGTAGTACAGCCATGTGATTGCTAGTAATGGTAGAAACATGCTGCTAACTGTGAGCTTATATCATTAGTGTCCATTAGTGTCCAAGGGGGTTTGCAAAAACCTACATAGGTGCTAAGTGGGTGGGACGGGGTCTGACCTCAGAGGATGAAGTCACTAGCGCGCTCTAAGTGCCCGAGATCCCTTGCTACCTCATGAAATTCTTCGCCACCTTCGGTAGAATCGGTGCCATCATCATCGTTAATGTCTGGTTTGCCATAACCGTCATTGAATCATGGATTGCAGATTCCTTTTGAAACCATGACCACAGGCTGTCAACTATTCAACTACTTTATAGTGGCAGCAGCATGTCATAGAATGGACACTTACTTGATAAAACGTCGCGCAGCCCATGGTGTTCGACAGTTGGCTCCAAATGCCCCAGCAACCACTGATCATTAGGTAGCGTTACTGATGTATTGGTTCTGGAAAAGTTCGCTTTCTCTTGTCGAAATACGTATGATAATCTGGCAAGCAATTATCAGGTTCGATAATCTTCAGATTTTGGCTTTCGGTTATTCAGACAACTATGGCAATCTCTTATATGCCCCTTTCGTCCTCGAAGTACTGGGAAACCATAACCCATTCTACCAGTGCGGCCTCGCTGATTAGCTAGTATATGAGATTACCTGCGGCTTACCATTGTAAATTTCATATCTAGAACTTAACCCACGTTGTGAATCATGTAAATTGTTCAACCTTTAAGGAATTTCCCACAACCCCAGTGCATTTGTTTCAACATTTGGACTGCCCTTCGCTTCTTTATCAGATCTTCGTGGTTGCTGGAGGTGTGTGCGGTTTGTATATAGCCCGTGGAAGTGTAGGTACCATCGACGGAACGCCGCAGTGTGTGAATGCAACTGTATTGGATGTAGAGAAAGGCACCATTGTATATCTGCTTCACTCTTCTTGATGGCTTGACCAAATACTGACTCATACCAGTGGACCATGCTTACTCGTTAAATCATTTCTCTTTTGTGTGAATTGGTGATGTGTGGGACATGACTGGGTACCACAAATCGAAGAGTCAGTCGCAGAAATTAAATTCATAAATCTTCGCCCGTCCTTAAAAATGGTATCGAATTTATTTCATAGCGGTGATTTTACCAATGCAACCTTTGTATTTGTTATTTCAGCTTATGGTTAGTATAACTGTTTATCAAAACAAACAAATAGAAGAACGATCGGACATGTTTTATATGTATGGCATGATAAACTGACGCAATCTACAACTAACTATATATTATATCCCATCTAATTTTCGTGGCGGCCTTTAATGGAGTGAATTCTAGACGCAATTTTACATGCCTTCACGCTGTTCACCAAGTTGTATAATTATTGAGCATAAAGCAAATATAGATGTTGAGATGCAGTTAAGATAAGTATCCATGATAAAATGTATACTAAAAGGCTTTTACACAAACATCAATTGGAGACGAAAAACTACTTTTGTGTGCATGTAAATACATGTAAGGTGCCACAGACCAAGGCAATTACGTGGAGACAGAAAGCTGGAACTGAATGCAAATTGCACAATTTGCATAGTGAAATAGGATACATTTAACAGGCAGGTTCGCCGATGTTATATTCAGAACGTCTAAAATAAACTCTGAAGGAGGCAAAAGGACAATATTGGCGATTTAGTTCAGCTGATATTATAGTGCGGATTTTGCACATCAGAATAATGTTTAAGCTATTAACAAGATTAATCAAATGTTTATACTTTTTTTGTTTCTTTGGTGATCATTAGATACAAACGCAATGAGTAACTGAGTGTTAAAATGAGTTAGTTATTCACAGCACACTACGACAATCCACGAGTAATCTCATATTATCTGGGTTGCATCGTTGCGTCACTGACAAATTGGTGTAGTGACAAAACATATGTTATGGCATCATACGTTTAACGCACAGTCTGGTTACATAAGATTAGTAGCAAATTATTTGAACTGTCAATAACGAGTCTGATATTGATCCATATAAATTAGGACGCACTGTCGGTATTTCGGTGATGATAACAGCTAGTGGTCACAATATAACGTATACCCGCATATCCCATGAATGGCTGCAGCCTTAGTCAGTGTGATAATTTTGCTATGATAATCCGGTTATAATCAGATAACGCACAAAGGTTAAACAAAAAAGGGAAGAAACAACATCGGCTTGATGTCGAGGTGTGTGGCACAGGACGAAAACATCCAAAACAGTAGCATGGCGTTTTGTTGCTAAATATGGCTGTATGTGACGTTGCCCCCTTAATTTGCTTTGATAAGTTCATTGTGCTAGGCCACGTAGCAGCATGCCCGTTCTGCAGAAAATCAATAGTAGACCTGCGCTAACACGTTGGCGTCAGCCGGGTACCAATAAGGCAGCAGACTGATGCTGAATAAGTGTACGCTCCGATGATCTCTCCAGACTTAAACGTGAAACTTAAACATGGTTTTTACAATAAGAAAAAACTGAAACAGAGAACAGTATTTCCAATGCCATGCACATGAACTAAAATCTACGAGCAGACTGTTTTGATATGAGAAAACGGGATGAACTTGATGAGATTCAATGTACGCTCTACTTTTCGTGTGCATCGGTGCTGACATCCAAATGTTTTTTAGTCCATCCCCCCCCCCCCCCCCCCCCCCACACGCACACAGAGTTAACACTCAAAGTTGATAGCTGATTTTGGTTCACTCTTACAGATGAACCTGATAATATCCAGTGATTATGTCATATACATCTGAACAACATGACCAAGTATGGACCAATGGGCTGGTAGCGATTAAGCGTAGCTATTTAGGGAGCACGCATATAAGAAGCAGATTTTGTCGGCTTGGTTTCCTGATACCAACTACCTTTATCAACAGTTGATGTTAGACTGGTTACGCTTATTGCGGTGTTGCATTTCGTCCGTTCCAAGTCGAAGTGCACGGACTCCTTTGATTATTTGTTGCTGGTGTTCACAATCTTGATAGGTACAGAAGAGATTCCGATCCGCCATTGTACACGATGCACTTTTTAATATTATCAGCCATATTTTGATTAGCATGTTGCATTATATATTGTGCCTTTTATATCTTTCAGCAGACCAGGCTCATATTGATGCACTATAATAACTTTTTATAGCGTCGACAACTTTAATGCGTCAACTTGAAGAGCAAAATATACTAAAACATTAATTAGTGTTTCGAATGCGATTAAATAAAATCATTTTGTCAATCAAGCCACAGCGCTATTCAATATTCACAGAAAAAGACCTAGATAAAGGCTTACCACGCTGTAAAAATGGTATTAGTTTTACAGCATACTGCTCTGTTGGAGTCTGATGTTTATTCCACCGTGCAGTCCAGTCCAGCTAAGAAAAATATGATTTTAGAACGAACTGGCGGCGTCAATATTAATCAAGGTAACGTTAGCAGAATGTTTTTCATTGAACGCCTTATTTTACATCATATCTAAAACCAAAGCAGCGTGTTTAAACAGCGTAGATGTAGCATCTGTGTAACGTCATGTTTTTGTGGGGTTGGTCTGGAACAAAGCCGATTTATCATGACTGTCTAAACATGATATTCGATAAACCACAGATAGGCAAAGCACAGTACATAGATTAGTGAACTAGTTCCAGTGGCCTCAATATATGCATTATATCAAATTGCGATGCAGAGATTATATTTGTTGGGTTAATATAAAAATACCACATACCGAACACCCAGAGGCCCCACAAACAACACACCTACCCAACTATGATTGCTTGTTGATAACATCACTTAATTTTACATTATGACCCTATAAAAACATTGGGCCTGGGATATACCATAGTGATCCTTATAACATGATCAAGCACTAATAATACGCACAAACGGTACAGTCACCAATGTGACAAAAAATCACGTCGACGTTTACGTTACAAACATATCCATCAGGATTGACAGCTTACGGTTGAGTAATTATTTATTCGTCATATTGTTATTGATACCATATATTTATATATATATATATATATATATATATATATATATATATATATATATATATATATATATATATATATATATATATATATTTATATATACGTTTGACAACGTTTAATAGCATTACATACACACTAAGGTGCCACACAAGCGGCGAATATCATCTCCGCTTTCGTCTGACTCTCTTAACATTGCTAACGGTGGCGATTATCAGATGGGGATTTCAATAATACTCAACCGTTTTTAAAAACTCAGTACTTGATGGGGATTATATGACTGGTTAAAATCATCGAAGCAGTTATCAGATGTTATAAATGGCACTGAAATGGAATGTTTCCCCCCATAACATATCACTACTGTCATAGTCAGTGCCACAGGCTGGTATAAACATCCTGAAATTTTGGCTTATCGATCTCGCACGTGGATCCTTTTGCTTGACATTTGGCTACTTGCCCTTTGCACTATATAAGGACGTCGCAGCAAAGCCAATTATATGAAGAGATGGGAAATCGAGTAGCTACAGCACAAGACGAGATGAAGGACAAAGTATCACATATTGTCTCCTGGTTAGATATTGTTTCCTATAGAATGGAGCAATGGGTCCTAGTTTCATGCGTTGATTTATCCGCAAAATTAGTATGTTGACAACTTCATTGTAATAAGGGTGCATTTTACTTTGGTATCTCCCTTCTCTCAATCTCGCTTCCGACACCATCCCCCACAAATACGATGCCAACGATTATACCTCAGTGGATGATAACTGACACTTTTTCAATAATCTCTCGTTGAACACCACACGCCTATAAGAATATGCTTTAATTAACCTTATCTTGGCTCTCAAATATTGACGCACGTGGTTGCAAATATATGTTAGAAGCTGGAGGGTATCATTTAACCCAGATGAGTGTAGGCGCAAAGATCAGTTGCATATTATGTTCAATTAACTACTCATTTTCTAATTATCACGCGCCACTTCGCTGCTGTTTTTTTTGCCGCATCTGCAGGTGCAAACTTTGATCAGACTTTTATAAAAATGATTGTCAAAAAGTGCACCTGGCCTTTATTGTGACGCATTGGTTGCACAAGTGCTACTTTCACGCTTGCATTTATTTCGCAAAAATTTACTTTATTAAGGGGAACAAGAAACCGAATACCAACGCGGTTGTTGAAAATGAAGGAAGCATGCAATGTTTCGTGTAAGTGACTCTCTCTTTGTCACTGCAGTTTATTTTTCAGGTTCTTCTTGGATTGTTAAATTTTGGTTTTTATCAGATTGGCCTTAATTAAGGTAGGGGGAAAATAGAACGTGTGTTAGCTGTGAAACCCATTTGGAAGTATATATATATAAATATATAAACATATATATATATATATGCATATATGTATATATATATATATATATATAGAGAGAGATATATATAGATATATAGATAGATATCTATAGAGAGATATATATAGAGATATATAGATAGAAATATATATAGATAGAGAGGGAGGGATATATTATATAGATATATCTAGATATATAGACATATATCCCTCTATATTTATATATATATAAAATATAGAGAGATATATATATAATACATATATCTACGCTTATATATATAAATATACAACATATATATATATATTTAGTTATATAAGAACATATATAAATGCATATATATGTACATATATTTATAAATGTAGATATATATATGAGATATATATCTTAGATATAAATATATTTATATATATATATAGAGAGAGGAGCGAGATAAGAGAGAGAGATATAGATAATCTCTAGAGAGAGAGAGAGAGAAAGGGGATAGATAGATAGAGTATATGGAGATATAAAGAGAAAGAGATATATATAGATATTTTTATATATACAGGGAGATATATATAGAAATATATATATGTTTATCTATATATATACATCTATATATACATATATCTCCTCTATATATATATATATATATATCTATAGATCTATATATATATATAGATCTCTCTCTATCTATATATCTCTATATATATATATATATATATATATATATATATATATATATACTGACGATTACAACCATTCGTTGACTCCAACCTTTCGTGGACATTTTTTTAAGCACATTTTAACTGGTTTTTTTTTAAATCATTATTTCGGGATACCTTAAATAATATAATATAAAAGTTTAACGCAAATGAAAAAAAAATTCCGCTTTAAAATCCTGGTATATACTTTTGGCCCTCTAAAGGTCGTCCACGAATGGTCAAGATACAAATTAATAAGTATAAATCCAACCTTTCGTGCCCATATGTTATTTCGTATTTTTGCGGAAAACTGAAATTTTAAAATCATTTTCCCTCATTATGGATTCGATTTATGATATTCATTGTAGATATAATTATCATGAACCATTGGCAGCATTTTGCGAACTTATTTAAGGTTAAAAACAGACGAATAATGAGAAACAAATAGTTTTGCGGTGAATCTTTTTTAAAGAATTCAGATTTTTTAAAACTTAAAATTTACATATTCTACGCTCGTGATTAAATATTATTTTGAACATTTGGGCCAAAGTATATATGGTTGTTAGCAAGATATTGAGGTTTTCAGGCAATGTCAACGAATGGTTAGTTGCTAAAATTTAATGTCCTTTTAATAACAACAAATCAAAGAAATCATTCATAAAAGATTATCTTTGTACGTTATAAGGACTAGACTATCATATTAAAATGGTCAAAACTAAATATTTGTAAACATTTTTAATGAAAAAGTGCGCTGACTTTATGTGGACATTGTGGCATATCCTTTCGTGGACCCATGTCCACGAAAGGTTGGCGGTTTGTCCACTAAAGGTCGCGTTCGTGCTAATATATATATGCCTTTTATCCTCGTCAGATTTATCGCCAATTAAAAGCCATATTCTACTTGGTCAACTTTATAGACATTCAAGTATTGTACATAAATCTTGCATTAAAATGTTCCGAGTTAATATTTCGTGGATCGATCCATCTGAAAGGTAATTACTATCGGGGAATTGGGTTATCACATTTTACCTAATTTACACAATTATAGCATAGAAGTTAGCGTACTGTTGGTTTGTTAACCCCAGCTGACATTACCTTATATCATACGAGACCGCTTCCTTCCTTAATAAAACATTTCTGCAAGTTTTCGTTTTCTCATGGTTTGGACTTATGTTAATTATTTAAACTTTTGCAGCCTGTGGCTTTATATGCTGCATTTAACAATCAAATGTTATCTGCTAAGACTATTATATTGTCGGACATATAACCAAAAAAATCTATAGATATCACTGATTGCATCCGATTGTGTCACTTTATTTATTCAATCTGTATTTATAAAAAGGTTTTATTTTATTCAACAAATCAAGCAAATTTTCCTTGTTTTCTTTTGAACCAGTACTACTGTAGCATAATGATTCGGACAGTACGTTGTTCATACGTATCAAGAGGTTAGTCTTAGACCAAGAGAGCCAGTTGGCCAGTGTCGAATTCGTCTTCATAATTAAAGATGAATACATAAACTGCTACTCACGACATGCTTCATCATGCGGCTATCAGCATACCTTAACCTGACAATCACAAATTAAATATATTGCAAAACATAGGAGAAATTTCTACGCACGTCAAGCATTACTCAAAAATATAAAGAGAGTCAGACGAAAGCGGAGATGATATTCGCCGCTTGTGTGGCACCTTAGTTTGTATGTAATGCTATTAAACGTTGTCAAACGTATATATAAATATATATATATATATATATATATATATATATATATATATATAGATATATATATATATATATATATATATATATATATATATATATATATAATAAATATATGGTATCAATAACAACATGACGAATAAATAATTGATAAGGAACGATAGCAAAAATGTACTATAATGGCTGATATCGTCACTATTTATATATATATATATATATATATATATATATATATGTATATATATTTATACATATATATATAGATGTATAGATATATGTATATAGATATAGATATAGAGAGATAGAGAGAGATAGATATATATAGAGATAGAGATATATATAGATAGAGAGAGATAGAGATATATAGAGATATCTCTCTCTATATATATAGAGATATAGAGATATAGATATAGATATATATATATATCTATATATATATATATCTATATAGATCTATATCTCTCTCTATCTCTCTCTATCTCTCTATATATATATATATATATATATATATATATATATATAATATGTAAACATATATGTATTGGAACAACATATGCATAACATTGAATTTCAAAGTTCTAAAACGGGCTAGGAGCTAAATATATTGAACGAACGATGTAGAAAGCGCGTGCCTATCACATTAAGATAATCTAGCAAGCTACTCTTATGAGACATTGATAAACATAACAATGTAATCCAGCAAATGGTTAAGGTATAGATGCTTTTATAGGAAGTGTACAATTTGGACTTATTTGCCCGAATGATTGCGGTCAATGCTTATCAAATAAGTCAATGACGACACATAACCGTGTTTGGTTTCACATGTTGTGGCTGAAGCTCAGACAGGAAAGTTTAAGCGCTGTAATTGTAGGCACAGAATAATCCGAAATTAATAAATCCACTTGTGATATCATCACGTGAGTCCCATTTATATCGGTCGCGCATATGTTCGACGAATGGAATCTTTGTTATATTTGCGACAACTGCCTATTTTGCAACAAGCAGCTTCCATCGGATGCTTTCATCAAACAGTCGTAGTATGGTTTCATTAGCTAGAGATTGGTTAGCAAGAACTAACGATAAATGTGTTTGATATTTATGCTTGCGCTAATGTTGATGATGACCAAATAAGCTAGCATACTAACAAATGAGCAAGAATAAAAGCATATAATACGTTGCTTAGCTGATCCGTCCGTGATTCTTCCTACGTGCATTTACCAACGCGCATTTACCTGTATACTTGATTAATCTTCCAATATTTAAGATCACTGTGCTTGATGATTGAGATAGTATCAACAACACGCACACTCTCTCTCTCTCTCTCTCCTCTCTTTCTCTCTCTCAGTATCTGTTAAGTTTACCTTAATACACAATAGCTGAGCGTTCGCGCTTTATGCCCCATCAAAACCTGTAACGAAACATATGATTACACCCAAGGTTAACTAAAAACCGGATGGGACATACAGTAGATAATTGTTCCAATCAAAACAGGTTCATTCGATTTCGATTTTAAATGCTAAGGGCAAGTGATATCGCTGCAACCAACTCATGTGTTAAATTCGGAAAGGACATTCAAGCGGAATTCACATGATGACAAATATAAAAGCATCCCCTTAATGGCGCATTGTATTGAAGTTTGTTTCCGTTAATTGAACATTGGCATCAGCTACCCTTGACCTGTTTTTGACTTCCAATCTACGCTATTGGTTACGTCGCTTTTGGTTCCTTGATCAAATTAGGATGACAGGAAATCGCCTAATTACTTATCGTTTGTTTAATGCGGCAGCGGCTGTAAAGACTACATGCTATAAAACACAAGAAGCCAAATCATTTATCCGATTGTTAACCATTGTCGAATCAATGCACCAGCTGTGAAATATTGTGAAATATATATAGATATAGAGAGTCGAGATTGATAGTCAGAGGTTCTGTTAAGTCGACATCTGACAAAAATTGTTTGTTGTTCCAATATGTTAATAAAACGAATGCAATGAAAAATTGTGATCTTCTAGAAACAACGGGGTCGAATAAAATGATTGATTAGAGTTTTGTGATTAGAATATACTCAAAGAAATTTCAATTCTTGCAGAAAAACAATTACTATTGCCTTAGTGATATAATATCGTATATCACTTTCCGTTGCTCGTTTGAATTCATTTAGCTCAGAGTCACAACATTTCTCAGGGACCGCGTCTGGTGAGTTGCATTGCATCTTCACTAATTCACTAATCGGATGGTAGGTACATCTGTGTAAAATCTCTGCCAATTTATATTAGCCAAGATTTTGGGAGACAAGCTGACCGGTAGCTTGGTCTCTTCCCTGGCATGTGTCAGTCTTTCTACAATGTTAAAAAGGTTGTGTGGATAATGGCGCTCTGCAATATCTCTGCCCTAAGACACTTAGCCTTTGCAGCAGCACAGAGTGAATCAACCCGCCGACAGTGTGCAACAAAACTCTGTCGGTCAACTTCAAGCTAAGATCTTCTCCAACGACGTTCAGATCACCTGCGGGCTTGCTTCGCCTCTCTGAGGTCACGATTAAACCAATCTGTATTTGGGGGGATCGTGGTTACCCCTGTGCTCTAGTGGAGCGCGGTTATCCAAAACGCATCTGAGCATAGCGTCATACTTGTTGGATAGATCATCGAGGCTTGCCGCGCACGATGGCAGTGTTACAATTGAAAGCTATTTGTAGCTTTCACTATGGACGCCATCAATTAAAACATGTGGGACAAGTAATTTTCGGTTTTTGTTCGAAACAAACTTACCAAAAACTTCTGTATTTAAAGCCGAAAAAGATTTTGGTCGACCAACGATAACTAATATTTCATCCACCAAGATACATCCGTATGCATACACAATAATACAATTCGCTGAAACATTGCTATGGGTAGCAACCAGACTTAGGGGTACCCTCTTTGCAAATAACGCTTATTCGTTATGATAAATGCTGAATTTACACTGCTGTAAAACTAACGTGCTGAATGCAGACCAATTTGCGCAGCCAATATCTCTACATTATATCTAAATTACTGAAATATATTATGCCGAAAAGTCCCGAGCAAATAGCTCACCATAGCAGTGGGTGCACTAATGGACAGGGCGTTAGCGAACAAGTCTTGCTTCCAATCAACATATATAAAACTTCGACAAGTGGAGTTGAGTAGGTCTTTCCATTGTTGGTGCACCCTTTGTTGGCCATTGTTGAATGCGCACTATGGTTAGGGAGCAGTAGGTAGATCTAGTAAGTATTGTTACCATTGGGTGGGTAGAATCTCTAGCATTCAACTATGTTAAATAGGAAAAGAGGCCCGATGGTATACGCGTTCTTGTTATTGCTTATGTGAATAATATGGAAAACGGCATTATTAACCATAATAAAGTCGTTTTTCCGGGATACATTATGTGACATTATTATTCACATAATTTACTTCGTTACTATGCAACGCCCACTGACCGCATAGCGGAGCAGAAGACATCGAATGTTATTCGGATTGATTTTATTGCAGATGATAGAGGTCATTGTCATTGTATGACAAGCCTTAACAGTGCTGTGTGTGGTAAGACGTCTAAGTTGTATTTTATACACTGTTGTATGACTTAGCTGCCCGTAATTTGCCTGTGTTAAGCGTGCAGATATTTCAGATTTCCATCTCCCAGATCCCCTTCTCTGCTGTAGGTGGTGTCAATATTTTATATGCTCTGGGTTTTATAAAATATTTTGAGTGTCAGGTCTAATCATTTGAGTTTTATAAACCTGCCAGATTTCCTTGCATTAGATAGCAACTGTACCACAATATATATGCTTTTTAATATCTGCTAAATAATCACTTAGTTGAAATGAACGCTTCGCAAGCATACTCATTGTGACCGACCCACCAACCGACGATAACATTCGTACAGTGTGGTACACCAAAAATTAATGAAATTTCTCGTACAGGGAGGGACAGTTCTCATTAATTGCTCTAATAATCCTGCTGGTTGCGTAAACATATACGTCGATTTACTCGTTTTTGTACGGCTTCATACACTCTGCAACGATAATTGCGTCATAAATTCAGGTGGAGCTCATTTCCGCAGTTGTAATAACATGCTCACAAAATACATCTTACATTGAACATTGAGTATGATGGCAGCTTGTAAGCGCTAGATTTATGCACACGATTGCACAAGACTCGTTATCCTTCGATACGCCCGTGAGATATCGCAAGTAATCACCCTGCGGTGGATTTTCGTATGCGTATGCAATCGAGCGATAGAATATATTGCATGTCGTGGTTAAGCAAAAACATATATATATATATATATATATATATATATATATAGAGATATATATATAGAGAGATATAGGATATAGATATATATATATCTAGATATATATAGATACATATAGGGATATATAAATAGGGAATATAGAGAGATAGAGATTTAGGGAGGAGATTTATACACATATATAAATCTCTCCCTATACATCCCCTAGATATTTAGATAATCCTAGATAGAAAGATATTTGTACATATATTTATTTAGATCCCCATATATAGAAATCTCTAGGGATCTCTCTATATCTATAGATATAGGTATTTATCCCTATATAGATAGAAATATATTTCTTTTCCTATATATACATATATATACCTATATAAAACATTTCTATTCATATATATGTATATACATATATATATATAACATATATTAATCAATACATATATATATTTATATATATATACATATATGTATATATATTTGTATATATAATATAATATATATATATATATATAGATATATATATATATATATATATATATATCCTATATATATATATATATATATATATATATATCTATATATATATATATATATATATATATATCGTTTTGTTGCCCAGCAATTACAGTGGATCAATACACATTAACAACCCGGGGGACAATCGACCGCAAAATTCCCAATCACACTGACAATTATCCATATTAAGAAACATGACATGAAAGTGATATGACAAAATTATTAAACTAACATCTATGTGGTGTGCACAGTAGTCACATATAGAAAGAACACAGGACAACAGCACTACTTTGCCCACATGTGATCTATCATACCAATCATATCGCGGGTATAAATATCCGGCGCATTGGGGCGTTTACTATTAGCAAGACGTACTGCACAGCACCAGGTATAGACGACGAAGCGACAGTCATGTAATTCGTGATAGCGTCATAAATCAACAGATAGTGATTTAAATATGTCATAACAATCTGCTCATTATGTGCCTCCGGTGCACACAAATAGCTTAAGCAACGCTACTGAAAGAACAAATAAACCAACACTTCTACACATTGAAATTGAAACCAGTGAAGCAAATTGTTAAGTTTTGATCTATAACCGCGTGTCCAGATTGTATTAGTCTATGAATTTTTATCACAAAGACATGTGAGACCTTGCTTTCAGACTGTTTGTGTGTTCATGGGTAATTGCATGCAACAATTAGTTCGTAATTTGAGTTATAACTGGTATTTTAGTTCAAACACAGCTATATGAGCAACGTCTGCGCTATTCAGTTTGATTGTGCTGCATTTGGCACGTGTTCAAGATAACCACTATTACAATAAAATAGCGGTTGATGTCCGTCTCAGTATGGGGAATATGTTTGTATCAAATGGTAGATTGCACTTTTGAAGCAACACATCTTAACCTTGTGAAATCATACATATATTAAAAGCACCGAAACTCACAGGACATCCGTTAAATTTGTCTTCAGCAAGATCGATAGTGCTTTATCATTATGTCAACTTCTAGGAAGTATTATATTTCCTACCCGTTTAGCTACTTGTCTGTATAACGGACAGCAAAGAGCGAGTGATTTGTCTGACTGAGTTTTGAACTTTAATATTCGGCAGAAGAGTCCGAGCTAAAGGTAGCAGGTGCGGGCCAATTTGCCTCTCATTTCTTTTAATTAGGGGGTAGAGACCAACGTTCAACGATATTTATTGAATAACACTGACATTCATGCTACTTATCCACTCCAGCTTGGTCTTTCCATTGACAGCATGACTAATGACACATCTATACAATCATTATTTTCCATTTACAAAGGGTTCAAAGTACTATTACTTGGCTTAAATACGAGTATATGATGCTAGGGTAAGTTGCAATTAGGAATGTCGCATACCAAAAAAGTAACATGATCATAAATCAACGTCAGCCATCAGTAATTATGTAAGTTTATGCAAAGAAAATGCGTGTTCATTAATATGTCCCTTGGCTTAATTAACCTACATACACTTACACTAACTCTAAACTTCGACGTAATTTGCTCTGAAAAATACTGCTTGCGTTGTGATATCTTGTAAAATGTTTTTTGGCTATCTTTCTATGCAATTATACACAGTCACGAAGTTGCATGTGGTTACTCATATGAATCCACAGAACTTTGCATAATCACTAAAATGTCAGCTAGACAAAATATCGTATTGAAATTATAAAGCGTTAACGCAGTGAAAGCAAATATTGTCGCAGCCAATTGCCCAGAAGACGTGGCAGTTTGAGGCTCTTCTACTCTGATAAGCAGATTGCGTTTTTCTCTTTTGTTGCGTGCGCATAGCTTGCATTTTACAACAAAGCATGAGAACCGGACGATACAAGCAATGAGATGGGCCTGGAAACATTGTCTGTACATGCATGGTGAATATAATATATGACTGACCAGAAGGCTGTGATTAATCGACAGCACCTAAAGGTGTAACTGTATGTGCTGCTGTATTATAGATATGCCGAATGAAGCAGATTAATGGGGTTCAGCTCTAATTGATGAGTAGACTCGTGTGGCTTGCGGTGCGAAGGCTTTGGATGGTTTAGGAGCCGGTCTGGGTCAGACAAGCTAGGCTACCCAAGACTTTCGTGGGCTTTGCATTCTTAGTAGCTACGGACGAGCCTTAAGGGGTGTAGTACAGCCATGTGATTGCTAGTAATGGTAGAAACATGCTGCTAGCTGTGAGCTTATATCATTAGTGTCCATTAGTGTCCAAGGGGGTTTGCAAAAACCTACATAGGTGCTAAGTGGGTGGGACGGGGTCTGACCTCAGTGGATGAAGTCACTAGCGCGCTCTAAGTGCCCGAGATCCCTTGCTACCTCATGAAATTCTTCGCCACCTTCGGTAGAATCGGTGCCATCATCATCGTTAATGTCTGGTTTGCCGTAACCGTCATTGAATCATGGATTGCAGATTCCTTTTGAAACCATGACCACATGCTGTCAACTATTCAACTACTTTATAGTGGCAGCAGCATGTCATAGAATGGACACTTACTTGATAAAACGTCGCGCAGCCCATGGTGTTCGACAGTTGGCTCCAAATGCCCCAGCAACCACTGATCATTAGGTAGCGTTACTGATGTATTGGTTCTGGGAAAGTTCGCTTTCTCTTGTCGAAATACGTATGATAACCTCTGGCAAGCAATTATCAGGTTCGATGATCTTCAGATTTTGGCTTTCGGTTATTCAGACAACTATGGCCATCGCTTATATACCCCTCTCGTCCTCGAAGTACTGGGGAACCATAACCCATTCTACCAGTGCGGCCTCGCTGATAAGCTAGTATATGAGATTACCTGCGGCTTACCATTGTAAATTTCATATCTAGAACTTAACACACGTTGTGAATCATGTAAATTGTTCAACCTTTAAGGAATTTCCCACAACCCCAGTGCGTTTGGTTCATCATTCGGACAGCCCTTCGCTTCTTTATCAGATCTTCGTGGTTTCTGGAGGTGTGTGCGGTTTGTATATAGCCCGTGGAAGTGTAGGTACCATCGACGGAACGCCGCAGTTTGTGAATGCAACTGTATTGGATGTAGAGAAAGGCACCATTGTATATCTGCTTCACTCTTCTTGATGGCTTGACCAAATACTGACTCATACCAGTGGACCATGCTTACTCGTTAAATCATTTCTCTTTTGTGTGAATTGGTGATGTGTGGGACATGACTTGGTACCACAAATCGAAGAGTCAGTCGCAGAAATTAAATTCATAAATCTTCGCCTTAAAAATGGTATCGAATTTATTTCATAGCGGTGATTTTACCAATGCAACCTTTGTATTTGTAATTTCAGCTTATGGTTAGTATAGCTGTTTATCAAAACAAACAAATAGAAGAACGGTCGGACATGTTTTATATGTATGGCATGATAAACTGACGCAATCTACAACTAACTATATATTATATCCCATCTAATTTTCGTGGCGGCCTTTAATGGAGTGAATTCTAGACGCAATTTTACATGCCTTCACGCTGTTCACCAAGTTGTATAATTATTGAGCATAAAGCAAATATAGATGTTGAGATGCAGTTAAGATAAGTATCCATGATAAAATGTATACTAAAAGGCTTTTACACAAACATCAATTGGAGACGAAAAACTACTTTTGTGTGCATGTAAATACATGTAAGGTGCCACAGACCAAGGCAATTACGTGGAGACAGAAAGCTGGAACTGAACGCAAATTGCACAATTTGCATAGTGAAATAGGATACATTTAACAGGCAGGTTCGCCGATGTTATATTCAGAACGTCTAAAATAAACTCTGAAGGAGGCAAAAGGACAATATTGGCGATTTAGTTCAGCTGATATTATAGTGCGGATTTTGCACATCAGAATAATGTTTAAGCTATTAACAAGATTAATCAAATGTTTATACTTTTTTTGTTTCTTTGGTGATCATTAGATACAAACGCAATGAGTAACTGAGTGTTAAAATGAGTTAGTTATTCACAGCACACTACGACAATCCACGAGTAATCTCATATTATCTGGGTTGCATCGTTGCGTCACTGACAAATTGGTGTAGTGAAAAAACATATGTTATGGCGTTTAACGCACAGTTACATAAGATTAGTAGCAAATTATTTGAACTGTCAATAACGAGGCTGTTATTGATCCATATAACTAAATTAGGACGCACTGTCTGTATTTCGGTGATTATAACAGCTAGTGGTCACAATATAACGTATACCCGCATATCCCATGAATGGCTGCAGCCTTAGTCAGTGTGATAATTTTGCTATGATAAGCCGGTTATAATCAGATAACGCACAAAGGTTAAACTAAAAAGGGAAGAAACAACATCGGCTTGGTGTCGAGGTGTGTGGCACAGGACGAAAACGTGATTCACGATACAGTAGCATGGCGTTTTGTTGCTAAATATGGCTGTATGTGACGTTGCCCCCTTAATTTGCTTTGATAAGTTCATTGTGCTAGGCCACGTAGCAGCATGCCCGTCATCGAATGAACACAAATAGCTTCAAGCGATTCGAATAAGTTCTTGCAGAATAAACTTGTTCTGCAGAAAATCAATAGTAGACCTGCGCTAACACGTTGGCGTCAGCCGGGTACCAATAAGGCAGCAGACTGATGCTGAATAAATGTACGCTCCGATGATCTCTCCAGACTTAAACGTGAAACTTAAACATGGTTTTTACAATAAGAAAAAACTGAAACAGAGAACGGTATTTCCAATGCCATGCACATGAACTAAAATCTACGAGCAGACTGTTTTGATATGAGAAAACGGGATGAACTTGATGAGATTCAATGTACGCTCTACTTTTCGTGTGCATCGGTGCTGACATCCAAATGTTTTTAGCCCCCCCCCCCCCCCCACACACACACAGAGTTAACACTCGGAGTTGATAGCTGATTTTGGTTCACTCTTACAGATGCACCTGATAATATCCAGTGATTATGTCATATACATCTGAACAACATGACCAAGTATGGACCAATGGGCTGGTAGCGATTAAGCGCAACTATTTAGGGAGCACGCATATTAGAACCAGATTTTGTCGGCTTGGTTCTGATACCAACTACCTTTATCCACAGTTGATGCTAGACTGGTTACGCTTATTGCGGTGTTGCATTTTGCCCGTTCCAAGTCGAAGTGCACGGACTTCTTTGATTATTTGTTGCTGGTGTTCACAGTCTTGATAGGTACAGAAGAGATTCCGATCCGCCATTGTACACGATGCGCTTTTTGATATTATCAGCCATATTTTGATTAGCATGTTGCATTATATATTGTGCCTTTTATATCTTTCAGCAGACCAGGCTCATATTGATGCACTATAATAACTTTTTATAGCGTCGACAACTTTAATGCGTCAACTTGAAGAGCAAAATATACTAAAACATTAATTAGTGTTTCGAATGCGATTAATTAAAATCATTTTGTCAATCAAGCCACAGCGCTATTCAATATTCACAGAAAAAGACCTAGATAAAGGCTTACCACGCTGTAAAAATGGTATTAGTTTTACAGCATACTGCTCTGTTGGAGTCTGATGTTTATTCCACCGTGCAGTCCAGTCTAGCTAAGAAAAATATGATTTTAGAACGAACTGGCGGCGTCAATATTAATCAAGGTAACGTTAGCAGAATGTTTTTCATTGAACGCCTTATTTTACATCATATCTAAAACCAAAGCAGCGTTTAAACAGCGTAGATGTAGCATCTGTGTAACGTCATGTTTTTGTGGGGTTGGTCTGGAACAAAGCCGATTTATCATGACTGTCTAAATATGATATTCGATAAACCACAGATAGGCAAAGCACAGTACATAGATTAGTGAACTAGTTCCAGTGGCCTCAATATATGCATTATATCAAATTGCGATGCAGAGATTATATTTGTTGGGTTAATATAAAAATACCACATACCGAACACCCAAAGGCCCCACAAACAACACACCTACCCAACTATGATTGCTTGTTGATAACATCACTTAATTTTACATTATGACCCTATAAAAACATTGGGCCTGGGATATACCATAGTGATCCTTATAACATGATCAAGCACTAATAATACGCACAAACGGTACAATCACCAATGTGACAAAAAATCACGTCGACATTTACGTTACAAACATATCCATCAGGATTGACAGCTTACGGTTGAGTAATTATTTATTCATCATATTGTTATTGATACCATATATATATATATATATATATATATATATATATATATATATATATATATATATATATATATATATATATACGTTTGACAACGTTTAATAGCATTACATACAAACTAAGGTGCCACACAAGCGGCGAATATCATCTCCGCTTTCGTCTGACTCTCTTAACATTTCTAACGGTGGCGATTATCAGATGGGGATTTCAATAATACTCAACCGTTTTTAAAAACTCAGTACTTGATGGGGATTATACGACTGGTTAAAATCATCGAAGCAGTTATCAGATGTTATAAATGGCACTGAAATGGATTGTTTCCCCCCATAACATATCACTACTGTCATAGTCAGTGCCACAGGCTGGTATAAACATCCTGAAATTTTGGCTTATCGATCTCGCACGTGGATCCTTTTGCTTGACATTTGGCTACTTGCCCTTTGCACTATATAAGGACGTCGCAGCAAAGCCAATTATATGAAGAGATGGGAAATCGAGAAGCTACAGCACAAGACGAGATGAAGGACAAAGTATCACATATTGTCTCCTGGTTAGATATTGTTTCCTATAGAATGGAGCAATGGGTCCTAGTTTCATGCGTTGATTTATCCGCGAAATTAGTATGTTGACAACTTCATTGTAATGAAGGGTGCATTTTACTTTGGTATCTCCCTTCTCTCAATCTCGCTTCCGACACCATCCCCCACAAATACGATGCCAACGATTATACCTCAGTGGATGATAACTGACACTTTTTCAATAATCTCTCGTTGAACACCACACGCCTATAAGAATATGCTTTAATTAACCTTATCTTGGCTCTCAAATATTGACGCACGTGGTTGCAAATATATGTTAGAAGCTGGAGGGTATCATTTAACCCAGATGAGTGTAGGCGCAAAGATCAGTTGCATATTATGTTCAATTAACTACTCATTTTCAAATTATCACGCGCCACTTCGCTGCTGTTTTTTTGCCGCATCTGCAGGTGCAAACTTTGATCAGACTTTTATAAAATGATTGTCAAAAAGTGCACCGGGCCTTTATTGTGACGCATTGGTTGCACAAGTGCTACTTTCACGCTTGCATTTATTTCGCAAAAATTTACTTTATTAAGGGGAACAAGAAACCGAATACCAACGCGGTTGTTGAAAATGAAGGAAGCATGCAATGTATCGTGTAAGTGACTCTCTCGTTGTCACTGCAGTTTTTTTTTCAGGTTCTTCTTGGATTGTAAAATTTTGGTTTTTATCAGATTGGCCTTAATTAAGGTAGGGGGAAAATAGAACGTGTGTTAGCTGTGAAACCCATTTTGGAAGTATATATATATTAATATATAAATATATATATATATATATATATATATGCATAAATATATATATATATATATATATATATATATATATATATATATATATATTTATTTATTTATATTTATATATATAGATAAATATATATACATATATAAATCTATATTTATATATATATAAATATAAGATATAGATATATATATACATACATATATCTATGCTTATATATATAAATATACACATATATATATATATTTAGTTATATAAGAACATATATAAATGCATATATATATATATATACATATATTTATAAATGTAGATATATATATGTATATAGATATATATTATATATATATATATATATATATATATATATATATATATCTATAAGATATAGATATATAAGAGATAGATATATATATATAATGTATATATATTTATATATATATATATATATATGTATATTTATAAAGATATATATATATATTTTTTTATCTCTACATTTATATATATATAAATATATATATGTTTATATCTATATACATATCTATATATATATCTCTATATATATGTTTCTATATATATATATATATATATGTTATATATCTATATATATATATATGCCTTTTATCCTCGTCAGATTTATCGCCAATTAAAAGCCATATTCTACTTGGTCAACTTTATAGACATTCAAGTATTGTACATAAATCTTGCATTAAAATGTTCCGAGTTAATATTTCGTGGATCGATCCATCTGAAAGGTAATTACTATCGGGGAATTGGGTTATCACATTTTACCTAATTTACACAATTATAGCATAGAAGTTAGCGTACTGTTGGTTTGTTAACCCCAGCTGACATTACCTTATATCATACGAGACCGCTTCCTTCCTTAATAAAAAATTTCTGCAAGTTTTCGTTTTCTCATGGTTTGGACTTATGTTAATTATTTAAATTTTTGCAGCCTGTGGCTTTATATGCTGCATTTAACAATCAAATGTTATCTGCTAAGACTATTATATTGTCGGACATATAACCCAAAAAAATCTATAGATATCACTGATTGCATCCGATTGTGTCACTTTATTTATTCAATCTGTATTTATAAAAAGGTTTTATTTTATTCAACAAATCAAGCAAATTTTCCTTGTTTTCTTTTGAACCAGTACTACTGTAGCATAATGATTCGGACAGTACGTTGTTCATACGTATCAAGAGGTTAGTCTTAGACCAAGAGAGCCAGTTGGCCAGTGTCGAATTCGTCTTCATAATTAAAGATGAATACATAAACTGCTACTCACGACATGCTTCATCATGCGGCTATCAGCATACCTTAACCTGACAATCACAAATTAAATATATTGCAAAACATAGGAGAAATTTCTACGCACGTCAAGCATTACTCAAAAATATAAAGAGAGTCAGACGAAAGCGGAGATGATATTCGCCGCTTGTGTGGCACCTTAGTTTGTATGTAATGCTATTAAACGTTGTCAAACGTATATATATAATATATATATATATATATATATATATATATATATATATATATATATATATATATATATATATATATATATATATATATATATATATATAAATATATGGTATCAATAACAACATGACGAATAAATAATTGATAATTAACGATAGCAAAAATGTACTATAATGGCTGATATCGTCACTATTTATTATATATATATATATATATATATATATATATAATATATATATATATATATATATATATATATATATATATATATATATATATATATATATCATATATAGATAGATATCTATATATTTAAATATATATATAATATATATATAAAGATCTCTATATATATAAATCTCTATATCTAGATATATATATATATCTCTATATGTATATATCTATATATATATATCTATCTCTCTCTCTATCTATATATCTATATCTATCTCTATCTCTCTCTCTATATCTATATATCTATATATATATATATCTATCTCTATATATATATATATATGTAAATATATATGTATTGGAACAACATATGCATAACATGGAGTTCTAAAACGGGCTAGGAGCTAATATATTGAACGAACGATGTAGAAAGCGCGTGCCTATCACATTAAGATAATCTAGCAAGCTACTCTTATGAGACATTGATAAACATAACAATGTAATCCAGCAAATGGTTAAGGTATAGATGCTTTTATAGGAAGTGTACAATTTGGACTTATTTGCCCGAATGATTGCGGTCAATGCTTATCAAATAAGTCAATGACGACACATAACCGTGTTTGGTTTCACATGTTGTGGCTGAAGCTCAGACAGGAAAGTTTAAGCGCTGTAATTGTAGGCACAGAATAATCCGAAATTAATAAATCCACTTGTGATATCATCACGTGAGTCCCATTTATATCGGTCGCGCATATGTTCGACGAATGGAATCTTTGTTATATTTGCGACAACTGCCTATTTTGCAATAAGCAGCTTCCATCGGATGCTTTCATCAAACAGTCGTAGCATGGTTTCATTAGCTAGAGATTGGTTAGCAAGAACTAACGATAAATTTGTTTGATATCTATGCTTGCGCTAATGTTGTTGATGACCAAATAAGCTAGCATACTAACAAATGAGCAAGAATAAAAGCATATAATACGTTGCTTAGCTGATCCATCCATCCGTGATTCTTCCTACGTGCATTTACCAACGCGCATTTACCTGTATACTTGATTAATCTTCCAATATTTAAGATCACTGTGCTTGATGATTGAGATATACTGATATATACAGTATATACTGATCGATATATGGGATTAACAACACGCACACTCTCTCTCTCTCCTCTCTTTCTCTCTCTCAGTATCTGTTAAGTTTACCTTAATACACAATAGCTGAGCGTTCGCGCTTTATGCCCCATCAAAACCTGTAATGAAACATATGATTACACCCAAGGTTAACTAAAAACCGGATGGGGCATACAGTAGATAATTGTTCCAATCAAAACAGGTTCATTCGATTTCGATTTTAAATGCTAAGGGCAAGTGATATGGCTGCAACCAACTCATGTGTTAAATTCGGAAAGGACATTCAAGCGGAATTCACAAGATGACAAATATAAAAGCATCCCCTTAATGGCGCATTGCATTGAAGTTTGTTTCCGTTAATTGAACATTGGCATCAGCTACCCTTGACCTGTTTTTGACTTCCAATCTACGCTATTGGTTACGTCGCTTTTGGTTCCTTGATCAAATTAGGATGACAGAAAATCGCCTAATTACTTATCGTTTGTTTAATGCGGCAGCGGCTGTAAAGACTATATGCTACAAAACACAAGAAGCCAAATCATTTATCCGATTGTTAACCATTGTCGAATCAATGCACCAGCTGTGAAATATTGTGAAATATATATAGATATAGAGAGTCGAGATTGATAGTCAGAGGTTCTGTTAAGTCGACATCTGACAAAAATTGCTTGATGTTCCAATATGTTAATAAAACGAATGCAATGAAAAATTGTGATCTTCTAGAAACAACGGGGTCGAATAAAATGATTGATTAGAGTTTTGTGATTAGAATATACTCAAAGAAATTTCAATTCTTGCAGAAAAACAATTACTATTGCCTATAATATCGTATATCATGAAATTTATCGTCACAACATCAGGGTGAGTCTGGTGAGTTGCATTGCATCTTCACTAATTCACTAATCGGATGGTAGGTACATCTGTGTAAAATCTCTGCCAATTTATATTAGCCAAGATTTTGGGAGACAAGCTGACCGGTAGCTTGGTCTCTTCCCTGGCATGTGTCAGTCTTTCTACAATGTTAAAAAGGTTGTGTGGATAATGGCGCTCTGCAATATCTCTGCCCTAAGACACTTAGCCTTTGCAGCAGCACAGAGTGAATCAACCCGCCGACAGTGTGCAACAAAACTCTGTCGGTCAACTTCAAGCTTAGATCTTCTCCAACGACGTTCAGATCACCTGCGGGCTTGCTTCGCCTCTCTGAGGTCACGATTAAACCAATCTGTATTTGGGGGGATCGTGGTTACCCCTGTGCTCTAGTGGAGCGCGGTTATCCAAAACGCATCTGAGCATAGCGTCATACTTGTTGGATAGATCATCGAGGCTTGCCGCGCACGATGGCAGTGTTACAGTTGAAAGCTATTTGTTGCTTTCACTATGGACGCCATCAATTAAAACATGTGGGACAAGTAATTTTCGGTTTTTGTTCGAAACAAACTTACCAAAAACTTCTGTATTTAAAGCCGAAAAAGATTTTTGTCGACCAACGATAAATAATCTTTCATCCACCAAGATACATCCATATGCATACACAATAATACAATTCGCTGAAACATTGTTATGGGTAGCAACCAGACTTAGGGGTACCCTCTTTGCAAATAATGCTTATTCGTTATGATAAATGCTGAATTTACACTGCTGTAAAACTAACGTGCTGAATGCAGACCAATTTGCGCAGCCAATATTTCTACATTATATCTGAATTACTGAAATATATTATGCCGAAAAGTCCCGAGCAAATAGCTCACCATAGCAGTGGGTGCACTAATGGACAGGGCGTTAGCGAACAAGTCTTGCTTCCAATCAACATATATAAAACTTCGACAAGTGGAGTTGAGTAGGTCTTTCCATTGTTGGTGCACCCTTTGTTGGCCATTGTTGAATGCGCACTATGGTTAGGGAGCAGTAGGTAGATCTAGTAAGTATTGTTACTATTGGGTGGGTAGAATCTCTAGCATTCAACTATGTTAAATAGGAAAAGAGGCCCGATGGTATACGCTGTTCTTGTTATTGCTTAGGTGAATAAGATGGAAAACGGCATTATTAACCATAATAAAGTCGTTTTTCCGGGATACATTATGTGACATTATTATTCACATAATTTACTTCGTTACTATGCAACGCTCACTGACCGCATAGCGGAGCAGAAGACATCGAATGTTATTCGGATTGATTTTATTGCAGATGATAGAGGTCATTGTCATTGTATGACAAGCCTTAACAGTGCTGTGTGTGGTAAGACGTCTAAGTTGTATTTTATACACTGTTGTATGACTTAGCTGCCCGTAATTTGCCTGTGTTAAGCGTGCAGATATTTCAGATTTCCATCTCCCCGATCCCCTTCTCTGCTGTAGGTGGTGTCAATATTTTATATGCTCTGGGTTTTATAAAATATTTCGAGTGTCAGGTCTAATCATTTGAGTTTTATAAACCTGCCAGATTTCCTTGCATTAGATAGCAACTGTACCACAATATATATGCCTTTTAATATCTGCTAAATAATCACTTAGTTGAAATGAACGCTTCGCAAGCATACTCATTGTGACCGACCCACCAACCGACGATAACATTCGTACAGTGTGGTAAACCAAAAATTAATGAAATTTCTCGTACATTTGTCTGAAAGATTCTGGTTAGATTTAACGTATTGACGTTAAAGAGAAGTGCTGCTTGCTAGCTTTAATATATTTCAAATTAAAATGATGATGATAAAATGAGCTTGAGTGATCATCCCTTTGGCTAAGTGTAAAACAACGGACCAAGAATTTTTCGGATTGATTGCAATGGGGATGCCGATAAAATGAATGATCATCTAGGGATGTCGCTGTATTACACCAGTGATAAAACATTAGGCCGGACACGTTAGCGCTACAGGGAGAACAAAATATCCCAACATCTAGCACATTCATGAAATTGAAATTGAAACCAGCAGAGCACATTGTCAAGATTTGATCTATAATCACCGTCCTTAGATTTGATTTTGGTAATTGTATAATTCGAGTATTTTTTGAATAGAGGAAGGTTATTAACAAAACATAAAAGATAATGCTTTTAGACTGCATTCGTGTTCATGGGGAATCGTCTGGAAGAATTACTTTATGATTTGAGTGTGAATTGGTATTTGACTAAAAACTTAGAACTTTTTATAGAAACAATATGAGCAACTGCTGCAATAGTCACGCACATTATGCTGCATATTTCACGTGTTCAGTGATTTGACTTCTTTAGAACAATTTAAACAAATTTGCGATGGATGTCCGCCTCTGTACAGTGAACATGTCTGTGTCAAACGGGCGATTGCACTTTCGAAACAACGCGTAATGCCTTATCATAACATACATTTATAAAAAACATTTAAACACACAGGACATGCTTTAAAATTTGTCTTCAACAAGCTCAATATTAATGTAACATTATCTTCACTTTTTAGTCATACTATTGCATAGCATTATGCCATATGTAATCAATCCTTCTGAATACGTTAGCATGTAGCATTGCCCATTGAAAGCACAAACACAGAGGCGAATATCGCCAGCGTTCTGCTTCAACTATGAGGCTGTCGAAATGAATTACCTTCTGGCTAGTCGTTGATCAAAAATTTACAGTACTGCTTGAAAGGATCCACTCTGGTATTTGCTTATTCTGAGCAACTATTCACCAGTCGTGAGTTGATTTGTGCACTGACTGACAGCCATGCAACAAATCCATGAATGCAACACAAAAGATTACAAGGTCTGGAAGCCAATTTAAAATCACTGATAAGCTGCAAATGCTTACAAAAGCAAACTTGATGGATAAGAAATAACAATGGCAGAACATGTCTTCTTGGTTAGATGTTCTCGGTTAGATGTGTGACAGAAGATCGATATACTATTTCTTGCAAGGTAATAATACTATTGTGGTAGCAATATTGCCTTAATGGTTTGCCAATGTAGAAGACGTTAAATATTGTTGTTGTTTACTTCTAAGAGATAAAATATTCCTTACACCATTAGCTACAAGCAGTGTCAGCTATCTTCTCCTCAGCAGACAGCAACGATCGCGAAATTTTACTGAGTTCTGATACATTTACGACGGAAGAGGTGTAACAGCACCAGAGATTGATGGAAATAATTACAATAGCTGTCAATCAGCTAGTTACTAATATATCATATTTTTGACGAAGTAAGAACAACTATTCGTGACTTGGGCGACCATATTCAAGAATATCAAGCATCAAGCAGGTTGCTGAAAAAAATATATGACGCATAAATTATTGTTAATGAAGACACTTGTTGTTTTTTAACTTGGTGTGGATAAGCAGTTGATAATATGTTCCCCTAAATGGCAAAACAGCTATGTCGTATGGTCATAAGAAAGACCATTGTTTATATCCAGTGTTATTTTCGCGAAGCATATATCCATCAGAGGTGGGCGAAATGATGTCATTAGCGGGCATATGAGGTTCTGCGTCTAATATCGTCTATTAGCGTCTATTCATTTCGTATAATATTTCTCTTTGGTAGATTGCCAACAATTCTAATTATTTTGTTAATTGACGCACTTAGCACTTGGTATTCTGATATTCAAATGCAATATCTGCTGATCGGTTTTGTTGACCATATTTGTAAACTAATTTAAAGTCACATTACATTCATAAGCAAATCGTTTTCATTATTAGAGTACCAATAGAGTACCTAATCGATGTACACTGAGAGTAATATAGGTGATATGACACCGTTTAATACATTGCATCATTTCGATAGACAATAATCTCGTTCTAAAGATAAAGTCTGTCTGGTGTAATTACCAAGCTAAACTTTTATCAAAAGGCACATCACATTATGTTTATCACGAAAAATGAACTACAGTTGAAGTTTTTTACATATACATTTATTTGCTTATCCTAATCTTCAAAGCGGTGCTTATAAAGGGGGATGGAAATGTCATGATTAATTGTGTTTCATGCAAAGATAATAAAGTAACAATGCCTCTTCCAGGGTTAAATTTCTTCAAAACTCGTTTGCAAGCGGGTTGAAAGTGTTTAAGTACCCGCACAGAAGCACTTTACCGTTGACCACGGCTGCCATTGTAGCGAGTCGCAGGCATGACGTCATGTGTTGGTCATCAGTGCGAGCACCTGGGCGAGGGAGATGTTCACGAACAACAATTTTAACATACCGCAGGGTAATGCGTATGGACACATACGTGCCCATTAGTAAATCCAGAAAGCGAGAGACAGGTTTTCCGCGACTCGACCACGAATGCAACTACTGAACCGGACCGTAAACGAAGTTCATTTTGGGTCTATTGTGTTTGCTGTGAGGCAATGCCAATCATCGAGGAGTTCGTGTGTTGCCATGAAGTAAACCATGTGAGATATTGCTTCCCCCATAGTAAGGACCGGTGCTGGATATATATCGCCCAACCCCAGCTTCAGAACTGCTTGTCTCTCAAGAGAACCTCTGGATGTGTCCATGCTGCTACTGCATGACATAACCACTGGTAATTCATCCAAGCCTATCGCCAGAAAGTGTTATAGTAATTGCATAAAACATTTAATCACCTTACATAAAAAGCATGAGATGACTATTAAAAGAAAGGCTATTGATTAAAATCGAGTAAGCTACGATATGAGCTCCCTCCAACAATAACTACATCTGTGTGTGTATTATCTTTGTATATCAACAAGTGTGAATAAGTTACAATTTTATTGTGCTCAAATCATTTTATGCTTATTTACAACTGCGATGAACAATTGTTTATAATGAACAAACAGCTCCGGCAAAGACAAATTAATCATTCCACTTGTGTTCAATGTTACATAACCTACAGAATTGCGGATTATCGCCAATTCAATCATTGAGCGCAAGGTCGTCTTGGAACAAGAATTCGAAAGGGGATTCCTGCCTGCATAGTCACCAAGATTCGGCAACAATACAGAAGCCACTGGCATTTGTCATGGTTTTGAGTACGCCGCAAGTTAACAGAGAAAAATACAATGGCATGCTAAATACATTTGGTGAGCGATGTGAAATGCCTTTCTTCGCATGTGTACTTTACTAACTTGACTTACTTGTACAATGATCATAGAGCCCATCATTAATAAGACGAGACAGGTAGGAGTCCAAAGCTGAAGACAGATCCTGAGTCTGAGGCTGATTGACTAACAGAGCGTCTCTTCCCAAGACTGAGTCATAGGAACAGGCGCTCACTTGGTCGTTCAATCTCAGGATCTATCTGTCCTTGAACAGTATTGGCCCTCATTGAACAGCGAATTTGAGGACTTGAAATTGCTTTACCTGCACTCCCGGAAATAATCATTAAACCCCGCTGCATGCCTCGTCTTATTCAAAAGGTGGCGCCAATCTTCTAGTGTGACTCCCACTAAACAAGTGTCCTGCACATAGTGACAGCGAACCCCTGATAGCTGCAAGATGGCTGATGAATGCGTGGTTGGCCGCACACTTTTTCATAGCAGATGTTAAACAGTTGTAACAAGCATCATCCTCATGATCGGATCGATTGCTATATTTGCTTGGCTCATTGTACATTTACCTTAGATGTTTGGGCATTAGTGAAAGCAAATGTTGTCATTCACCGACGCAAACTGCGTTTTTTCGTGTGTTTGTGCAACATGTTATATTAATCATTGCGCAAATTCTAAACTAGACTTGAAAACAAATAGATCAAGCTCAAACCTGACATAGGCCTCTTCTACGCTAACCCGCATAAAGTCGGGGCAAAACAATCCTAATGAAACTCTAAATGGTCTCTGCAACGTGCTTGGTTTAATGTAAGTGATACAAAGCATACATTGCAATAGCACAGATTATATTCGGAATGTGTTGCCTGAGTAGTGCAGCTCAATTTTAACCATACCGTTTGTTGACGGATACATCTTCGTTTGGAACATAGACACAAATGTTGAGTACAATGTGTATTTATTCAATTGTGGCGGCCAATTGTGGCGGCAGTAGACGCTGCATATTGGCTTATCATAGTAGAACGACTTACGTCTTACTCTGATAAGCAAATTGCGTTTTTCTCTCTCGTTACCTACACTCAGCTTGTTTTTTAAACGAAGGAAACAGATATCTTCCCATAATTAAGTCAATGGTTTTGTTACTTGGATAAATAGCAATCAGATTAAGCAACAGCCGCATACGAGACGCCGAACATTACAGCATTTACGTAACATACCATGCCAATTCTTTATCCGATTTTGCCGAATGAATGGGTGTTTTGACAGTCAAATTAGATGACATCTTTTAACTGCACGATATAGACAATGAAGGGTGCTTTCCGTTTTATTCGTTTTGAGATTGCATGCATTATAGATATTCGCGCCAAACCGAACTAATATAAGTTGAAATGTGCATTAGTGTGAAAATGGCTGACGCCTACGCACCCTTTAGTCATGGTGTCAAACCGAGGATTACTATCTCCTTCCTGTAACCGAGTGCTCAGTGTCACATCAGGTGTATCAAATGGAAAGGTCACGGACGATACAAACAGTGAAATAGGCCTTAAAGCATTGTCTGTACATTCATTATGAATACAATAACTGACTGATTAAGTGATGGGATTATGTACAGTTTAATCTGATACATGCCAGAATATGACATTTTGTTGCAGGTGTATTGCATCGTGCAGAATGTTTGAAAATAATGGCGTTGATGTCATTACATCACATGGTAATTGCAGGGCTAAACACTCGAGATGTGATGGATTTTATAGGTCCTATGAATATCATGGAAAATCGTATCATCGTCTAAATGGTACTGCATTAATCTTTAGACCAAAGCCGTTCTCATTGACAAAACCCGGCAGCTTTCATCAACTCTCCAAAGCCGTTCTCAGTGTGACCATTGTGCTATGGTGCCCCATGGTACAAAAGAGCAATAGCTGCTCATTGAGAGAGCTCATTGAAGCAGGCCAACCTTTACTATTCTTTCCCGAACGATATGTTAAATTGCTTGATGATAATCCTTCCCCGTTCGGGGAATCTCTTAAGGGTGTCTTGGTTAAATATCCTATTAATCCAAAGGTAGTTGCCTTATCGCAAAATTGATATTCACGACCAGAACAGTAAACCATTGGAAAAGATTTATCGATTTGAGATAAAAAGCAATATCAAAACACAATAGGAGTGTAAATTGGTACATTGTCAATTTCTATGTAGCAGGGAGAATTGAATGCTAAGGCGCCTCGTAAATATGCAGTCATTACAGCCAATGTGGATTCTCGAGAAACCATTAGATCATTAGATATTAAAACACATATGTATTAACGCGTACACACGCAGCTCACAAAAGTGGCATTTTATAACGAGAGTAATATGTGTGTAACACATTAGTGGCTCAACAACAACACTCATTCATGCCTCTCACCGCTGAGGTGAAATTTGGGACAGTGGTTTGACTGATCAGGGTCAATATGTATTATCATGTGTAACAGACACTAATTTGGGATCCGCATGCAATGGGGACCAAGAAGTCCCTGTACAAAAGCGCAGTTGGAGATAGATCTGGATAGTGTTAGAATGCGGAAAATTGAATAATTCGTGTAAACGAAGGATACAACGATGAAAGGATAAGAGTTTTAATTGCGATCACTGCACTGTATGCCATATATGGCCTTGGCCGCCAAACACGGCATAAACAAGGGTGACCAGCAACAAACACACCACGGTAATAAAGGCCATGTGCGCTAAGACACATCCAATGTAGAATTAGGTGACAAAAATTACTAGCTAGTTTTAACAAAAATCCAAACCTACACAGACGAGGCGTGCGGGGGCGTTGTCTGAGCTCAGTGGATAAAACCAATAGCGTGCGCCCTGTGACAGCGCTACATGAGTGACCTATACAATGTAACCGGCCAAAGGTCATTTGACAAAATGCCCTTTCTTTGCGCGTTTCGTAAGCCTTTCCTTAACTCAATTAATCGATGGTTAGATACGGTAAAATAGAACAATAGCTTGCGGATATGCATTGTGCTAAATAGCTCAAAAAGTATACTCAATAGAGTATAACCTCGAATTTAATATGCTACCAGGCACTATATATTGTAACTTCTCAAAGGATCTGGTACATTTAGGTGACACATTTTCTGCTGTTCCTGTTGAGTTTGCAGACAACAATGGCCACCGCTTGTCTGTTCCTCTCGCCCTCGAGATACTGTAGAATAATGCCCAATTTTACTGGTGCGGCCTCGAAACTTATTTATGAGGCGACCATCAATGATTATTCGCGAGTTGCCATTGTAAGTTTAATATCTAGAACTTAACGGACGTTGCAATTCCCACAGCGAACAGCGTATATATCTTCGTTAAAATAGAAACCAATGTTTCAACATATATAGGGGTTCCCACAACCCCAGTGTGATTATTTCAATATTCGGACAGCCATTCGCTTCTCATTTTGATTTTCGTGGTTGCTAGAGGTATGTGCTGTTTGCTGTAAAGCCCACCAGGCTACGCCATGTATATAGATCATGGAAGTGTCGCCTGGGTATACATGTCTACCCGTGTTATTTGACTGTAGGTCTCGACTAGCTCCTTGCCGAACTGTATAGGTTATTAGTATCGCGATACTGGATGCACGTTTGGCTCTATCAGGCATTTTGGAATATTTGTTCACCGTTTTGCATAGATATCGCATATATTTTGCATAGTTTAGATATATCTGATAGTAGTTTCTAGAAGCTGTAAATCAATTCCCGTAAAGTATTAAGTGATCTGTGGATTCTTGTCTATGTATCATCAAGAAGCAGTGTTCGTGTGTAACGTATCATTCTAGCACATGTGCTCAAATAGATCTAAGCATTAGCGGCATTAACTTCTCGTATCGCATAAGGTAATTATAGGGAACGAGATCGACTATCACGCAACAACAATCATACTGGAACAAATGGAATACACCGTCTAATTTTGTCTGTTGTTCTGCAAGCCTTATCGGTCAATATGAAGTCGCTTTAATGCAAAGACGATTGGTCATTGTCGCTGATAAAGACGACTAGCAATGAAGATAGATCACAGTAAGTCACGTCAGCTGCGATATACAATGATCGATCACAATATCTCGCCAAATCCTTTGGTGCATTCAACCGTCCAGGATTTCAACATGGGATACATGTAATCTACTAGTTTGCAGCCGAATTTTTTTCTTAATTTGTTAATACATGGATGCATACAATTATTGACCGCACGCGAATTTATCATTTATCAACTGCAGCATTTAGACAGCTTCAATTATCCGGATAGAGTTTTGTTAAAAGGTATTGCGCCAACATGAGTAAATCTGCAATCTAATTGATATTCAGTTTACCCAATACTCGACGAACTTTGTGCACATAATCGGGCAATAGCATTAAGATCTGTGGCATAAAGGGCTGCATTACTGTTAGACATCAACGCACATACATATTAAACGGATAAGTTGCCACAAGTGAAAGGCAAATTTTTTACAATCGTTGTCTGTGCAATGCCGATAAAATTTCCCCGATACTAATGATTGCGTATGTCACTTGCCAGGTTTATTCTTTATAAAATACCTTCTATTCGGCTTAACACATTATCGAGTCTCAAGGTAGGGTGAATGATATCGTGCGCCCAGTCCAATCGCTTGACGATAAAACATCCGGTATTTCTCCCTACCACTCCCTGCTTAAGATAACACCGGCAGAGCCTTCAACATGGCCGAATGATCTGATGCATTAGATACAGATGCCCTATACTTGATGTAGATTGTGTATGTGGACCTTTTAATGCAACAGCTTGGCACACGATCCATCGTGTTCATACATGGTTCCGCGCCATTGACTGAGTACTTAGAGCAATCACCGTAAATGTGCCAATCCGCTTCAAGATATAAAAGTTAACAAAATGGTTCCTCGGTCTACATTTCTGCACTGGACACACATTTAAAGGTACATTGTAATAAAAAAGCCAAGCAATTACACATACTAAGGCTTCGAAATGGAATGATATAGTCTGCCATTATAAGGAAATTAAGGCTGCGCGCTATAGGGTTTGATACGGCAGTACATCGGTTTATGATACGTATACGTGCAGCTAGAAGACCACCGACTGCTGAACAAGACTTAATAAGTATCCTGGAGCTAACCGCGCATGCTATTTGTTGCGATATTCTTTCTGGAAACGTGCCAGCATCAGCGAATTGAATGCATAGACAAAATTTACCTTTAATAATTCAAAGCAGTTGCCGAACAATCCGCAGCTAATTGCCATGTCGTAAGTAGTTCATCTGTACTATGTTATTTTTCTGCGTGTAATTAAATATGTGCTCCGCTGTGGTAGAATTAAACAAACTACGGACAAATGATGAAGTTGTGCAAGTGATGCATATATCATGATATAATCTACACGACATAGAAATCAACTCTTAGTCTATAAAAGAATGAGGTGATGTCCCAACCAAACGAAATGTGTTGTTCTGGAAATAACTAGCGAAACATCCGGTATTTATAGTAATTGAAAATAAAAACTGATTATAATATAAATGCGGAAATGCGTGAAATGGGTTTGGTGAAGAAAAATACACTCATCATATTAATTATTTCAAAATAAATCTCTAAGCTTATTGTGCGACGTGTTTTGGCAGCGGCAAGTCTCTGCGAAACGACATTTTCCCGCTCTCGTCAATCGCAGTGACGTCAGCCCAGTATTCCCATGTGCTTTTATTTGTGTCACAGTAGCGCCACCATACGATTGTAACGTATTATAATTAGGGAAGCGATCCCCGAAGTGCCACTCGAGGTGAGCCCTGCGCTTACACATTGTCGTGAGCCTGGTTCCAATAAGGCAGCAGACTGATGCCGAACAAGTGTACGCTCCGATGATCTCGCAAGACTTTAACATGAAACGTTAACATTGTGTTTACAACAAGAGAGTACTGGAACAGACAGAACGGACGGTCTTGATATTAGGAAAGCTGCGTTAAACGCAACGTTAATGCCTCATCGCGAAAAGAAATATAAACTTCAACATTGATTAGTGCTCCCAAAGCGATTCAAGAATTTATTTTGTCAATCCAGCCGCAGCAGGGCGCACTATTGAATATTCCCAGAAAATAAGATATAGACAGGCCTACCATGTTATATAATGGTGTTGATTTACCAGCCTAGTGCGCTTTGAACTGCAACATTTGCCGCCTGTAGATCCTCTACGTGCTGGGAGAGCTAAGGGATTGGCTGATGTTAATTAAATCGAGCAGCCCAATGCAGCCGCGGAAAATATGTTTTCAGAACGGACTGGCGGCGGTAGTATTCATTAGGTCGAGGTAACTTTATAGTTAAATGTTTTATATGAACGCTTTTTTGGCATTTTTTAGCGTCATATCTAGAACAAACGCAGCGTTTTATCACCTTAACAGGTGTGACTGCACTTCATCATCTATAATTTGTATAACATACTCTAAGCCGTAAAAGCAGCAACTGTGTTATGTCAAGTTATTGCGGAGTTTGTCTGGAAAAACGCCGATTTATTTGGACTGTCCAAATATGATTTTCGATAAACTACGGATAGTCCAACACAGTATATAGATAAGTTAAGTGGTATCAATATCTGCGTTGTATTGAACTCGAACACTAGTTTAAGTAGACCGAGACAATCAAACGTTCATTACGATATATGTATTTTGCGATAAACAATCAACCCTTTTAATTGTTGGGTTGATTTAAAAATACCACATACCAAGCAATCAAGAGCCTCTCGTTCAATACAATCCCAACTGTGATTGCTGGTTTACACCGTGACTTAATTTTGCATATATACCCTTAACTCACACATGACAGTGACTAAAGATCAGGTCGGCATTTACGTCAAAAACATATCCGTCAAGTTTGACAGCGTTGGGTTGAGTAATGCTGAACGTGCGTAGAAATTGCTCCTACGTTTGGAAAGATATTATATTTGCCATTGTCAGTTTTATATATGCTGATAGCCACACAATTAACCATGTCGCAGTAGCAGTTTATATACTCATCTTATATTGTGAAGAAGAAATCGACACGAGCGAACGTATCCTTGAAATAAACCAATATACAACATTAACAAGAGCGTTGTAGAAATGTTCCAAGAGATCACATGCTTATTATATACAAACATATACGCACACACACACACACACACACACACACACACACACACACACACACACACACATATATATATATATAGATATATATATAGAGAGAGATATATATATATATATATAGAGAGATATAGAGATATATATATAGATAGATATACATATATATAGAAATATAGATATATATATATTTATATATATATACATATATATATTTATGTTTATATGTATATAGATAGAAATATATATATATACATATATATATACATATATACATATATATATATATTTATATTTATATATGCATATATATACTAGACATACAGAGTATATTTCTATAGAGAGATAGATATAGAGATATATCTCTATAGATTTATGTATAGATGTATATATAGAATATATATAGATATATACATATATATATATATATATGCATATATACATATATATAGGGATATAGAGAGAGAGTATATATATATATATACATATATACATCTATATATATATGTATATATATATATATGTTTATAGATATATATTTATATCTCTAGTCTACCTATCTAAAGATAGATAGATCTCTTTATCTATAGATATGTCTTAATATCTCTATGTATCTATGTATGTATATATATATATTATCTCTATATATATGCATATCTATATATATATATGCATGTCTAGATATATATATATATATATATATCTATATATATATATATATATATATATATCTCTCTATATATCTCTATATATATATCTCTATATATATATATATATCTCTATATATATATATATATATATATATATATATATATCACTAGGCATGGAACGTATTAAATGTTTTACAATGTTTAGCAGTAGGTTTCCGCCAAAACCAGTCAAGATATTGTTGATTGTAGTATATTGGTACCGACATGTTATCTCCAACGAGAGATCATTAAAAATGGTGTCTGTGAACATCAACTGCCGTATTCACTTTGGCATCGCATGTGGTTGGACGGGGTCGGAAGCATGACAGCTGGTGTACAATGCACCCGTCATAACAATGAGATTGACAACATGCTAACCGGCATCGAAATTGATGTTAAATGATGCGATTGATGCTACTGTATATAAAAGTCGACAACATAAGTACCTATTATCGTCCTCATATATTATTGGGATGTAAAACGTGAACATATGTATAGAATTATTTCTCAATGCGAAATGCAAATTGCGAAGTCACAGATAACCAGGCGCCGAAAATAATACAGCTTGCATTCAAACTGTGCGGATGAATCAATGCACGATGGGCTTAAAACCGTGACGCACTGTGCCTTTCTATTGAAATCAATATCTTACGAAGAGAGTTGACTTTGTGTCTGTCATTTTGTCATGTGCTGCAGCTAATAATTTTTTTCCGCAATCATTCTTTTCCATCTCCTCTAATGATATGCCGTGCTGCGACATGCAGATAGATTATGAAGGGCTAGCAGCCGAACGTATTGCCCATCTTAGCAAAAACATCCAAGTTCGAGATCGACAAGCGGCCAAGCTTAATCAAACATAGGCATTTATTATCTACACCAGTCGATCATTCTGCAAAACTGATTTTCTCTGCCGGTACAGTTGTTCTTAATAGACCTCATACAATAACATAAATCTACTCGTGTACGATGTAATATATATAATTGGGGGTAAGGAGACATGAGGCGAATTATCTGGGTTTCAATTAATGTCTGCTTTCTTATGCCAGGCCTCAATTTACGGCTAAAATCCACATCATGCGTTATCATGATTGTAGAAGAAGAAGGGAGTCATATGTTCAGATATGACATTGCTTTAAGCACGCACCTCCATTGCCGCATTCACATGAAATTTGATTATCGCCAGAGACAATATCGTCACTTGTGCAGCTAGTAAAATTGTATTATAGGTAGTGTCTGTCCATATTGCCAATGACCCAGTAGTTGTTTATCGCTTAGGGTGGTCCTGTAACATACTGCGACTGTTATGCAAAGGAAATGTGTGTAATTTAGTGTCCTGTTTACGTTGCTGCAATGGTGTTTCTAGCATTTAGGATGCTGATAATCGGACTTTGGGGCTGATGTCGCATCGTATCGATAACAATAGCCAGTGACTTGCAAAGAGCGGAATAATTTTCACACACACTAATGCAACTCAAACGTTCTTGGACTACGCCACTCAGTATACAAGCAAGTAGGATTACAAACTACGGTTGTTAATATTGACATAACGCACTCACATCTCCGATATGGGTTTTCTACTCAGAATAAAAGTTCAGACAGCGATAGCCTAACCGCAGTGGTATCGTTTGCTGATTCTGACAAAGCAGGACCTACAATTCAGCAGAGTTCAATTCAGCAGAGGCATTAATGACGTTAATTCATTTTATGGAAACCTTAAGCAGGCGTAAATTAATGTATGCCACAATAAACCATGCTTAACACGAGTCACGCCAGTACTGTCACCGATCGATATGAATGGTCTATCTGAGATAAACGGCGCAGAGGAAATTTCTACAGCTACGACCGATCATTAAACTTAGTGGCAGGTTCTTTTCTCGTTTCATAGCAATCAAGTAAGACAGAAACTGTCGACATAACTCCTGCCTACGGCGACACAAAGAAACAGAATGCCTTATAAATTCCAGGTTAATGAATTGTACATCACATGAATACGTTCAAGGACGTTGTGGGTAAGAGTTATGCCACTACGTTCAATAAGCCACCTCAAATCATAAGTCAATCTTGTTTTCGATTAGACTCCTGTAGCCGTTTAGTGAAATGTCAAACGTTTGCTTAGCAAGTAAGATATTCAATTAAATTTCGTTCAAGATATCACAATGTAAATAGTCTCAACATAAATAAGGTCTGACAAACACAAATAAATAAGGTATTTTAATGACCAGTATTCAAGATAAGAGCATAATGC
>CM067345.1:16811465-16823965 GCA_034190875.2 Urechis unicinctus | reverse complement strand
CCAACAAGTTGCTGGCGGTTTAATGAAAGGTTATATGCACAATACATGAGGATATTTAGATACCTTGAGGACGCGTCGACAAGCTCAAGTAATGAACAAAGCAACGTCATATACCACGTCCAATGAATATACTACAGAGATTGAAGGCTTTTCTGTTCCGACGACAATTCACCTTGATCAAACGAGCCTGCAAATGGCTACACTGTGCTTTCGTATCGCTTAATTCGTTCATTATATGTGTTTATGATACTTAAGCACCATAGCCTAATTGGCATCACATATGTTCTTACGAGACCTTGTGGATAGGAAATAAGGTCAGCGCAATACTACTAAATCATCGGAGCTTCATTATTGCTTATTCTTTAAGTGTGTTAATGTTCCTTGGACCGAGGCTCCTTGGACCGAGAACTACAGTCTAAGTGGCAACACTTTTATGTCCTTACTTCGGATAGCAAGTACGCTCAGCGCAATACTACGGAATCGTATTTTAGTGAAATGTTCTGCTTTCCATCAGTTAATGCCACTTGGGAAACACATGCCAAAGGGTTCACCTTGTATAACTTCGCCAATAACATCTAGTAACGAAATAGCACGACATTGCATTGCAATCTGAGGGCAAAGTAATTAAGTTGATTTTGAAAGGCTTCATCACATCATCCATTAACGCTCAATAAGTAGCATTTTTAGTCAAAGAATTTGTATCTTGTCTATTAAACGCCTTTTTGTCTGCATTTACTTAAAGGGGATTTGTAATTGGCTATTACAGCTCAGAAAATCCAGCATGTTACTTGACTGATAGGGATTTGTACCAAGAGCTCATTTTGTACCACTATTCAAGATCATTTTATTTTTTCTTCACTAAGTTTTAACTGTCTATATTTTCATTGGCTTTTACTATCGTGGCGCATTAAGTCAATATAGCAATCGGGGCTCTTTTTGGAAATTTGTGAGTCGAAATTGGTTTGCACATGGGAGTCATTCCTGTGAGTATATATGGTTTACGGAATACTCTTATATGAATTCATCACTGATGGGGCAATTCAAATATAGAATGCTATCAAAGCTGACAGTTGAGAGGACATATGTGTGGCCAGCATCTTTCTATAATTGATCATATGTACTCTCGTACTTATGAGGTATATATTTATGTTGTACTCGGTGCGACAATTGCTACGAAGCGGCGAGAATCGTCGTTCCTTAACAATATAATTACAGGGAAGCACACAATTTACCATACAAAACAGTGTTTACTTGACGAAGTATTACATGGATTAAGTAAGCATGATTTAATGGTGCATAAAACAATATCAATTACGCTTTTCTAGTACAACTGCAAGTGTCACTTGTATTATCTTGCAAGTTGGCCGGTCATGTTTAAGTTTACCGATAACACGTGAGGAATGTCAACTAAAACGAAGGATATGAAAGGTTGAGATCAATAAACCAACAAACTGTAACGGTATCATTAAAGCATGTTACTTCTATACCATTCTTGTACTGGCTGCTTAAGGTTCTATATTTGTAAAACTTATATATGGCATGCGTTTGTGTGGGAACCAACATTGAAATAGCAGGGGTCCAGATATCTTGAAAGTGACTACACATACCACCAACGAAACAATATAATCGCTGCACGTCAGAAAGTTAAAAGTAAATTACGGAGTCCACATAATGATGCCTCATTGCCGATGAGAATACCATTTGGATGAAAGGCCATTTAATATTCCTGGCCAGTTGTGCTTAACCTATTTATCTTCTTTTCGCTCCACTCTCCTAAACATTAGCACGTGTAAAACTCAGATAATTACTTAACCAGGCAAGGATGAATTGTTTGTTCTTAACCGGAGGACCTGACGTTCCGTGAATCGCATTATGCTAATTCCATCTCCGAAGGTGTGTGAGGATTTTGTACCTTTTCATCAATTAATTTGTCATGTCCTTGCTCTCAAGCTCGTTTGTTCGCATGATCGCCAATATTAATGGTAGCTCTTGGTAGCGGTAGAAGGAATAACACCACTTGTCTTCAACGAACCCGGGGTGCTTTGTTTACTTTGCCAACTTTGTTTTCGTTTTAATCACATCATATTACTCTCGCGAACACCAATGCGTACGGTTTCTAGCGAAATACCGTTTCCCATTGCATCGAGACAATGTAGAGAATCAACACATTAATTGAATAGAAATTTTGCATCTTGGAACGAAAAATCATAGTCAAAAACCACTCGTCGATTATATTACCAACTTCAATCACTGATCGGAATTCACGTTGTTTCGGGTATTAAGTATTACTGTAGACAAGCCTGGGACATGAACGTTACTTGTCCGTCTGCAACACATGACCAATTATGATTAAGCTTCAAGAATAGCATGCCAGGGAGTTGATGAACATCTATTCGGTTGACGTTTGTCCTGCTCTGCAGCGTTGCATGGTAAAATGCCCTTGTGCAAGAAGGCTCAGATAAATATCAGAAAAAGTACAGAAAACATTATCTCAGTATTTCCACAGGTACATGTCTCCTTGAGCAAAATGAAATAAGCAACTGCGTATCGCGATAAAGTATAGGTACTGCGATACTAAAACAGCAGTTGATAGAACAATAATTGAACGCTTGCATTAATGAACGGTTGCACACTATAGTACTAGATTGCAAACCGTTTCTCGAAAGCTCAACGTGCTGTTTGTTACTGATGACTGTAAGACATTCTGCGATTAAGGAAGCAATACATAAAGATAAAGCCAATCCTTCCTATTTTGTCTTATGATTAATAACGTAGCCATAGCAGTGGTTTTTGTTGTTGCCAACTCAGTTTGCAGCGGCAAAAATTATAATGCCAAGTATCTGATTTAGCAGGCGCCTTTACGCTCGACTTAAGTGCTGCATACAAGTTTGCCTCAAGGAAGAATCCCAAACTGTTCCAAGGACGCAGTTGTATAGTTGCTTTGAGATGCAACTCTGAACACTAGCGAATCAGAAATAAAGCTGTATAGATGGATATTGTCACTATGATAAGAAATGCTTCACTCTAAGGCACAGTGAAAACAATAAAGAATTACAAAGGTATAATGTACTGTTAGTGTATATGCTATGTTACCGTTGTTTGATAACTAATACGTGTTTTGAAAAAAATAATGTTAGATTCGTATAATTTAAAACGTTTTTGTATGACTTAAATGTTGATTAGTCGGGAAGCTCTGGCGTGGTTCATAAAGGCATATATATTCTGGATGCATGGACAAACAATTTTGCAGCTGAAGTTTTATTGTGTGTGTAAACTTGTAAGATACACTAAATATTTCCGATCGACGAGACGGATAACACCTGTTAGCTAGATGGTTTTTTTTATGGTAACGATCGATTTGACAAACCTGATTTTTACCGAATGACTTTTATCATGGTTATACGCGTGGCGAATATTGCGTGGCTGATTATTTTTAATTATTATATGTAATTGAATTAGCTTATCAGCTGATAGCTTGCCTACTTGTTAAGAAGGGTGTCATTATGTAAATAGTAGCCTGACATAGTGGATGGCAGGTATGATGAAAGGAATAGATGCATTTCAATTGTACATTAATTGGGGCAATAATTCGTTTTCGGTGGGGGAAGAACTAACAACTGTTTTCATAATCGTTCGAGGTTATTACCTATCCAATTTATTTCCATTCAAGTCAAAAAGCGTACGATTGCCTTACGTACTAAATGCTTCAGACACTAATCCGACCTCCTAATTAGGGGATCAAGTGCGTCCAATTACGAAATCTTGTTATCAATTACATACAATTCATTTGCGTTAAGTAGCAATTACGGACGAATTAACTACTGCTTCACGCGCAAGATATTTGGAGTGACAAAAGGTGTCACCGATGCATCGAGTACAGTTGATCACAACATGGCTATATTTCGAATGCTAGTAACACATACATAGCACACATAGCTGAGCAATGCACTAGTGATTTGCGGTTTTTATATTAAACCCGCTGTAATATACATCTCATCTTAACGAAAGTAATTTGTATCAGCATGATGGTGTTTGTCAAACCAATATGTTCATGAAAGCATGCATAAAATGTCATTCGGGCGTACTTCTGATCTCCATTCATTCAGAGGTATTAATCAGTCACGAAGCTTACTAAACGCTTTTGATTAGCATTCCGTGTCTTGCAAGATAAATAAAACTGCATTTATAATAGTTGTTAATCCATCAAAAATTAAGATTTCCGACGCAACTGTCAAGACGATTCCGGCAGTTGTGATCGCAGCTCATATTCGTAGCATCAGATACGAATGTATATGGCTTGTGCCATTAACAAGACTGCCAACTATCATTCAATATTTGTTAAATAGTAACGTTTATAAAACCCACGGTACGCGTTGTTTTATAAACAATGTTTAGTTGGTGTAAACGATGGTGGACAACAGCTGAACCTTCTTTGCATGAGACCTAAGAAGCCTAATTGTAACACACAATTGTTGTAGTGGTACACTTCCTCGGTTCTCCAAATATCCCATGCAGTCCCTAATGCTGATTGTCCCTTCCTATGTTAAATTGATGCTATACATTAAAGCAGAGATCGACACAGGCGAATAAGTAACCAAATATATCATATCATGTATTATGTTGTGTGGTAGCCTAAGATAATGATTAGCATGGCGATCTGCGTACAAATACATCCCTTGCCATTTGATATGGTGACATGGGCAATAGACAGCCGCAACAGCGGGTAAAAGAATGCCCGGTGGACCCGCAATTGAAGATATTGCAATATGGGGACCTGAACCTGTCCACAAACATAATAACATGAATAGAAATATGAAACGTGGAAACACATTTTATCACACAACTCAAAAGATGTTTCGTTGTCGCAATGCATGAATCGATATGCTATGTATGCGAATTCAATTTGCTCACTCTAGGCGTTTTACCCGATTGTGAGTCAATCCACCCTTGTAATGTAAAACGGGCACTCGTCCATATTGAATCCTTCTCTGTGTTGTTTCTCAGTAATTCCAGCAGTGATTTGTCTTTTGATACGGCCTGGTTTATCTCCCCGTTATTACACCAGCAACAATATAATTGTCACGTAGGCAAACCAATCAAGTGATCATACATCATCTGAACTATATATATAAATATATATGTATCTTGGGGCAGATATAATCAGCCAAAGACAATGTTTTTAAACAGCAACAAATTGTAATGACGCCTGCAAAATATTTTGCACAGTATCAATTTACGTCTATTTCACAAATGGCATTCGAATACATATATCTATATATACATATATATATATATATATATATATATATATATATATATATATATATATATATATATATATATATATATATATATATATATATATATATATATATATATATATATATATATAATCGATATTAATATATATATATATAACATATATTTTATACATATTTATATATGTATAAATATATATATATATATATTTATGCACATATATATATATATAGATATAATATATATAAAAACATATATATAGATATAGATATATGTATATATATAGATATATATATATATATTTATGCAGATATATATATATATGCATAAAAATGTATATATATATATATTTATATATACATATGTACATATTGATATGTATTACATTACAAATATATATATATACATATATATTGATATTATTATACATATATATATATATATATTTACATACACATTTATGTATATATATATATATATATATATATATATACATATATACACACACACATATATATATATATATATATATATATATATATATATTTATATATATATATATATATATATATATATATATATATATATATATATATATATATAAATATATATATATATATATATGAATATATACCTACATATATATATGTATAGCTCATAATGGTGCTAAATACACTGGCGATATTGAGGATACATATATATAGGATACAACGTTTTTTCGTATTTTAGTGCAATCAGTGCCATGAAACTAAATCATTATGGTCAACGATTCCAACTTCTATGAATACATGGCTTAGAATACTGCATTTCGACCCATTTTGTAGTGATAAATTACCTAATTGTACACTACAGTCCCCTGACAACCTGCCTAATGACTAATGCGTGAAACTGCTATTACCTGTTTTGAATCGAGCCTGCCTCGATTGTCTATGTACAGCTACATAGGAACATGAAAATGGATATATGTTTTTCTGACATAAGCACATGATTTCTCGCACATACATCAAGTTCTTCCAGCGTACTTATCTATGTCTGAACGGTTGCCACTACTAACTGGTAGTGCTTTATAATGATAAATTGCTCCGATTGGTCATTGCTACCATACCGCCAGCGCGCGCGAACATCCTGCAGCTGATGCCGAAGGCTTTAAACACTGCAATTGCTATGTACGTTCTGACGATGATTAGGTGTGTGCGTAGCTTGCACATTACACAACCGCATAGCTCAACGATTATTCGCACGCGTTGTTTGAGAATGTGTTTGGGTCATGTTCGTTAATGTTAACTTGGTAAACTGATTCTTGCTCATACACTCAAATCACCAGTTGTGCATGTGCGCTGCAAAAATTAAACTAAACGACTTAAGTTATGATTTACCAAGCAATTAGTCTAATTCGCATGTCGAATGCAGATAGTATTAAATCGCATATCTGGGCGTAGATATACGATTATTTATACATCACAAGCGTTCATTGGTTCCTGTTAGCATGTTCATTTGGAGTTAAAGTCAAAGTAACAATGCAGTATGACGAGGATTACGATAACACTCAACTTACCTTCAAAAAGGATTACAACATGATACGTGGCATTTAAAATATTACCTTTTCCGTGTCCACTTGATTACAACCTGTTGTACAAATATGTTGGGGTTGTGTCTCGTCATTTTGTACGTATACGCGGACTGTTTAACAATCACGCTTCTAAATGAGCTTTCGTTACTTTTCTCGGATTTACTTAGTAAATGACGAGAGTTAGATGACATACCTCTCATAATGACAATATCGATTTGGTTAAACCTAGTTTGACCGTCAGCCTACTTATTCTGGCAGAGGTCAACAGCTGAACCACAATGCCAACTGCAAAATTGGAATATTTCGCTGTCGGTTGCCCTCGCGATACAAAGACATGGGCAACAGAAATGCACAATTAACAGACTGGCTGCTAAACCTATAACTATCTTCCTAGAGCGCCTAGGGATGCCAAAACCAACATTTAGTGCCTGCTACAGAGCTGTACCATGGGTGGGCCGCAGATGCACTCAACGAAGGATTTTGGGTAGCGATCTTTCCTGGAGGTGAGTTCTTATCTAAGGACCGATCGTCTCAAAACAACGGAAGTATAATGTGCAGCCAAGAAGAAGAGTTTTATCCACGCGGTGTTAGCTGCTCACTGTAAAGTCAATTGCAGCATTGCGGATTTTGGCTATATTTTGCAAGCGAGATGTACACTGTAGAGTATTTATGATAGCTACTTTAAAAAAAAGTCTATTGCAGAAATGGAATTTGAGCTCATCATACATTAAACTTGAGGCATTATTTTATTCCTCAACAGATTCGCAGTGTTATATAAATACTGTCAGTAGCTTTCTAAGCATCAATTTATGGTATCTAAAGTGCTGTCACCATTTGCAGAACAATGAGATTCTTCCAATTAATGACACATGAACAAGAGGTGCGCGTCATTGAATATTAACAGTTGGAGCTCTAGGTGATTCACAAATAAACCAAACAAGCAGCCTGTTCGCTAAACCTGTCTATGCACTTGCTCTGCGTGGTGCTGTGTGGGGATGATTCAGTGAGAAAAAGCTTACAGTTGAAATAACGATCCAATTATTTTTAAAGTCATCGATCGCTGCATTTTTTGAAGGCTATTTACAGTCCTTAGTGTATCCCTAAAATGTCCTATTTATTGCCGTCACACAGAACGGTCATTAGTACGAGGGTTCAATGGTTTGAAATGCATTCAAATACAAGATATACAGTGTTTTGTCGATGCATTGAATAGTCAGTGTAGTTGCATATGCAACTATTGATGCTGTTACTTATTGTCCCATGCCTTAAAGGGCTTGAGTACACTCAGCGTTTTACATCTTTGTTGGTTGCAATCGTGTTTCTTTCTTTATCCCTATATGAATATTTTTCGCATATGCGAAATATCTATAGTCCATAATGTCAATGAATATTTCTGTTATAAAACATAATAGGGGCACCCTGCTTGTGTCTGTTCAGCTTGTATTCGCCAATTTTGTCTAGAGATAATGCTGGTTGAGCACTGGGGTAGTAGTTTGGGTAAGGTTGTGGCAGATTTTAGTCACTGTGCTTTCAGACACCTCATACAGTCCACTTGCTATTAAATGGCTACTGGGTTCTTTTCCATGCCGGTGCGCTGAAAATCCAGCACTATTGATATACTAATGTTTGGCACGTCTTTTAGCAAGCGCGGATATTGCATCATATCAAGGTGCAAGGGTACCAGGTTATTGTCATAAACGTTAAATGCGGGAAATAAGGAATATGAATTTTTAAACATGAGTCAATTGCGTATAGATAAACTAAACCCTACACTGTTTACGAGCGATTATAAACATAAGTTTAACTTAATGTTGTAGGTACACAGCTAGAAGACATTAGAATCATCCACTTCCAGACCAAAACGTGATCAGCTAAGATTTGGCAGCCGTCTTTTAAAAACATTAACGAGGCTCACAAAGACTCGGCGTAGAACAAATCTTTGAAGCTCTGCAGGACCTGTTGAAAATGGCCAAACGATTTGTATATATGCGTGTATATGATATACATATATATATATATATATATTAATATATATGTTTATATATATATATATATATATATATATATATATATATATATATATATATATATATATATATATATATATATATGTATATATTTATATATGTATATAAATATATATATATGTAAATATATAAAAATATATATATATATATGTACCTATATATATATATATATTGATCTAAATATTTCTATATCTCTCTCTATATATATATATATATCTATATATATATATATATATCTCTATATCTATCTATATATAGGAATATATATATATATATATACATTATAAAATATATTTATATATATCATATACTCTGCTGGAATGCGACTATTTTGGACATGTAGCAAAAAACCCACCATTTGTGGACATTAGAGGCGATAAAACATATATTCAATATGATGATCATATCTTGTTCTCTGTTGGTCTGTCGGTAACATGTTTCGGTTTCGTAAACTTATTTTTGATTTGTATCGTTTTATTAAATTTATATATTTTGTGTGCCAAAAAGGGTGTTCTAAAATAGTTCGGGTATTAGGGACACGTAAAAAAACTATTTTTGAACATTGCAAAAAACCAAGCATTTTTCTCATCAAATCAAGAGATATTCTCGACCAGCAACGTGACTGCGACTGAAAAAAACACGAGTTTTATTAAAATATTTTGTGTTTTGAGAATTATCCGATCTGCCTAAGTATTTCAGTTTGTCCAGACGAATTTATATCTGTCTCCAGCTCATTGGAAAACATCAAAACCAAATATATTTAGTTTTTTATTCCTTCTATCGAATGTCACGTGGATAGGATATTTTCATGAAGGAAGTAATTCTAAACAATATACCCGAAGTTGGGATAATGATATATCGGATTGTAACGAGAAACAAGCTGTTAAAGGCAGAGTGCCAAAAAATTCGTCAGTTCAATATATAGAATTTTTCAAACGCCCTTAACTAAATTCTTCGCGATGCATGAGCCAAAACCATGCAATGGATAAAAGTGAATGGAGATAATAAAAAATGTAACATTACTTTAAAAAAAAAAATAGCAAAAAAAAGCACTCAAAAAGACCATGACTTTTTTGGAACTCACTCGTGTGCCAATATGTGACTGCGTTCCAAAAATGTTGGTCGATTGTCCCAAAAAGGTTGCATTCGCATATATATATATATATATATATATATATATATATATATATATATATATATATATATATATATATATATATATATATATATATATATATATATATATATATATATATATATATATATATATATATATATTTATGTATATAAATATGTATATATTCTATATGCGGTCAGTCATATCTGCCACTCTTGCTGATGCGGTGAAAGGAATGATTGCAACAACAGACCGCGAATTGTATTTTATAACTGTGATGGTACTCTGGCCCAAGTTAAACGTCATTTGCATCATCAATCAAACGCATGATTTATTACTCCCGGGTTATAGGTTTTCACATTGATTGCGACTCTCGCGGTACTTGGCAACTTGGGTTATTAATTGTGCATGGTCAATTTTGTGAAGCGCGTTACGATATTCGGCACATATTGAACCCATAAAGAATGTCTATAGGTTTGTCTTATTGCCGCTATTGTTAGACCAATACAATGTATTAGAAATATTCTGCTCTAAACTCTTGAATGTTCAAAAGTGTAGCGCCGACCTTAGCTTGCATAATTGTGCCAAATCAAGCTAAGTGTATGTATACTTCTGATATAGCGACGAAAACCCGGCTTCATATTATAAATAGACCCATAGGATTCAATGTCATCTTGGTGACGCTGCTAAACATTTATTACGAATCATGTTGAACATTATTGTTGACATAAGGCGCTTCTATGTCTAGGTTAGGATATTTCCTCGGTTAAATCGGTCAACGATATCTTTTTGATATCTATTGCTTTTATCTCTCTCAGTGATTTACTCAAAACGCGCTCACGCACAGAAATGACCGTAAAAAATCATGACCTTGAAACGATGTATCATTTGTCGTGGCGATAGATGCGGCAACGCTGTTGGTATCGTAAGAATTATGGAAATCAGTGATGCTTTGCCATTGTCCGCATCTATTGACGTCGTTCACCAAAATGACAAAAACTATTGCTATTTCATGTAAATCCTACATCGATTTTTAATGGGTGGTTTGTTATATTGCATCATTGCAATTAAAATCATACCCAAGAGAGCAATTCTTTAAAAGAGGGGCCTTTGTTCTCCTAAAAATCACTGCTGTTCTGGCACCTTGCTAGCGCTTAGACCTTTGTAATTATTATATCTTCAATCTGATTGTGGCTATCACATGTGTTATGATTACCGACTCGCGTCACTTTTGTCAATGCAGTTGCCCATGCGCAAGCATGCTCACGAAAACTGATCGCGTAGATAAATGACCGCACATTAACGCACACAAAGGATAAATGAACACACAAGTAGAAGCTGCCAATTGATGATAGGAGAACCTTGATCAATCATCTCAGCTTTTTGGCCCTCTAAGTTAATGCAGCGGCGGAATATTGCGGTACTTGATGTTAATGGCACTATAATATCAGCTTTGAACTCAAATATATTACCACTGTGGTTCGTGTCGCCATCATGCTACACAAAGTTCGGAAATATATGCATGTCCGTCATGAGTCTGAGAATGATGAAAAGACCCATTTATGATAGTAAAATAAGCAATCATTGATAATGGTCGCGTTTGATACGAGTATAACGCTTCGTTATTTAAATTCAGAGGCGCTTAATACATCTATATATGTTATGCAACTATATAAGTTAAAACACAATCGATCTATTGGAGACGAGAATTACTTTTCTTTGATACGGCATCCGTAAGTGAATGTTGCTGTCATAGTATATGTACCACTAATGCAATTATATTAAATCTAATTATCACTCAGCCTTCTGGTGTCAACACGCTGATTCATGCTGGTAAGGGTCAAGTATGCCGCTTGATCCGGAGACTATTATTTTAAATATTTGCCTTGTCGACAGTTGGCTATTTATCTCTCTTGACTTTGTCACAAAGGGTTTTACTGAGCTATTGGCTTGCTGCACAAATCGTCTATGAAATGTGGGTAACGATTAATTTCGTCTGAGTATGGTTTGTCTTTGCAAAAGTGTTTCCCCAATAGTTTCAGCGAACTGCACGAGCCCTACGCATAGAAGTACCAAACTGCATCGAATATTTTATTTGTGGCGTATCTATCAAATATATCCACATCACGTTAGAGATAATGTGACAATGCCTGAAATTGCTTTGCTTGATAAAAAATTCGCTGCAGCGATAAACACTTATGTGTATGATTATATAGATAATGATGCTTGCCTTTGTTGCTTGCTGCAATGCAAATGTTGGATTATGCTTTGTCATTTGTTAATCAAATGTCAATTGTGCTACATGGTTGCTATTATGCATTAGCCACAGGGACGCACAACCAAACTTATTCACATTAATGAGCATCAGCATTAGTTATCGATGCATAAGGACTAACTACTTTGCACCAAATCAGTCTAGATTGCTGCCTGATCAATTTATCTTCATTAAGGTCGAACATCGCCTGGTTGCGTCTAATATCTCATTCAGACATATTTACTCCATAATGCGTTATACTTTATTGTATTA
>CM067345.1:16716465-16808965 GCA_034190875.2 Urechis unicinctus | reverse complement strand
ATCACGAAGGCGTATTTCTTTGAAGATGAGACTTTATTCTCTTCAAAACCGCTAAGAGGTTTTATAGCCAAGACTTGGCCCATTCATAGTAGACCTCATGGCTATCGCATCATGCATATTTGCATTGGAATCAACCCTTGAGGGTATGCTAGAATCAGAGTATGCTAGTGCGTGGCCGAGCTGCTTTTGTAATATTCCCAGATGTATATCATTGCATATGGTGTGCTGCAAGCTATTTTATATGATATATTAAAGTAAAACATGCACATATATATAATGGAAATAGTTTTTAGGTTATTGCTTTTATGACACAGACATATCGTGACTGAAATATATATAGACCTCATGGGGTAATAAGCCCGCATATATCTCGTCATAGCGCCTGAATGAACACCTGGTGCCTGCAGCATATTTGTATCACAGTTATGTCGTAGAAGCGTCGTCCAAATAAAGGTAATTTCAACAGCTACGTTTTTATCTGGAGGGTGATTAAAAGATTGCGTGTGTGTGACCATAAGCCAGTCCGAGCCAACCATATTGCACACAAAAGCACACGAAGCCCAAAAGCAGCCTAGTAACCTGGGAAATCCTATTGCATTGGGATTGATTGTGTTAATGGACCAAACGAACACCAAGGCACGAATGATGCAGCGTTTAATTAAAATAGTGATATGACCATGTATAAACTGAAGGAATCAGAACCTCCTGCAATGATAGTGATCTCCCACGGTGACTGCTGAACTCTAGAACGCTCCAATTACCTATTTAGAACAATGGGTACAAATTCATTGCACATGGGTGAAACTGTATAAGCTTAAATCTGACACTTATTTCTGCCTTGTGTTATCAATGTTATGACTTCTACTGCACTTGGAGGCACTTTTTGGGGTTTTATTAGCCAGCTATCGCGTATCAACTTAAGGCAAGCGCCAGTTTGCTATCGATGTGCGTTGAGCATTTTCGTGTTGCTTAATTAGTATCAGTCGGTATAACCTACCTCTATTCATTAACTCCGACACTGAGATACTAATACAAGGAGGCATTTGTTTTAAATGTATCATACTTTCAATATTCTTTATTGATATGTTGGTTTGAAGGTCACAGAGGTCATTTGAATGCTGGTTTATTCTCATTTCAACAAGCATATTTGTTAGATGATCAAATATTTCTCGGCCTTATGGTCAATGCAAAAGTATAATACAAGTATAATACATGAGCTTGACCACATTGTTCTCATAATATAGGTGGCGCTTAGGTCGGGAGGGATTGCTTTTAGCAATTGTAAATGCAAAAACGTCTTATTGATACAAAAATCTCTGTACGGGCGTTGGCCTTTCACAAGGTGTTATTCACAGTGACCAGAGAACTACTTTGGACAATGTGCGGTGATTTTAGCTTGAGTACGATTTCTAAAAGTTGACTTAAACAGCACCATGAAACGTGGATAGGCCACTAGCATCGACCATCGGATACATAAGAAATACTCACGGATAACATGTTTAACACCAAGTGCGACTTTTCCAGCGAAACTGATGACTATTGTTAATTCTTTTTCATGAATAATTTCACGAGCACATAGAGGCGTTGTCAGATTAAGCTTTACGTCGTACAGTAACGCGAGCAGTAAATATTTTATTAATTGGCCTCGTCAAGGCACCTATTTTATGCTTACTGACTGACTAATGTTATGGAGATAATGAGAATACGCATCAGACATTGCGGGTAAAAACGATGCTATCTATGAGAAATCATCAGATTGGTTCGTGCGAGCATTCATACAAATTGTATTGGATAACAGCAGTTGTGTTACGTGTTATCGTGTTTTATAGATCACAAACCCTATAAAACTACATCCCCGATTGGAATCTACTGTACTAATTAACGGGTTTTTGCGCACAGGCAGAGATCTCGTGCATCGGTTAAGACAAAGACTGATAACGCCAGTCATCTCATTCACTCGCTTTTATCTCACTTGACGTGATATCTGCCGCGACAGGCAACGACCACTGTCATAAGTTGTGTATGAACATATCACGAGACTAGCGCGAATGTCAGAGCTTTTTTGATTGCATGAACATTGGCATTGATAGTTCAACATGTGAGAGGAGATATTGTAATTGACACGATTACTGAACGCACCTTTTGGAAGGTAATGATTGATATGATGAGTTTTGACAACTTCTTCTTTGTCTTCTGCTTCCAAAGCCACAGCGTGACATTCTATTGCTAAATGTCGTTGACAATCAAACAGCTAAATCTGTGTATCTTCCAAAGAACGGTGCAACATATGGTATATATTTAATCTTCTGTGTCTTTTTTGGGCAATGGTAAGAAAGTCGGTAGAGCCGGTTTTCATTTTGGTTCGTATAATTATTAACGTCTTACTTAACAAAGCACATATACAATAAATGGATATGGTATTAGTAATGGCATTTCATACCCCACACTGTGATATTGGCTACCTGTCAAATCAACGTGTCATTAATTGGTGGACAATTGATATACATGCATCTGATCGAGATAAGGCAGGTTTTATACACATATATATATCCTAATAAACACTCCAATAAACCGCGCATATAAGCTGTATGTAAGACCGACTTTATTGTGTGTATGCAAACAATGTACATTTGATTTTAACATGGTCAGTTGAACAAACGATTGCCGAGTTGCATGGATCCCGCGCGAGAAGTTGGCCGGACCGTTTTGTTTGAATGACTAACTCCATTTGCCTTAAAGGCACAGATATCATTATTTTACAGAAATTAACGTTTACACAGTTTGCTCTGGCCCACGTCTCATAATCAGCTGATTCGACCGATAATTGCCACGTTGATGGTTGGCTGTGACTTCAACATTGATTAGATGTTATGTGTTTAAATGCATTATTATGGCTCACGCTTTCATTCATAATACTCGTATATAACTATTTCCAAATACATCAGGTTGTACTTTGCTTGGTAAGTTTTCTCTTTGAAACACAGTACATGTTTTGGGCCTTGTTATGGGAATACATTACTCTGATGCGGCCAGATGCTCAAACTATTGTTTGCTTTATTCCTGTGTGTGATGTCTCAGCAAATTGAAAGCCTTAGTAAAAATGTCATCGATGTTTTAACATGTCGAATAAATTTTAGTTATTACCAAATAGATTAGCCATGCAAAGGTAACGGCTGAAATGAATATTGCCAGCCTGTGCATACGTAATGCGGACAAAATAAGGCTAGTCTGAATACCAATCTAATATCTGGAGGACAGCTCGTTTTTATACTAATAATAATCCTCTTGCATGCCATGACATTTGAATGCAGCTGCTACATTGATAATCTTCTTTGTTGCTATATTCAAATACACCCTCCATCGGCTCAAGTTTGGACTGAATTGCGAATTATTTATAAATGTATCGATTATTAACCAATTTGCAATATCTCGCGTACTTTTCAGCATGTTTTATCATGGCATTCATCTATTTCCTAACACCAGCTAATGCTGCAATTGCATCAGCGAGAACGCGTCTAACTAATTAGTCAGTAAATAGGCACAAATGCCACAGCTGTATCGATTGCATGCTGAAAGGCCGTTTCACGGCATTATCGCACATGGTATCGCAGTAATGGCTCAAATACCCCGGTGTGGACAAACGGGAGATAATCTTATTGATACGATTAACAAACGGACCTATAGGGCTTAACTAGTTAATAGAACGAAGACATAAGAAATATATATCCGTTTTTGTGCTCGCGGATTCCATTGCAAAAGCCTGACATTTCTTTACTTGCTGTCATTGCCAACGAGCAACGTATACTTCTAAACCCTTATGTTTAAAAGTCAATGTTTTGTAGATACAGTACTTGCAAACCTATTATATATCTATAAGACAGTAACATCGCCATGCATCCGGCGGAGCCATAGGCTCTAGGCAAAACAACTTTACTTTAGTAAGGTTGAAAAATACAGTGCTTTATCAATGAGTTGCAACGCAACAATATCATATGGTGACAGCATATTGACAAGCAGTATGGTGTTCTAAGATGTACCCATATTTTTAGATTTAGCTTTATGTACATTTTGGTTGTTTTGGATTAAAGTTTATTTACTGATTGTTTTGTGACAACATTTGTTTTTAGTGCGGATGAACCCCTGCGTAACAATTCAAGGGAAAGTAGATTCAGGTCGTATTCCGCAGGTGTGCTACAAAAAGCTCCTCCTTAGTGTTATTATTATTCGTTACCTACCATATTTGCATCTGAGTGGTGAGCGGCACCAGTTGCTCTGGACTGCTTATGAATAGCGATCGGATTCGCTAGGGGAATAACAAGCTCTACTATATTAAACAATAGTCATCTTTGTACATACAAATGTAGGCTTAAATATATCAGCAAAGCTTGAAATCTCAACCATGGCATTGTTAAACTAGAAGGAGAAAGTAATACACTTTGTTTCGGTCTGATATAGTAAAAGCTCCCATCTCACTGTCTACAATGGACAAAACATGGTCTGATTTATATAAAAAGCCGCATGAAAAGGACAAAAGCAATCACGCATACTGCTAAATACGGTCATCAAAATGGCAGCTGTCAATGATACTTGAATGTTTACACAATCACAAGTTTCGGTTAATTTCTAACATAATGAAATTTGTATGGCACCGTAATTGTGCAAAATATTACAAACTTAAACAAAAGTGTGAATCACGATTTTAGAATCCATTCAGGAAGATATGCAAAACACATTCCATGTGATAGTTTGACACTAGAACCTTAACCACCTAGTTCGTTGTTATCAGATGTAAACGAAAATCTAAACTTTTTAAATTCAATTAAGCGGTGTCAGACGTTCATCCAAAATGACACATCTAGTTAATTGCCGAAATATGGATTGTAAACAGAGTGAGCACCAGAAACGAAATAAATAACTAGCATCCAAGCTGCACTAACAACAATTAATTGTCACGTTTCTGTGGGGAGAGCTGATATCAAACTGGCATAAAGAGTTCATTATGATTTGCAAGTAATTGTCTCACGTGACACCAAACCCAGAATGGTGTATCCGTTCTACGTTTACGCCGCTGAGGCAATGGCAACCACGTTCTTAACAGATCAGCCGTCCTCTCAAGCGACCAATCAGGAAACTCCCAACTGACATATGTACCAAACAGCATGGTACCAATATTATATTATTGAGACTGCCGTTGTGTATCTACCTGAGTTGAAAGGTCGTTTTGTGTTCCTCAATTGTTTACATCCAGGATATTGCCGGTCAATGCAGATATTCTTTATACGTGGTGGTTCTGCGTCCTCCTCAAGCACAATTGTCTCCCGTTTGACGACTGGCTCATTTCAAAACCGCAGAGCATAGTCACATCAATGTACACGTAATGCTGAGCATTGCTCACCGTTAAGGCATTGATTGTTTCAAGCTCCTCTGATCGAGCTACCACGCCGTCTTGTAAGCTTTGAAAGGTTTAAATCTTAGCGCGACGAAGCTTTGGTATATGTGGTTATCTACGATTGGATCTTTGTTTCAAATATTCCATGTGGTGTTGATTACCTAAGTGGTCATAGTAAAGGTTTCTGACAACTGGTTGCATGGCTACGTATAGTCACCAGTGTGCTTCACGTTTGTCATAGAGCTGTAGACATTCTACCAAGAATCCTCTTAATGTAAGTCATGTGTTGCTAATATTATGCGACGCATTCGTACGCTTGTCTTCTCAGAAGGTCACTTCCTTGACTTCAACTGTAAAGCAAAGGGTGAACTTGGTAAGTCCCTCAGAACTGCTATCATTCAACCTTTTTATGAAATACGATCCCATTGTGGACCTATGATAGTGTTCATCATGATTCTGGTCATTTGTGAACAAGGATTCCTCTTCCACGTCCGCGGATCTGTATTGATAAAAGCCGCGCTTAAGTATTACGATATCTGTCACTTTATCGAATGTTGAACTTATAACCATGTGGAGCAATCGCAATATATTTCGGTCTCGAGTGCCAATTACCTAAATTGTCGTATAAAGAAAAATAGATTGTAAGCTCGGAGGTACAAAAGGAACCGTCAATTGGCAGCAGATTCCTTGTTCTGAAGAGGAGAGTATTAATGAACAACGCAGACAACACGTAACAAACCGCAATTTACTGCCTGCAAGTACAGCGGCATTATCAGCTGCAATACTCATGTGCTGTCGACATAAGGCGTAACCGAAACATGTCATTGCAGGTATTGTTAAATGAAACTCGGCTAACACAAAGTATTCCCAACCAATGCACATGTAGCATTTCTGCTGATTTACTGGCCATGGCGATTTATAACAATGTTTGTACAGCTGTATGTCGATTTTACCAGCTCATGCGTAATAAGCAAACCTGGCACGATTAATCAATTTTCTTCATTTTGCTTCCGTTAATGCCATCATATGTACCACTTTGAATGGCGATTTCGAAATTGCAGGTACCTCCTATGGTGAATGCCATGTATGGAACCACAGTCTAGCAACGATAAAATCAGTTTGGTTGAATACCGTAAATAGTGTGGCCTATATTCATCAGACATATCCAAGTTAAGGTCCGTTGTATTCGATGAAATTTGCTCATATCTATATTTACAAATATGTACTACAAATTTAACATATAGGTAATCAAACCTGCTCGTAATTATTAACCTCTGATCTATAGCACGTAGCTATTTCTATCTATCTACTGATACTCAATATCAACAGAGGCTGCGATGTTGATCACTCCCAAAGTATTAGGCAGCTAGTCGTCTGTCAACGGCTCGTTAATTAGGGGTAGCCATCAAGATAGAAACCTGAGATCAATAAGGCAGCCTGACAAAGCGCTGTATGTTATTTCCTTTTAAGTATGCGGGTCCATTTATCAAATTTACTTATTGCTGGGCAGCAGATGTAGGTGTACTAATCAAATCAATCATTCGAATGATAGCGTTTATCTTGTCCTGCTTCTTCTCTTGTACATACAAAATAAACATATTCTTATAATTCTTAACATCCCGTGATCTTTTCTAAAGAGATCACTTGAGCACACATTGCCCAGATGTAGCTGCATAAAATTTCCATTAATATTTAATATTATCAAACTCAAGAGGTTGATCCTAGCTTGCTTTGAGTTGATTCTGTCTGAAAATACGTTGCTTAAGGTTCCACTTAAGTTCTTGATATTCATGCAAATAATGCCTGTGATACATCAATGCACAAATCACTGAAATGAATATGTAAATGAAATCGACCTAAATATCTCTAACGCCATTGATAAGGTCATCCATGCGAAAATGCCACAACAGAACAGACAAAAAAACATACCAATGCGGCTAGTGTGTAATTAATATGAATATCATTTTATGTTTATGAATTGCAAACGGCGCTCCTGTTTTGGGGGATTCAATAATATTGCGGTCACTTGCAGCACACACGCGACCTTGACTATCTCAGACCTCCCTCTGTGGTCTACCATAAAGCGCATATCACTGTTGATAGGTCAAACCTTTGTGGTTACACCTTTATCGTTTTACTCTCTCTGATGGATTTAACGTTGTGTCTGCCCACCCCACTTCTCTTCGCACATAAAACCTGGCAAGATAGTGTGCGATGAAGTAACGGTAGCACCTGGAAATATATATCCGTACAACGCAGTAACTTCCGACCCCATTAGCATACTTGTTTAATATGAAATTGTCTAATAGATGTCTGTTAACGCTATCGAGTCATATGCTTTGAAGGAGATGCCAGCTAAACTTGTTGCACAATCTTTTGATTTTTGTACCGGTAGATGATTGCAGTTTACAGGCACATTCGTTCCATGAATCTTTACAGATCACGCGAGTTATCCATAAATTGGTCGGCTGAAGTATGATGATATCTGTGATAAGATGTTATTTATCAGCTATGGAATGGATATGATGCTGAACTAAGTCGACGCGGTATATGGGAAGAATGTGCTTTAAGTTTGACATGGCACTGTGTGTTTGAAATCCTTAATGTCATCAACATACATTCTAGATTTGTATGCTCTCATTAGCTGGATCAGTCGCATAAGGGATAAATATCCACTTGGGCATGCTAAAGACAAGACAATGTGAGATCGCTGACCAAACGCCCAATCTTGCTAACTGATTCGTGGACACGTGCGTTATTCCAAGTGACCTTATTCTCATCGACACAACAGAAATCCGTCACAATATAACTTGAGTAATGGAGGGTTTGGGATGACTAAAATATTGCGGTTTACCCATGCCCCAAACACCTACTCAAATAAATACTGTTAGATTATATTCGTCTTCACGCTTACTTGCGTTCCCTTTGATGTGTAAATCAATAACAAAGTTATATTGTAAATATAGTCTGCTTTTAGCTCGAGGCTTATGGATTTTTCAGCATACGAAACGCAGTTCCCGGACATTAAGGAGTTCCATCGATGCATTCATGTCAGCCAATTGCATCCGTAATGTGGAACTCTACCAAAAGCATTACAGTTCCTTCAGTGTTGCATTTAATTGGATGCGGATAGGCGGCACGTTGTGCAGATATGTCCCCACCAGTTATGTCCCAACCCGTTCATCACATTATACGCAGATAATAATTATGTCCGTAGAATGCGCAGAACAAACATAGCAACTTAGTGGAGTTCCGTCCATAATTATAATATGTATCAGAATGTATATTTGCTCGTCTCATCCTGGGATGGGTTGGGGGCGCAAATTTTGCATTCCTTAAGTGCGACATTTGTTAGTGATGGCTGCTACCATTGTGCATTGCGGCCAGAGAACGGATGCATCCATCTGTCTGATAAATGAATCGGGTGAGGTCAGGACAATCAATTATATATGGCAGCACTACATCCGTAATTACAGTATATCCATTGATCACTCAGTCAACCAAATCGCCAACACGTCTATCTAAGATATGAGCATTTGGTTTTGTGATTATTGCTACATTCGAAGGGAGTTGAGTTTTATCTGAGATAGCCATCGGGCGCAAATCAGCAAATCTGTTGTTGCCCAGAATTCATAACCATACACCATGTGCTATTAGCGGCTGATTCGAACGCGATTTTTGTGTCGTCACATGACATCAAATTTGGTACTTGATGAAGCATTTATTACCTCACGCTGGTCACATTTTTTAAATTGGCATGGCTGTTTTATATCATGCCGTGATTTTGCAAGCGATCAAGCCACCGTCAAAACTTAGCTGTCATGCTGTAGAGTGTCTTACATTTGAAATGAATACGCATCTGAAGCAGCCGCACAGACCCAACGTGAGGGTAACTACTTAATGCAATGTTTTCGATGCACCAAAAAGCGCACCAGTGCTCCGAAGCATGCTCAAACAAATATGACAAAGCCCAAAACATTATAGCTATCAACTGCACAGTACAATAAATACGTTCACTTCAACTTGCATCGTGGGGAAAACATAGCCACAAATGTGCACCTACCCTATAGCTGCTCATACTGCAACAAGAACGACATTAAAATTGGTTTTAGATTAGGCTCAACAGATGTTTAACTACATTTTTGATTACCTATTCTCTCAAACCGTTTGCTTAGTAATCATATCAGGCAAGAATTTTACAAAATATTAAACTCATCTTCGTGATTGTTGTGGCTCATATTTAGCATTTGATCACAATGAACAACCGGTAACTTGTATTGTTTATCTTATTCGCATTCAATCTTGCCTAGTTTTATCTTGGTTGAAATATCAATAAAGCAACAAATGAGGGATTCGACGGTTGTTACAACCTTAAAATTGGCACATTGCTTAATGTTACTGCTTATACTCAACACTACATAAATCCCTACGCGCATAGTGTTAATTGATGCTGACGTGAATTAGATGTGCTCATTGAAATTGTGTCTGTACAGGCTCGAATAGCCAAAAACATTCACATCAATGTGCTTCCTAGTTCTTTATCTGAAAAGGCTGGAAATATTACTCTCATTATAGTTAGATATTTTCACGAAGTCGGAAAAAAAATTCACTGTGTTGTAGCTTAATTATTATGAAATATGATGCTATCGTGTTTAATTCAACAACCAAATAATTGCGTGCATTTAAGGGTCCAAACCGATCATATAACGAACGTACATTCCAGGCCATATACATTGCATACATCGAGGCAAGTAATAAGTGCCGCACAAAATACTTTCTGCTTTAAACGTGTGATTGACATTTAGGGAGACAAATTGTATGAAACATGCATTTACTAGATGTGATCACTACTCACACCATACCTGTTACCATCTGTGACGTAAAGGAAATTGGATAAGAACCATTGTGATAACTAGGCAAATCGATATAGATGGAATTGCTTTGCTATCCGACAACACGCGATAACACAAATGCAACAGCCATCAATATGTCATACACTATGAGGAAAGGACAAACATTGCGCAAAATGATATATAATACAAAATCAGGGTTTAGACGCCATGATTAAGACATTGAAACATCCAATGCAAAAATGGTGCAGCAATACGCTCATGGCAGCAGGATGTATTTTCGTAGATTGCTTTCAGCTTACTGGTGAGTAGCCATGTTGTTTCTGTGTAAATAGATTGGGCTAAAGCTGTCAGTAAAAAAATTTCACTAAAGCATAGTTTATGCTTCTTTGTCAATATTTACTGTTAATGAAGGCAACTAGGTCCTTTTGAACCATGTCGCACTTAAGTGTTTGCTTCAAAATTTATTTCAGCGGGCAATTTTTTATCAAATTATATTTATACTGGAAAAAAGAGAGCCAAATGAATGCAAATGTATAAGAAAACTGGGCATGTCCTCTCGTTGGTAGGAGATATTAGGGAGCACAACCATGTGAAGTGGCGGCAGGCTAAAAGACAAACATCACATTTCCTCTTGGGACGCTGGTATCAGCCATTTACCATCACGCTACTTTTTAGACTATGTTTTGGTGATATGTATTTTATGTTCATGCTCAAACACGAATTTTTGGTCTCAATGCAGATGCAAAACACAAACATTATGGTGCACACCCAAGAGGCTGCAAATGACCATCTCTTTCATTATATACGCCTTACATTAGGATGGTATAATGTATGGTTATAATAAGCGCCGCATTATTATGTAGGATTAAATAAGAGATGGCTTCAATGGCAGCAACCCTTGCATGAGTTTTCGTCATTGTTCCATGTTCAAGTTGGTAATGTGTTTTATCTAATTTCTTGCTGCACAAAACCTGCAGGTAAGCTAGCTCACTACTTATGCCAACAAGTTTACAACCTCAGCTTCACCACTAAATTGTATTTATCCCTTTCGGCCTTGACGTATATATTAGTGCATTCCAATTACCTTAAATGGATTAAGTAATGTTTTTTTTAATGATTGTTAACTTTGAGATTAGCCCTCCCCGTAATAAGCCAGACACAAAGTTTGTTCAGTGTTGCAAGCATTTAATTGATAACAACTGTGTCTAAACTAATGTACGAGAGGCAGTTTGTATGGTGAACAATGGTAGCATCCTGTTGTTTATCGCGACGGAAACGTCATTTAGCAGATGGTGCCTGTCAGCGAACACGACCTCGTCAATAGCAGAGTTCGCTCAATGAATTTGCTGCCACCTGATTAATCGACAACATTGGAACAGGTAACGTGTAAGCTACGCATCGTGCCCCTGCACCCGTTGTTTTAAAAGGGTGAAGTATCGTCACCCGTTCTATCTATGCTTTTGACGACGGACATACGAATGTCAAGCATGATTGTTGCCTCCGAGCAGAATGCAGCACACACACACACACACACACACACACACACACACACACACACACACACACACACACACACACACACACACACACACACACACACACACACACAAACACACACACACACACACACACACACACACACACACACACACACATACACTCCAACAACACACACACAACACACACACACATATATATATATATATATATATATATATATATATATATACATATATATATATATTAATATATAAATATATATATATAATTATATATATAAATGAATAATATGTAGTTATACATAAATAATACATACACATAAAATTAAATATATGCTTGTATATATATATATATATATGTTTATCTACAAGTGTATCTATTATATATATATATTGATATATATATAAATATATACGATAATATGAATACATATATATATATATATATATATATATATATATGTATATATATATATATGTGTGTGTGTGTATATATATATGCACACATATAGACATATATATTTAAGTGTATATATGTTCATATCTACATATTCGTTCATGTATATATATAAATATATATATATATAAATAAATATATATATGTATATTTAGATATAGATATACATATATGTTATATATATATATAAATATATATATACATATATATATATCTATTAAAATATACATATGTATATATAAATGTAGCTGTTAGCGGTTTATGCTGACGACGTAACGATCTCATGGCTGCTTTTAAGAATCACAAAATGCATGATTGTGAAATCGAGCTGTAATTGTTCAGCTACTTGCTTCTTAGAAACAAGAAAGGAAACACATTTTGCGTGAGCAAAATACAGTTAAGACAATTACAATCCGAGAGCTTGTGATAGATCTGGCTTTAGTAGTCAAAACAATTATTTGCGAGGTCGTCCATACAGTTCACCAATCAAGATATTTTTCATTAGTTGATGCTTAGAGCAGATGTTGTCCTGACGTTTATCTCAATCTTGTTAGCTGTTTTTGCAAATGACGTAACGACCTAACGATTGCTCGTGAAAGCAGATTGGTTGCTTTTAAGAATCATTAAAATGCATGATTGTGAAATCAAGCTGTAATTGTTTAGCTACGATACTTCTTAAAATAAGTATGGAAACACATTTTGCACGAGCAAAATACAGTTAAGACAATTTCAATCCGGGAGCTTGCGATAGACCTGGCTTTAGTAGTCAAAACAATTATTTGCGAGGTCGTCCATTCAGTTCACCAAATCAAGATGTTTTTCTTGGTTGATACTTGGAGCAGATGTTTTCCTGGCGTAGATCATGACCTTCCAACAACTGTCAGTAAATATGGCATATTACAATGTACACAAACTAACAGGGGTGGAGTGGGTGTATGATAATATATGCTTCCGACAGCTCATTTATTTACAACATTCCTGAACAGAATGTTAACACTTAACTGCAAGCGGCAAACATTGATCCGTGAAAACATCGTCAAGGCTACTAGCCCGGACAGGCGTTTTAGGCGCTGGAGACAAGCTGGCTTAAACCGGAAAACATGTTTTCAGACTTTTTCAGATGTTGAATTTTCGGCACGCACGCGCACGCAAAGTTTCGGTTCCTACGCAAAGAAAAACGGATGTAATATTTTCCAAGCTAGGCCTCTATAGTAATTAAATAATCATTGATATAAGGGACAGATAAACTATTTAGTGTTTGAAAAAACTTAACTGAAATACAAGTGCAGTAAGTTTGCATATTCATAATAGAAATATTTTGCATGGCATTTCTAGGCCGCCCTTCCTTGCATAGCTATCTTGCACTGCTCGACAAATGCACATGACGTCTTTGCATGTTGTGAGAGGTGTGATGTTATACCAATACGAGCTTTTGTTATACCAATACAAGGTTCATAGACACTAGAATGCATGTAAGTGCTGTTGTTCAAAGATAAGGCGTCGAGAACGGTCATCGTTGTAAGGGTACCCTGAACAATCCGTAGTATTGCTTATCCACGAACCGACGATAGCATTCCTTGCACAAAATAGGGGATAATTGTCGTCATAATAATGCAGACAAAGCTACAATCCGCACTCACTGCAGCAAGAAACAAAATAAAAGCCCAATCAAACATGCTATGCGTAGTGCCTCCTTGATCTAGATGATCATTAAACCTTATTCAAGGACCTACTGTTGATTGCCCAGTAACCCGTGTAATTACTTGAATCAATCATCCGATCACTCGGGCGATTATCAAGACTCAACTCCACTGCTGCACTGTGAGGGTTCAAAAATTCCAAACGTCGCAGACCATATGTCATTAGTAAGATGCAATAACGGTAACGCTCCGTCCTCAGATCAGCCTTGTAATTCGCACCTACATGGTTTATTATTCCTGCGTGTTTAAACATTAGAACTTAAAAAGGCAGCCATAAAATTAACCAATATCTATGATACTGATCGCATAGAGATTTCATGGCTAGTAATTAGGGTCTCAGTCAGCGAGGTAGCAAATAGTAATGTAATATGTAGTAAGTTCGCCTCAAATGCTACGCTTAATATTTTACCACTGTTTTTGATATCACAATGCATTGTAAAAAGGGCTCTTTGTTATCCCATTTTAACATTTTGATACCAACAAGATAATTTTTTTGATTCGATATATTAATACAAGGTTCTGTAAAATCAAAAGCTATTGAATTAAAAGTGATATGGCACAACGCTATTGTATTTGTTAATCAGACACTTGTTTTTATTTATTGCAAGTGTGACAAATTTTTTATAGCGGTATGTTAAACATAAGTAAAGCAATACATGACACGATTAGAAAATGTGCCAAATGTAGATAATGGCACGTTAGGTTATCTAAGCATCGCAGTATGAACGTTATTGGATTAAAACAAATAATAACATCACTTTTTGTCATAAAATTTGGTGCTCTCACTCAGCAGTATAGGAAGTGGCAGTTCTCTCCTCCCCTCGTCTATACTATACGGCTCATAACGTAATACTCAGGACGCTTTTTTCGGGATGCCTGCTTTCCTTTTTGTGGTTGCGGAAAAAGGCGGGTCAGGCCCAGCCCCCTACAGGCACGACTCGTCCCCGTTTAATTACAGGCAAACAAATGTGGCTATAGGCCAGGGTGTCACCTCCATTCGTGGTCATCTATCTTTTCGAGTCAAACGGGGAGAGCAACACCTTGTTGACACGCTGGCCATATATCATGTTCATCCCATGGCGGAACTGTTTTTTTGTGAGCTGGGACTCCTTGTATTGGTCGTGGAGCAGGTACTTCTTCACCATAACCTTCTTCATCCCCTTTGCATTGGTTTTGGTATGGAGTGCGTGATCAGGTGAGTAGATACTGGTGTCAAAGAGGGTGAGGTCTGACTGAATGTCTGCGTTGTGTATCTCCGCTAAGCACTGTTATATGCATAGCTTATGAACTAGAATAATGAACTAATTTTTACATGTTACAAGGCAATGCTGACCGTCATGCTGAAGACTGAAAGTGATGGCACACTATTGGGTTATGTGAACGAATTTAATCTCCTAGGGTATGTTTAACTGCATTTGCCCGGTTCACACCTTGTGTTTATTTTCTTCATTTGTAGTAGGCTCACCGTGTTATCGTCAGCAAAGCTGCATACAACACCCAATCTGGTGGACGATAAGTAGTTAGTGCTTTTCAGCTTGAGTAACGCATGCACACGGAGTAGATTTGCTTATGCGGAAGTGCATGCTGTCCATTTTGGAGCGGAAATGTTGAACGCCTCCTGGCTTTCGAGTTTTAAGCGTGCTTCCATATGCACCATGTTTTAAGATTCGCAATTTCATTATTACGGACATGGATGAGTTGATTATACATAGTTCGCTTGGTTTAAGTTTTATTGAGCTGTAATCGCGCATATTTGTTACGAATCAAAGCAATACGTTAGTTGTTCATACATCTGTGTTTGAAAATAAGGCTGAAAATAATGCTGATCATGACATGTGTCTTGACTACTATACATTTGTAGCTGGTTACTTATCACAACAACAATGTGTAATAACATTAAACAGCAATATCTTTTTATTTACACAATCTTTAAAAATTCGATCAAATATCTATCACAATGCTTGCAGAATGCGGTTTATTTTGCTCGCTTGAATGTTTTTTTCCTCAGCCTAGCTAGCAAAAAATGATATATAAACAATAGGATCATGAGAACTAAAAACTCGAGAACTAAAAGAGATGATGGTTGCGTCAATCAGATGAGACGCAACTCTCCAGCAAAATAAACGTCTATTTGTTAACCATATTCAATACGCGTTTGGAGAAAATATATTTTGAACGGCCTTCTCAAAATACCGCTACAGCCATGGCATCACAATCCACCATATAACGTAAAAATAATCAACTCGGTTCCTGAAACATGGTATCGGTATGTCGATGAATGCGGCTTTTGTCTTACCCAAATAACAAATATAGCAATCATTATCCCAAAAAAATCTATTACAAGTGCCATTTGAATGGATATTGAAATATGTTTTTATTGCGGTCAATATGGCCGTATACTTTGAAATATGGTATTGTGCGGCGCTTCATAGCGTGGAACTAAGATGGACCGACTCAACTTATAATGGCAGGGAAGCTGGCTGCCAACTTGATTGGTACTGTTACAATGAGCACACACAGCTGTGTAAAATATGTCATCAATGAATACTTAGGGTGTCTGATGGTGCCTACCACATGTACTCTAAGGTCTATCTCCGCGCTATCAGCAATTCGACAGGTATACCAGAATTGTCAACCTACAGATATCAACGGCGGAACATACCTTTGTTTACACCTTCTATGTAATGAATGCAACACGCAAAACATGTTCTAATGTAACATGGTTGACCTAGAAGTTGAATCAAGCCCAATGAACGCCTAAGCCACGAAATTCGTGAAGTTGTATCAATGATTGTTTGAATCACAAATTATGTCAACGCAAAGCAAATGCTGTATAGTTTGGTGGTACATTATTCATCGATATCAAACAGCAGATGCCGAAGAGATAGGTGATTTCATACGTTTTTCGGGTACGTATCAAAGCTCTCAACAAAAAGAGCATTGAATGGTAGATTTGCAACTCTTAATAATATAGAGACTCTTGAGTATTAAGTAGACAGGGAGAGCACGTTTCTGAGACAAATATTTTTGCCCGAGAATATGTCCTTACCCACACACATTATTACCATCTTTATAATGAAATGTCACAGACGTCTGGGTGGCGACTGGCAACCAATGGCAGATATTAAATCTAAATCATCGATTGCTAAGAGAGTAGCCACATCATTAGAAGTTGCATTATCCATCATTCTAGCTTCAGACGCATTTATGTGAACGCATAGCCATTGAAGGCAGCATGATTCTCCTTCAGACAAAAAACGGACCACTCTCAAACAGTGATGCGAAACACGTCCATCGTTTTAAAGGCAGTCTCTTTATTAGCCAGTATTATCTGCTTATACGTTTGAGTGTGGGACCGAGCAATTCAACCAATACATAACCACTTGATTGTGAACACGGCATTTGGAGCCGAACATGAGAATTTCGTTACCAGCTTGAGCTGATACACCGCGCAGTCAACATAGCATCAGAAGTAGCTATGGATATCAGATAATATAGTAGTCATATTACTTATTATGTCTTGCCTTTGTTGCTGTCTTGCTTCATCATCGGATACCAACATTGTAACACTTGATCCTTAGACATATATATATATGTTTAAATGACATAGCAATTACTTTGTAACATATTTACATGCATATTTATATATATATATATATCTATATATATAAATATAATTAAACATATAATTATAGATATTCATACCTATGTATTTATATTTATATATATACAAATATATAAATATAAATATCCAAATGTGTATACATATGCATATATATACTTATATATATACATATATAAATATATTTATATATATATTTGTATATATCAATATATATTTATATATATACATAAATATATAAAATATACATATATATATATGTATGTATATAAATAAATACATTTATACATGTATATATATATATATATTCATGAATATATATAGATATATATATAGATATATATCTATATATATATTTATATATATATAAATTTTTTATAAATATAGACACATATATAGAGAGATATATAGATATATACATATATGTTTATATATATATATTATATATATTTGTATATATATATATATAGAGATATATAGATATACATATATATATATATCCAAATATATATATACCATATGTATAGATATACCTACTCCCTATCTCCTATCTCTCTCTCTTTCTCTCTCTCTTTCTTAAAGAGATATATCTCTCTCTCTCTCTCTCTCTCTCTCTCTCTATTCCTCTCTCTCTCTCTCTCTCTCTCTCTCTCTCTTCTCTCTCTCTCTCTCTATATCTATCTCTCTCTCTCTATCTCTCTCTCTCTCTCTCTCTCTCTCTCTCTCTCTCTATCTCTCTCTCTCTCTCTCTCTCTCTATATCTCTCTCTCTCTATCTCTATCTCTCTATATCTATATATCTCTCTATATATCTCTATATATATATATATGTACATTTATCTGGAGTGGCCGCCCAGAAGGCCAACCCATGCAAGCCGGTGTTGGCTTGGCTATACGAACCAAACATGTGTAGCTGATGTACAAATTCCCTCAAGGAATCAGCGACAGGCTCGTGGCGATGCGTCTTAAGATGGAGGACGGCTTCGGCACCTTCATAATATGCATACGCCCCGACTATGACATACCCGGACACAGGGTTTTAGCCAGTATTTGAAAACTGCCCGTCCTTTCCCACCCCAACCCCGTCCATGACGTTATGACCAACTGATTATCATAACGTTCTTTATTCGCTTTCGCCTAAAAGCTGGGGTGGGGGTTGGGGTCGTGAGAGGAGGGATGACGTATGTGTGTGCGTGCGTAATGTGAAATATCAGACCATTGTTCAAAAAAAAAAAAATTATTACAAATTATTGACACATCCTGCGCTGGCACAAACATAAGGGAGAAATGTAAACTTAGTCAAAGACTTAGCGTCGATATAATATTTCGCCCAATTGCAATTCGTGAGCTTCATTCCCTAGCCAACAGTGTGGACCAAAAGTTTATTAGATCGTGGCAAAAGCGATACCGCGAGGCAGACATTGCAGAATGATGCTCCAATCGACCGTGCACAATGTACGCCAGCCTTCTAGTTGTCATTATTCCTACAAACCTCGAACATATCGTGAATAATTTTAGAGAAGGTATACGATTCACATGGACTGTGACCTTGTTTTGCGAGGATGCGAAGCTGGTCATAACTGCATTCACCATCGTTGAAGTATTATGGCGTTGATTAAACCCCATGCGTCATAAGAAGCGTTATCAAACAAAACAGTATTTATTTTGATTGTAGCGACCAGCGTGTTGCGTCGCTGTTTGCCTTTAAATGAGTTGTTTAAACTGGTTTGGCCAATTCCTTGAACCCGGGCTGGGAGGCGCGTGGACGGGCTGGCTGGTGGACGGGCTAAAGTGGGAAATTCCAGCCCGTCCAAATTTACGACTCAACCAGCGGTTGAAGGCGAGGACCAAGGCGTCGTTCCTGCTGCTGCTCGAGCTTCTCTTTGCTGCAAAGCCGTGTCCGCAACTTCTCGAGAGCCCCTACCTGCTATGGGTTGACCATCAATATAACGACGAAGGAGGTGCTATTCCAGTCCCGACCACGAACACGCCCCCAACTCCCGGATCCCTGTTATCACGATTGGAGATGAGCAGCTAAAGGTTGTGGACAAGTTCTTCTACCTGGGAGGCCTGATCTCACGGAACACCAGGATTGACGACGAAATAACATCACGCATCGGTAAAGCCAGTGTTTTCTTTGGACGACTACAGCATAAGCTGTGGTCGGATCGCGGCATCAGGCTCCACACAAAGGTTGGCGTCTAACAATAGCATGCTCTGTAACGCAGATAATCATCCGTATTAGATAGGAATGTTTTGCACACCTACGTGTCTGCAAAAAATGAAGGATCGAGGGACTGTGTTTATGGTTGCTGCATGCACTGAACAATGATCTAACAACAATGGGCATGCATGGTTACTTTGAAGTAGTAAAATTGGGCGCAGCACAGCACATCGCATCACTAAAACCCCTTTAGCGCAGCACATCACTAAAACACCTTACAGCAACTAATGCAGTACAAATGGTTCATTCAAATAATCATCAAAGAATCCCCAGTATGTTTGGCCGACAATGGCTTTGAGTGTGTTGTCGCTTATATACATCCGACTGCTCGAGTCTGCAGACTCTGTTTCATAACTGTACTTATCTTAAGTGCTTATCACGCAAGCACATGTTACCCGAACGTTCAATTGAATGTGTTTCGAAGGTAGTAAATACGTGTGCTAGAGCGTTCACGGCGATTGATACACTCCGCCCACGTGGAATGCGGCATACGTCGGCTTAGACCAGCAGCGTCGTCTGCTAAGGCGAATGGCACCTAGCATTCAACATAGGTTCGTGTAGTTCCGTCAACTATCAATTCGTCAGCGTTACCACGGCAACATTACGACAGCTAATCAGAAGGAATCTTTCGTAAATGAACCAGGTGGGCAAATAAGAGGAAAGCTAACTTACAAGCCAAGCTTCGCTTTCAAGATTACTTGAAATGTACCGATAAATCAATAATTCTGAATTTTGATATTTTCACGATATATATCACAGTTAAGTAAGCAGAATAAACACTTTGATGCTATTGAACCACAAAAGTTAAGTAATATTTATTCAATAGCAATATTCTGAGTACATTTATCTCCTTGCAGCGTTAAATAGACATATGCCAATGCGACAAATGAGTAACAAACAAATATGCAATTCCTTTGTTTTTGTTTCTGTATCTGTGGTTTTGTTTCTGTGCCTGTATCTCCATAGAAACAGTTTATTGTTCGGGTTTTAAGCCATTATCTCCGTCGTTGTTACATGGTTACGACCCTTAGCCACATTGTTTGTTGAATCAGAGCGTTGATTTCACTCTTGCACACATTTTCGCAATTCGTCACCAGCGAACTCTATTATATTGTATATTTGTCATTTACCATGCTGTGGTTAATTTATTCCGGTCTCAAGGGACTGGACAGGGCGATCCGGGGCGAGCAAACCGACTTTGATGAGGTGAGTAAAGTTAACTTGCGATTAATTGCTATTATTCATACCGTGATACGCCATATTACTTTTCGTAACCATGCCCATGACGATGGTTTCTCTTTTGCGTACAAGTTAAACCGAGCCAGCCAGGAAAACCCCTTGGAATTCCAGCCCAAATTCTCGTGTAGCGTGATGCACGACAATGTGGGCGGAAGAGATGCTATTGTCAACCTAAATGATGACTTAGATAATCTGCCAAAATATACTGGACTGGATTGCATATCCAAGAATGGTAAAATTTGATTCAACCGCAACCACATTCGAACCACACTGACAAATAAATATCTATTCATTTTAACAAACATATCAGTATATTGGAACATATATTGTGCATGAATGAGCAAACACCATCACGCATTTCACCATGATCATAATGATTATGATATTAATTACAATTACTATCATTACTTCTTAAGGATTCTCCCACACTCCACCCCCGAGGAGCCAGAAGGAGAGAGATTCCTGTTTCCAGAGCGTCACTACCGTATCGTCTGCCGTTCATCACATCTATCAGTGTCTTCGGGTCTCCAGGCCTGTCGTAGAGCTGACCAACATACCAGAAGGACCGCCGGTTTGTGAGATACGCGAAGTCAATGCAGACGCCAGGGAAGAAACCAAACAAAAATTGCAGCTGGATGAAGCCGAATCAAAAGAAAAGGACACAGGGTCCATATCCATATTGGCACGCTTCTGGACGTGGTTGAAAAATGCCTTCTGCAGAAAATTTGCATTCAGGCGATTTGGCAAAACTCTGGTAAAGGAAGAAGAGATTGCAGGTGAGCGATGCCTGGTCATGCCGACTAATGATGGCATACGGGCGGGTCAGTATTGCCCGAGTGGCTGCTATACCCCGTGGCATTTTGACCCGAATTCCGCATTCAATATCCATTACAGGTCAACTGTAAGTTGGAATGTGGAACAGGCTTTCCATAGGATGGAGCTAGAAGGGCCAGTCGCTTGGATCCCAAAAATTATCAAATGGAAATCGAGCCATCAACTAACACCCGGGGGCTGGCTCCCTACAAAATTGCCTTCCGATGAAACCAAAAACTTCGCACGATTTTATATAGGTGCATGATCTGAACATACGGCAGGAGATGGTCATATGTTCTTGTTGTGCTGAAGTTAAGATGAAATGTCAGAGGCTATCAAATATGTGGTGTGATGAGGCTTTGCACCAGAGGTCGTCGCCATACATGGTCCGCTACTCGCACGGTTCGTTGTATCAATGGTAAAGTTCTTAAAGGGCATTATTAAGTTTCATCTCGAGTCAATGTCTCTGAGTTCGAGTTAACGGAGGTCAGAAACTGCTCGGCGGCTCAACTGACGCTGGGAACGAATGCCTTCCTATTATAGGGAGTTTAAAAAGGCAAAAACAGTACATGCATGCGGCGCAATAATTGGTCAGATTCAAGCACTAATCATGGGATTTTGTGAAAAACTATTTCTGTGATCGATTATTGAATATTATCGAGAAAATTATACCATTTACTCTTTCGAGATTGTTTTAATGTACTCTAATTTCTATGGAAAACGAATCATGGACCACCATTATTATGACTGATTGTTATGAATAAATATTAATAACAATATATACTATGTGTTGAGATAAGATAATTTATTCCGTTAGGCACTTTGTAATACATAACAGGGCACCAGAAAGGTTTGCCTCCAAAGCACATGGTATAAAGACTCGAGCTGTGGATCCTATTGTTGTGCCCCTAACCCGAACTACCTTATTTCCCATTGCCGACGCCTTAGCTATTCATGGTCATTTAGGCATATTGCAGAGGATACGAGAAAAAATATATATGAAATGTCCATTAAAGATTTGTTGCTGAGATACATAAACGATCACGACTGCAACCTGTCGATTAAATTAATTGCCTGATGCATACCGTAACATGCCAATCAAGACCCGCAAGGCGTGTACAAAACTGATATTGTAACCTTGTTTAACCTCATGTCGAAATAGACCAAATCTATGTTGACTTGCCTCACTCCCTTATACCGCTGACAAACGGCATGTTTGAGCTACTCAGTCACATCCGTTGAAATAATGATAATATTGACGCAACACTTGGACGCCTGATGGGGGCGGATGTTATCATTATGGCTTTCTTATGTCAGTAGACAGAGTACATATAATCATCGTATTATGAACATATAAACCAATACACAGGAACCGCCTAAAAACATTGTGATACCCAATGGATTTGCTGTAAATAGAATTTTCTGAGTGACTTCTAACGTTACAAATGTCATGACATTTTGTCTTTAATGCGTGGGTTTGAATACTTAAATAGGTTGCCTTATATTGACCCAGCAGAGCGACAACTAATTCGGCTTAAGACCGGAAAGGCTAATGAATAACTGATTCAACTTGAAAAAAGAATTAGCAAACACATTCAGTCATGTCCATTAGTTTCTATTTTCTTAGCAGAACCACCTTACACTGCACTTGACATGCTTTCTTTATGAACATATTTTGTGTTTAGAATGCTTCTAACGTTTTTGGGGTTCCCTGATTGTCTCTCCATAGGATGCCACTAATGGTAGGGCGCCTCTATTGAAGCCCCGATTATGTTACAATCAGACGATGCATTGGCCACCTGTTTGCATGCCCGCGTAGTATCGGAATCATTATGACCTCTGACCTTTCGATTTCTGATGCCAACAAATCATGCTTGATATTTACTACCACAAAGAATAATACAGACAGGATAAGGCTAAATTTTGATAAAATATGTTGCTGTGCTCGGTGTACATGCTTTCTAGTTGTGTAGACTTTTTTTCCAGGAAAAGGTGTTAAACCAACAATTCGCGGATTATACAAACGCACATTAAACTAAGATGATTTTTAGATATTGACTCATAAAATAGCAGAGCAATTCTGCATAGTGATAGTCGAGATATTCTTTGGTGGGTGGGTAAGTATAATATATTTCATATCTTATTCTCCGACTTTGCTTTGCTTTTTGTTACTAAAGGGCTGACTTAGTATATCAATGTCTTTAGTTTATTACTTGGTCATCTAATATTATTCAAGTTTTTGTACAAAAAATATCCTGATATTAATTTAAGAAGTAAAACGACAGCATTGAAACAAATGTGCTGAGGTTTCATATATTTTGGATTGATTACTTCATTCACCTGTTTTACGCGATAAATTCAGTTCATCCATACAAATAGCTCGCTGGCTTATCAATCGACAATATATCAGAATATTGACAAACTAACATATAGAAAATAACTTGTATATTGATAGTCGAAATGAAACTTCTCCCATCAGTCATTATCCTTGACAAAACCCTGTTTGGTATCTAAATGTGGGTAGTTAGCAGTCAGGTGATTTCGGTTGTCTGCATAATACAAATCCGTTGTGAGACATAATCTGGAGATATTTTGATTATTGGTTTATATTAACATTGTTTATTCATTCAGCGACTCCCTCAGCAAAGTCATCATCTATTCATTCTTATCCAAGAAACTTGTCTCGTCGAGCGATGGTAACGCGGTATTGATTGATAATAGATAATGGTTCACCAACGTTGTAAACAGCAATGCAATCTATGGCTGAATATACGCAAAACCAACCCAAGATCGTTTTACAGTGTAAGTAGTCTAAGACGCGCGGAGAGCATAAAATTGGCATTTGAATTCTCGTCGTAAATGCAATGCGTCAATACATTATTGGCGTGTTCTTTAATGCTGCATTACGCCGTCACCCTAATTTAAGCACTAGCTTTTATTGAGGTTGACAAATCACTCCTTTGAGGCTAGTCAGCTACATAGGTCACTACCTTAGTGGCTTTTACGGTGTCAGAATGATTAATGTGTGCCTTTGAGCTGGTTGCTGTATTGCCTAGTTTTGCGACGCCTCTGTTTGTATCCATTTAGAAGCTGCTCAGTGGTTTAACCGCTCTCTAAGTTTGACGCCCCATTTCTTTGACGTGAGTTGCAGGTTTATAACAAGAACAGTATTCTAGTTTATACAAGGTCAAGACACTGACCAACGGTCACTTATGTTGTTTCCGTGCAATATGCGCATGACTGATGCCGGTATTGATAAGCCAGCCTAATCTGTAGGTCAGGGGTTATGTAATTGCCTCTCTTCTTGATGTGTACTGTTTTGAATGTATATTAAGAGATAAAGTACATACCTGATGATCAGCTGCATAGAGTTATTCATTGTGTTCATCTTTACACTAACATCGACCAATTTTTTTGGATAATGTCATGGCATTATCGCATTCTGAACCTGGACCAATTGGCAGATTCCTACAACGACAATATCACCAAGTTACTTTGTGAAGGTATGCTTTTTGACTAAAATATTTGTTTTTCCCCTTCAATGGGGTATGCCATGAAATATGCTATCTTATGGCCGTATGAAGTAATTTTGGCACGATGCTGGATGGTTATATCATACGGGGAGATACAATGAAAATGGTTGATTTTATTAGCAATCTTGAGGGCTTTTTCTTTGCTTTGAAAATATAAGATATTTGTCATAATGATAGATTTTAGTTGATTTCGACTAGTATAGCCAGTAGCGGTGCTCGCGCACATAATAGACGTAACATTATGGTTTAAACAGGGCTTAATTTGTTGCTCCCTTCTCACTTTTGTTCTTGTTTAGGGTGAGCTTCACTCAAGAGAAAGTGTATGGCTACCTGAAAGGTGGATCGAGCCCGACCCCCAACCGGCCCAACATGCGCAACGTTGGTTTCCGGCAAATCAAGTGACCATAGGCTAAGGTGTCTATGCCATTTGCCGCGCGCCACCACCTTGAGTCAAATGGAGTTGACGTGAATACCATATATGTGACCATCACTGCTTCTGTGTGAACAGAAACTATATGTATTGCTTGTGGCGTAGCTGTTTCTTACTTCTTCACTCCTTTCGCCTTTCTGATCTCGCCCAGGAGTACATCTTAGGTTGCAGGCCTGCATACTCCTCGATCAGTACTACGGCCTACCTTCGTGTTTCCCAAGACCTTCTAATTGTTTGTTGGTATGGAGTGTGTGATCAGGAGAGTAGTTTCTGGTGTCAAAGTGGGTGAGATCCGTGTGCATGTCAGTGTACACGTCAACTCCGCGGATCTTTATGGGCAGCGCGTCTGTGTATGGAAGACCCAGGTCATCATTGTGTTGTAATATAAGTCGTACATCATGTGCTGCATGCACGTGCCTACATTCACCGGGGGGTTGAGCTCTAGACGGGTCTTGTGCATATGCATGGCATCCAGTTCGTCTTCGAATACTTTGTGGCGAAGATAGTCAGGACCGGCTACTAGCTTGCGTCTTTTTTCTGAACGTTGACTCTCCTTTGTGAGATTCTCCTTTGTCTTACCAAACACGCTGCTGTTCATCAGCTTTTACAGGCCCTTCTCAAAGACGCTGGTGACAACCTTACAAAGGTCTGTGTTAATGCGAATGTAGGGCTCCATCCTGGGGCTCTGATTGATTATGAGCGCGCGGTGTATCTTGGTAAGCCGCATTCCCAGCGATAGGTAGAACGTGAGATTCCTGTGGGTAGATCACATACTTCTCTTTATCGCACATGTGGAGTACCAGCTTTTCAACCTCCAAGGGGCTCTCCAATGCACCTAGACGATTCTTATGGCAGTCTGACAACCATTCCTTCTGCACAGACATTCACTCTGGCGCTAGTGGATACTCATTGTGATCAGCATGTAACTCTTCAGGGTATATCCGGTTTTGACATTATCGGGATGGTCATGTATATATTGTTATGCCGGCGGATCCACCCGCTCAATCGCCCTAATAGGACGATGCTGGCTCATCGCCCATATATGTTGTCCAGGTACTGGATATAGCTCGCTGGTGTATCGAAGCCCTCCACGTACAAGTTTTTTGTCGAAGCGACACCATGCTTATCTCACCGCTTAGTCCCTTCTCAATGAACAGGTGTTTGTGACAGTCGGTTAGTAACCCAAGTGAAACAACTGTGCTCTTCGGCAGCGCATCCAATTAGAGTACAGCTACGGTAAAGAAGTTGGCTTGGTCCAGACCGTATTGCATCAGACAGGTATTACAAAATAAATCAAACACATCCGCCAGGAGCAGCACGTCTGTGCTCAGGTGCAGGTCATGGTAGAAGCCCATATTGGCTGTCCATAAGCTCATAGGGGTGCACTCCGTTGCGCAGTAGAAGCTGGAGCTGCATTGCGTCGGGCTCATACTTAGCTGTTGCTGCAATGGTGTCTAGTTGTTTGCAGAGACCCGCTTGTCATGCTAGGCCAGGATAAACTGTGCACTGTCAACGAAGCCTGACAGTCGTAGGTTAGATATACTTCTTCATGCTGTTGGGATGTAGTTGATTTTACCTTTATATAACCTGCCATATTATCTGACAGTTGTTGGAAAGTCATGATCTACGTCAGGAAAATATCTGCTCCAAGTATCAACCAAAGAAAAACATCTTGATTTGATGAACTGAATGGACGACCTCGCAAATAATTGTTTTGACTAATAAAGCTACATTTATAACCAGCTCCCGGGTTTTAATTGTTCTTAAAAAGTACTGTAGCTAAATAATTACTTTATTTCACGGGTAAGCATTTTAGTGATTCTGAGAAGAAATCAATCTGCTTCCATGAACAACCGTTCGTTACATCATTAGCATAAAGAGCTAACAAGAGCCTTTATATCAGGACAGATATCCGGCGTCTAAAGCGTACGCTTAACAATTCCCACACAGCTACCTAATGTTGCCGGGGTAGGTCATGGTTCAACATTCGCAAAGACGACAGGTATTCGCCGGAAAAGCCTAATGCAATATTTATACATATATATATATATATATATATATATATATATATATATATATATATATATATATATATATATATATATATATATATATATATATATATATATATATATATATAAATATATATATATATTAAATATATCGATATATATATATGTATATATCGATAAAAATAAATATATTTATTTTATGAACATATATAAGATTATATATATATAAACTTATACGTATATATATACATATATATATATATGTATGTATATATGTACGTATACATACACACGTATATATATATATATGTATTTATATATATATATGCATTATATATATATGTATATATATATATTTATATTTATAAATATATGCACATTTTTAAATGAATATATTTATATGATCATATATATCTTGACTGTATATATAAATGTTTATTCATAGATATGTAAGTATATATATATACATATATATATATATATTTATATATATATATATATATATGCATTATATATATATATGTATATATTTATATTTATATATATAAATATATATACACATTTTTAAATGAATATATTTATATGAACTTATATCTCTCTACTATCTTATATATATATTTATTTATATCTAGGATATATATATATATATAATATATATATATATATATATATATATATATATATATATATATATATTATATATATATATATATATAGGGATACTATGTTATATATAATATATATATATATATATACATATATATATATATATATATATATATATATATATACAGATATATAAATATATATATATATATGTATATCTGTGTCATATATATAATATACATATATATATATATATTTATTCATATATATATATTTAGACATATATATATATCTAAATATAAATATATGTATATATTTATAAATATAGATGCAAATAAATATATATATAATATGTGTGCGTATATATATATATATATTATATATATATATATATATATATTATATATATATATATATATCTATATATATATATATATATATTCCTATGTTTATATATATTAAATATATGTGAGTTCTGCATTTCACTCGGAGACGACAATCGCGCTTGGCTTCGTATGTCCACCATTAATGTTCAATCGCGCTTGGCATTCGTATGTCCACCATTAATAGCAAATATAGAGTGGACGACGATACTTCTGCCTATTAAATTCACGGATGCAAAGGTACGATGTGTTAGCACATACGTTCCTTACGTCAATGGTTCCGATAAATTTTCTGGCGGCGAATTAATCGAGACAACTACAATTACCTGTAAGACACAAATCTGAATCTCTGCTTTTGACGAGATCATGTTTACTGACAGGCACGATCTGCTAAATGACGTTTCCGTCGCGATATGCAACAGGATGCTACCATTGTGCACCAAATAAAAAGCCTCTCGGACAGCAGTTTAGACGAGTTGCAATTGTGTTCAACTGCTTGCTGCAACGCTCATCAAGCTTTGTGCTGACGCTCATCAAAGGGGTGTCTGACTTTTCAAGTTAACATTCGTGGAAGGCAATTACGTCCAAATTTTTAAGGGGAGGGCTATTCTCAAGGTTAACATTCGTTCAAAAAACAACCATTACTTATTCCATTTAAGGCAATTGGTATGCACTAATATATACGTCAAGGCCGAACGGGATAAATATAATGGAGTGGTGAAGCTGAGGTGGAAAATTTGTTGGCGTGAGTAGAGACCCTTAGCCACATTGTTTGTTGAATCAGAGCGTTGATTTCACTCTTGCACACATTTTCGCAATTCGTCACCAGCTAACTCTATTATATTGTATATTTGTCATTGACCATGCTGTGGTTAATTTATTCCGGTCTCAAGGGACTGGACAGGGCGATCCGGGGCGAGCAAACCGACTTTGATGAGGTGAGTAAAGTTAACTTGCGATCATTGCTATTATTCATACCGTGATACGCCATATTACTTTGCGTAACCATGCCCATGACGATGGTTTCTCTTTTGCGTGCAAGTTAAACCGAGCCAGCCAGGAAAACCCCTTGGAATTCCAGCCCAAATTCTCGTGTAGCGTGATGCACGACAATGTGGGCGGAAGAGATGCTATTGTCAACCTAAATGATGACTTAGATAATCTGCCAAAATATACTGGACTGGATTGCATATCCAAGAATGGTAAAATTTGATTCAACCGCAACCACATTCGAACCACACTGACAAATAAATATCTATTCATTTTAACAAACATATCAGTATATTGGAACATATATTGTGCATTATTGAGCAAACACCATCACGCATTTCACCATGATCATAATGATTATGATATTAATTACAATTACTATCATTACTTCTTAAGGATTCTCCCACACTCCACCCCCGAGGAGCCAGAATGAGAGAGATTCCTGTTTCCAGAGCGTCACTACCGTATCGTCTGCCGTTCATCACATCTATCAGTGTCTTCGGGTCTCCAGGCCTGTCGTAGAGCTGACCAACATACCAGAAGGACCGCCGGTTTGTGAGATACGCGAAGTCAATGCAGACGCCAGGGAAGAAACCAAACAAAAATTGCAGCTGGATGAAGCCGAATCAAAAGAAAAGGACACAGGGTCCATATCCATATTGGCACGCTTCTGGACGTGGTTGAAAAATGCCTTCTGCAGAAAATTTGCATTCAGGCGATTTGGCAAAACTCTGGTAAAGGAAGAAGAGATTGCAGGTGAGCGATGCCTGGTCATGCCGACTAATGATGGCATACGGGCGGGTCAGTATTGCCCGAGTGGCTGCTATACCCCGTGGCATTTTGACCCGAATTCCGCATTCAATATCCATTACAGGTCAACTGTAAGTTGGAATGTGGAACAGGCTTTCCATAGGATGGAGCTAGAAGGGCCAGTCGCTCGGATCCCAAAAATTATCAAATGGAAATCGAGCCATCAACTAACACCCGGGGGCTGGCTCCCTACAAAATTGCCTTCCGATGAAACCAAAAACTTCGCACGATTTTATATAGGTGCATGATCTGAACATACGGCAGGAGATGGTCATATGTTCTTGTTGTGCTGAAGTTAAGATGAAATGTCAGAGGCTATCAAATATGTGGTGCGATGAGGCTTTGCACCAGAGGTCGTCGCCATACATGGTCCGCTACTCGCACGGTTCGTTGTATCAATGGTAAAGTTCCTATAGGGCAGTATTAAGTTTCATCTCGAGTCAATGTCTCTGCTCGGCGGCTCAACTGACGCTTGGAACGTATGCCTTCCTATTATAGGGAGTTTAAAAAGGCAAAAACAGTACATGCATGCGGCGCAATTAGTGGTCAGATTCAAGCAATAATCATGGGATTTTGTGAGAAACTATTTCTGTGATCGATTATTGAATATTATCGAGAAAATTATACCATTTACTCTTTCGAGATTGTTTTAATGTACTTTAATTTCTATGGAAAACGAATCATGGACCACCATTATTATGACTGATTGTTATGAATAAATATTAATAACAATATGTATTATGTGTTGAGATAAGATAATTTATTCCGTTAGACACTTTGTAATACATAACAGGGCACCAGAAAGGTTTGCCTCCAAAGCACATGGTATAAAGACTCGAGCTGTGGATCCTATTGTTGTGCCCTTAAACCGAACTACCTTATTTCCCATTGCTGACGCCTTAGCTATCCATGGTCATTTAGGCATATTGCAGAGGATACGAGAAAAAATACATATGGAATGTCCATTAAAGGCTTGTTGCTGAGATACATAAACAATCACGACTGCAACCTGTCGATTAAATTAATTGCCTGATGCATACCGTAACATGCCAATCAAGACCCGCAAGGCGTGTACAAAACTGATTTTGTAACCTTGTTTAACCTCATGTCGAAATAGACCAAATCTATGTTGACTTGCCTCACTCCCTTATACCGCTGACAAACGGCATGTTTGAGCTACTCAGTCACATCCGTTGAAATAATGATAATATTGACGCAACACTTGGACGCCTGATGGGGGCGGATGTTATCATTATGGCTTTCTTATGTCAGTAGACAGAGTACATATAATCATCGTATTATGAACATATAAACCAATACACAGGAACCGCCTAAAAACATTGTGATACCCAATGGATTTGCTGTAAATAGAATTTTCTGAGTGACTTCTAACGTTACAAATGTCATGACATTTTGTCTTTAATGCGTGGGGGTTTGAATACTTAAATAGGTTGCCTTATATTGACCCAGCAGAGCGACAACTAATTCGGCTTAAGACCGGAAAGGCTAATGAATAACTGATTCAACTTGAAAAAAGAATTAGCAAACACATTCAGTCATGTCCATTAGTTTCTATTTTCTTAGCAGAACCACCTTACACTGCACTTGACATGCTTTCTTTATGAACATATTTTGTGTTTAGAATGCTTCTAACGTTTTTGGGGTTCCCTGATTGTCTCTCCATAGGATGCCACTAATGGTAGGGCGCCTCTATTGAAGCCCCGATTATGTTACAATCAGGCGATGCATTGGCCACCTGTTTGCATGCCCGCGTAGTATCGGAATCATTATGACCTCTGACCTTTCGATTTCTGATGCCAACAAATCATGCTTGATATTTACTACCACAAAGAATAATACAGACAGGATAAGGCTAAATTTTGATAAAATATGTTGCTGTGCTCGGTGTACATGCTTTCTAGTTGTGTAGACTTTTTTTCCAGGAAAAGGTGTTAAACCAACAATTCGCGGATTATACAAACGCACATTAAACTAAGATGATTTTTAGATATTGACTCATAAAATAGCAGAGCAATTCTGCATAGTGATAGTCGAGATATTCTTTGGTGGGTGGGTAAGTATAATATATTTCATATCTTATTCTCCGACTTTGCTTTGCTTTTTGTTACTAAAGGGCTGACTTAGTATATCAATGTCTTTAGTTTATTACTTGGTCATCTAATATTATTCAAGTTTTTGTACAAAAAATATCCTGATATTAATTTAAGAAGTAAAACGACAGCATTGAAACAAATGTGCTGAGGTTTCATATATTTTGGATTGATTACTTCATTCACCTGTTTTTACGCGATAAATTCAGTTCATCCATACAAATAGCTCGCTGGCTTATCAATCGACAATATATCAGAATATTGACAAACTAACATATAGAAAATAACTTGTATATTGATAGTCGAAATGAAACTTCTCCCATCAGTCATTATCCTTGACAAAACCCTGTTTGGTATCTAAATGTGGGTAGTTAGCAGTCAGGTGATTTCGGTTGTCTGCATAATACAAATCCGTTGTGAGACATAATCTGGAGATATTTTGATTATTGGTTTATATTAACATTGTTTATTCATTCAGCGACTCCCTCAGCAAAGTCATCATCTATTCATTCTTATCCAAGAAACTTGTCTCGTCGAGCGATGGTAACGCGGTATTGATTGATAATAGATAATGGTTCACCAACGTTGCAAACAGCAATGCAATCCATGGCTGAATATACGCAAAACCAACCCAAGATCGTTTTACAGTGTAAGTAGTCTAAGACGCGCGGAGAGCATAAAATTGGCATTTGAATTCTCGTCGTAAATGCAATGCGTCAATACATTATTGGCGTGTTCTTTAATGCTGCATTACGCCGTCACCCTAATTTAAGCACTAGCTTTTATTGAGGTTGACAAATCACTCCTTTGAGGCTAGTCAGCTACATAGGTCACTACCTTAGTGGCTTTTACGGTGTCAGAATGATTAATGTGTGCCTTTGAGCTGGTTGCTGTATTGCCTAGTTTTGCGACGCCTCTGTTTGTATCCATTTAGAAGCTGCTCAGTGGTTTAACCGCTCTCTAAGTTTGACGCCCCATTTCTTTGACGTGAGTTGCAGGTTTATAACAAGAACAGTATTCTAGTTTATACAAGGTCAAGGCACTGACCAACGGTCACTTATGTTGTTTCCGTGCAATATGCGCATGACTGATGCCGGTATTGATAAGCCAGCCTAATCTGTAGGTCAGGGGTTATGTAATTGCCTCTCTTCTTGATGTGTACTGTTTTGAATGTATATTAAGAGATAAAATACATACCTGATGATCAGCTGCATAGAGTTATTCATTGTGTTCATCTTTACACTAACATCGACCAATTTTTTTGGATAATGTCATGGCATTATCGCATTCTGAACCTGGACCAATTGGCAGATTCCTACAACGACAATATCACCAAGTTACTTTGTGAAGGTATGCTTTTTGACTAAAATATTTGTTTTTTCCCTTCAATGGGGTATGGCATGAAATATGCTATCTTATGGCCGTATGAAGTAATTTTGGCACGATGCTGGATGGTTATATCATACGGGGAGATACAATGAAAATGGTTGATTTTATTAGCAATCTTGAGGCTTTTTCTTTGCTTTGAAAATATAAGATATTTGTCATAATGATAGATTTTAGTTGATTTCGACTAGTATAGCCAGTAGCGGTGCTCGCGCACATAATAGACGTAACATTATGGTTTAAACAGGGCTTAATTTGTTGCTCCCTTCTCACTTTTGTTCTTGTTTAGGGTGAGCTTCACTCAAGAGAAAGTGTATGGCTACCTGAAAGGTGGATCGAGCCCGACCCCCAACCGGCCCAACATGCGCAACGTTGGTTTCCGGCAAATCAAGTGACCATAGGCTAAGGTGTCTATGCCATTTGCCGCGCGCCACCACCTTGAGTCAAATGGAGTTGACGTGAATACCATATATGTGACCATCACTGCTTCTGTGTGAACAGAAACTATATGTATTGCTTGTGGCGTAGCTGTTTCTTACTTCTTCACTCCTTTCGCCTTTCTGATCTCGCCCGTGTCAGATATCAGGAGTACATCTTAGGTTGCAGGCCTGCATACTCCTCGATCAGTACTACGGCCTACCTTCGTGTTTCCCAAGACCTTCTAATTGTTTGTTGGTATGGAGTGTGTGATCAGGAGAGTAGTTTCTGGTGTCAAAGTGGGTGAGATCCGTGTGCATGTCAGTGTACACGTCAACTCCGCGGATCTTTATGGGCAGCGCGTCTGTGTATGGAAGACCCAGGTCATCATTGTGTTGTAATATAAGTCGTACATCATGTGCTGCATGCACGTGCCTACATTCACCGGGGGGTTGAGCTCTAGACGGGTCTTGTGCATATGCATGGCATCCAGTTCGTCTTCGAATACTTTGTGGCGAAGATAGTCAGGACCGGCTACTAGCTTGCGTCTTTTTTCTGAACGTTGACTCGCCTTGTGAGATTCTCCTTTGTCTTACCAAACACGCTGCTGTTCATCAGCTTTTACAGGCCCTTCTCAAAGACGCTGGTGACAACCTTACAAAGGTCTGTGTTAATGCGAATGTAGGGCTCCATCCTGGGGCTCTGATTGATTATGAGCGCGCGGTGTATCTTGGTAAGCCGCATTCCCAGCGATAGGTAGAACGTGAGATTCCTGTGGGTAGATCACATACTTCTCTTTATCGCACAGGTGGAGTACCAGCTTTTCAACCTCCAAGGGGCTCCCCAATGCACCTAGACGATTCTTATGGCAGTCTGACAACCATTCCTTCTGCACAGACATTCACTCTGGCGCTAGTGGATACTCATTGTGATCAGCATGTAACTCTGCAGGGTATATCCGGTTTTGACATTATCGGGATGGTCATGTATATATTGTTATGCCGGCGGATCCACCCGCTCAATCGCCCTAATAGGACGATGCTGGCTCATCGCCCATATATGTTGTCCAGGTACTGGATATAGCTCGCTGGTGTATCGAAGCCCTCCACGTACAAGTTTTTTGTCGAAGCGACACCATGCTTATCTCACCGCTTAGTCCCTTCTCAATGAACAGGTGTTTGTGACAGTCGGTTAGTAACCCAAGTGAAACAACTGTGCTCTTCGGCAGCGCATCCAATTAGAGTACAGCTACGGTAAAGAAGTTGGCTTGGTCCAGACCGTATTGCATCAGACAGGTATTACAAAATAAATCAAACACATCCGCCAGGAGCAGCACGTCTGTGCTCAGGTGCAGGTCATGGTAGAAGCCCATATTGGCTGTCCATAAGCTCATAGGGGTGCACTCCGTTGCGCAGTAGAAGCTGGAGCTGCATTGCGTCGGGCTCATACTTAGCTGTTGCTGCAATGGTGTCTAGTTGTTTGCAGAGACCCGCTTGTCATGCTAGGCCAGGATAAACTGTGCACTGTCAACGAAGCCTGACAGTCGTAGGTTAGATATACTTCTTCATGCTGTTGGGATGTAGTTGATTTTACCTTTATATAACCTGCCATATTATCTGACAGTTGTTGTAAAGTCATGATCTACGTCAGGAAAATATCTGCTCCAAGTATCAACCAAAGAAAAACATCTTGATTTGATGAACTGAATGGACGACCTCGCAAATAATTGTTTTGACTAATAAAGCTACATTTATAACCAGCTCCCGGGTTTTAATTGTTCTTAAAAAGTACTGTAGCTAAATAATTACTTTATTTCACGGGTAAGCATTTTAGTGATTCTGAGAAGAAATCAATCTGCTTCCATGAACAACCGTTCGTTACATCATTAGCATAAAGAGCTAACAAGAGCCTTTATATCAGGACAGATATCCGGCGTCTAAAGCGTACGTTTAAACAATTCCCACACAGCTACCTAATGTTGCCGGGGTAGGTCATGGTTCAACATTCGCAAAGACGACAGGTATTCGCCGAAAAAAAGCCTAATGCAATAATATTTATATATATATATATATAGATATATATATATATATATATATATATATATAGATATATATATATATATATATATATATATATATATATATATATATATATATATATATATATATATATATATATATATATATATATAAATATATCGATATATATATATATATATATCGATATAAATAAATATATTTATTTTATGAACATATATAATATTATATATATATATAAAACTTATTTATTATATATACACTATATATATATATGTATGTATATATGTACGTATACATACACACATATATATATATATATATATATTATATATATGCATACATATATATATATGTATATATTTATATATTATATTATATATATATATATACATTTTAAATGAATATATTTATATGATCATATATATCTTGACTGTATATATAAATGTTTATTCATAGATATAGATATGGAATATATATATATATATATATATATATATATATATATATATATATATATATATATATATGCATTTATATATATATATATGTATATATTTATATATATATATATATATATATACACATTTTTAAATGAATATATTTATATGAACTTATATATCTTTACTTTATATATATGTTTATTCTTGGATATAGAAGTATATATATATATATATATATATATATATATATATATATATATATACATGTTTATATATATATATATGTACAAAATATATATATATATATATATAATATATATATATATATATATATATATATAAATATATATATATATGTATATGTGTACATATATATAATAATACATATATATATATATATTTATTCATATATATATATTTATAGATATATATATATATATCTAAATATAAAATATATGTATATATTTATAAATATAGATGCAAATAAATATATATATATATGTGTGCGTATATATATATATATATATATATATATATATATATATATATATATATATATATATATATATATATATATATATATATATTCCTATGTTTTTATATATATTAAATATATGTGAGTTCTGCATTTCACTCGGAGACGACAATCGCGCTTGGCATTCGTATGTCCACCATTAATAGCAAATATAGAGTGGACGACGATACTTCTGCCTATTAAATTCACGGATGCAAAGGTACGATGTGTTAGCACATACGTTCCTTACGTCAATGGTTCCGATAAATTTTCTGGCGGCGATTTAATCGAGACAATTACAATTACCTGTAAGACACAAATCTGAATCTCTGCTTTTGACGAGATCATGTTTACTGACAGGCACGATCTGCTAAATGACGTTTCCGTCGCGATATGCAACAGGATGCTACCATTGTGCACCAAATAAAAAGCCTCTCGGACAACAGTTTAGACGAGTTGCAATTGTGTTCAACTGCTTGCGTGCAACGCTCATCAAGCTTTGTGTCTGACTTTTCAAGGGGAGGGCTATTCTCAAGGTTAACATTCGTTCAAAACAACCATTACTTATTCCATTTAAGGCAATTGGTATGCACTAATATATACGTCAAGGCCGAACGGGATAAATATAATGGAGTGGTGAAGCTGAGGTGGAAAATTTGTTGGCGTGAGTAGAGAGCTAATTTGCCGTAGGTTCTGTGCAACAAGAAATTAGAAAAAAAAACCCACATAACCAATTTAAACATGGAACAATGATGGAACCTCTCGGAAGCGGTGCTGTCATGAAAGCCACCTCCTACTTTATCCTTCTCGAGGTTTGCACGTAATTATGAGACTTTTATTATAAGCATGCATTATACCTAGTGTCAGGCGTATACAATGAAGTAGATGGTCATTTGCAGCCTCATGGGTGTTCAACGGAATGTATGCGTTTCGCATCTACATTTAGACCAAACATTGGGGTTTAAGCATAAACATTAAATACATATCATAAAAAGATACTGCCAAAAGCAACAGGTATGGAAAATGACCAATGCGAGCGCCCCAAGAGTATTGTCTATTTGCGTTATTATGGCTCAAATCTACTATCACTACAAGCCCATTTTTCATATACCTCTGCCGTCATTTGGTTCTACTTTTTCGTGTATGAATATAATTCGATAAAAATTGCCCACTAAAATTAATTTAAAGACCGACACTTATTTGCGGCATGCTTGAAAACGACTTATGTGCCTACATTAACAGCAAATGTTGACCAAAAAGCATAAAGTAGGCTATAGTGCAATTTCATACTGACATCTTAAGCCCAATCTATTTATATAGAAACAAACATGGCTAGTCAACAGTGAGCTGATAGCACGCTACATAAATTCATCTTGCTGCTGTGAGCGTATTGCTGTATTCTTTTGACATTGGATGATTTAATGTTTTAATCATTGCGTTTATATCCCCGATTTCGTATTATATATCGTTTTGTGTATTGTTCGTTTTTTCCACATTGTGTTTGATATATTGATGATTGCTGCCTTTAGGCATTTGTGTTATCAAGGGCTGTCGGATTCATACCCAACTCCATCTTTATAGATTTGCTAAGTCATCACAATGGCTCTGATTCAATTCTCTTGGGAACAAGTAATGTGTGAGTAGTGATAACATCTTTTAAAAACATGTTCGATACAATTTGCCTCTTCTAATGACAATCACACGTTTTAAGCAGGAAATATTTTGGCAGTAATTATTACTTACCTCGATGTATGCAATGTATGTGTCCTGGAATGTACGTTGTTGGTATGATCGGTTTTGGCCCTTAAATGTGCACAATTATTTGGTTGCTAAGTTAAACACGGTAGCATCATATTTCATAATAATCATGCTACAACACAAGGACTTTCTTTTGTTCTCATGAAAATATCTAACTTTGCTGAGAGTAATATGTCCACCATTGATGTGAATGTTTAGAGTTGTTGGAGCCTGCAAAAACACAACATTAAGCTATGTATCAGTTACAAGGTTCTTACAAACGTTGAATCACTTATATGTTGTATTATTGTCATTTTAATCAATATAAAACTAGGCGAGGTGGAATGCAAATAATATAGACAGTACAAATTTCTGGTTGTTAATTGTGATTATAGTCTAAACAGGAGCTACGCAAATCACGAAAATGAGATAAATAGTTTGTAAAATTCCTGACTGATACAATTGCCGAGGAGCCTGTTTTAAAACTATAATTAATGCAGTTGCAGTCGGAGTAGCTATAGGACAGATTCGCTATTTTTGGCCCTGTTTCCCCCACGACGCGAGTTGAAGTTGACGCATTTTTTGTACTGTCCAATTTATGGCTATATTAGGTGTGTTTGCGACCGTTTGGAGCTTAGTTATATTTGTTTGAGCATGCCTCGGTCCACTGGTGCGCTCTTTGGTACATTGAAAACATCGCGTTACGTAGTTACCTTTACGTTGGGAATGTGCGGCTGCTTCAGATGCTTATTCATTGGATTAGGGTACGAAACCCCACACCATGATGCGAACGTTCCTATGCTATCGTCAGGAAGTAAACAAAAACATCATTTTTTTTATTTTTTTATCAAATCCAAATTTCACCCCACTAAACATATGAGCGCTTATGTTGTTGGTAAATTGTCGAGTCTTACTCTCGCGTTCTGTTTTATGTACTTTTGACAGTACTGGGCACTTTTAGTTGTGATGAGTTTCGTATTTGCTGCATTGTACAACGATATATATTGCATAACTATAATATGCTGTGAGAATGTTTTGTCCCAAACTTTACCCTTATTTACCCAATGAATATGTTTCCTTACTCCAGTATCTACATTGAGTGATGATGAGTTATCCTGATTTGCAGCGCAATATTAGGCCTTAAATAAATTGATCAATTACATATCGTAATGTCTGTAAAAACCACTATCAGCTGAATATTTTCGTAGCAATTAAAAGAATCTTTCTGAACGCTAAAATCAATATTTTGACATGGGCTTGATCCCGTGCACAATAACGGCACGATATAAAACAGCCATGCTAATGTAAAACATATTTGACCAGCCTGAAGTAATCCGTACTGCATCAAGTCCGCCATTGTTGTGATGTGACGACAAAAAATCAGCCGTTTATAACACACTGTGTATGATTGTAAATTCTGGACAACAACAGATTTGCTGATTGGGCCCGATGGCTATCCAAGATTAAAATCACCTCTTTTCGAATGTAGCCACGGTCATTATACCCGCCCAACATTTAACAATGGCAAAATCTCCTATCATATATTCACGTGTTGGCTTATTAGTGGACTGAGTGATCGATGGATATACTGTAATTACGGATGTAGTGCTGCCATAGATAATTAATTGTCTTGACTCCGACCGATTCATTTATCAGACATTCTCTGGCAGTAATGCACGATGGTAGCAGCCATCGCTAACATATGTCACCCTTAAGTAATGTAAAACTTGACTTCCACGATAAGACGAGCAAAATATCAATTCTGATAGAATTGATGATTATGGGCTAAATACCTCTGAGACTAAGCTGCTATGTTCGTTCTACACATGAAAGGTGACATAGTAATTATCTACGCATAATTTGAGGGTCGGGTTGCATGACGGGACACTTCTGCACAAAGAGCCGCTTATCCGAATCTAATTTGATGTGAGTCTGAAGAAACTGTAATGCCTTTGGTAGAATTCCAAATTACCGGATGCAATTAGCAGACATGAATGTATCAATAAACTTTCCTAATGCCCAAGAACTGCTTTTTGTATGCTGAATAATCCGTTATCCTCAAGCTAGAAGCAGACTTCATTTACAATATAACATTGATTTACACATCGAAGGCATCGCAAGTAAGCGTGAAGGCGACTATAATATAACAATATTTGTTTCATTGGGGCAGGAGCATGGGTAAATTGCAATACTTAAGCCACTCTAAACCAATCAATACTCAAGCAAAAGTGATACTTGAAATGATTTCGGTACCTTCGATGAGAAAAATTATTACGACCAGGTTTGATGATTCCCTACCTGTTCAATTTGTGGCACATATTTGTAAATATAGATATGAGCAAATTTCATCGAATACCACGGACCTTTAATTGGATATATCTGATGTTTAAAGGGCATACTATAAACGGTATTCAACAAAACAAAATCGATGTCAGACTGCGTTTCCATTCAAAGTGGTACATATGATGGCATCAACGGACGCAAAATGCCTAAATATATTCATTAATTGTGTCAAGTAAAATCGAGTGTCAGTGCAAGTAACGCAACAGAAACATAACTTGTGCATTGGATGGGAAAACTTAATGCAAGTCGAGTTTCATATATCAATACCTGCAAAGACGTGTTTCTGATAAGCGTGAGGTCGACAACACCTGAATATTGAAGCTAAAACTGCCGCTGTACTTAGGCAGTAAATTGTGGTTAGTTACGCGTTGTCTGCGTTGTTGATTAATAATAACTCCTTAAGTATAAGAAATCTGCTACTTATGGTCTTTTTGTACCGCAAGTGGCACTGGAGACCGAAATGTATTGCGACTGCTCAACGTGCTAGAACACGGTTATAAGTTCAACATTCGACACACAAACAGATTGAGTAATACTTATACGCGGCTAATATCAATAACGATCCCTTGACGTGGAAGGCAATCTTTGTTCACAAATGACTAGAATCATGATGCAGGCTGAACAACTATCATAGGTCCACAAAGAGATCGTAATGCATGCAAAAGGTTGAATAATAGCAGTTCCGAGGGACCTACCAAGTTCATCCTTTTTCTTAACAGGTGGAAGTCAAGGAAGTGACCTTCACATAAAATGAAGATGGGTGTACGAATGCGTCGCATTATATTAGTAACACATGACTTACTTTAAGAGGATCCATGGTAGATTGTCTAAAGCTTTATGAGATATGTGAGGCACACTGTTGACTAACCGTTGTCAGGTGACATTGAACGCATGATACCTGTTGTCAGAAACCTTTAATATGACTTCTTAGGTAATCAACACTACGTAGAATATTTGGAACCAAGATCCTATCGGAGAAAACTATATATGCCAAAGCTTCGTTTTGCTAGGATTGAAACCTTTCAAAGCTACCAAGACGCTGTGGTAGCTCGATCAAAGATTCTTGGAACAACCCATGCCTTAACGATGAGCAATGCACTGTGTAACGTGTATATCGATGTTAATAGGCTCTACGGCTTGGTAATAAGCCAGTCGTCGAAAAGTAGGGAGTTGGGTTTGCTGAGGACGCAGAACCACTATGAATAAAGAATATCTGCGATCACCGGCAACAGCCTGGATGGAAACTGTCAAGGAAGACATAACGACCGTACAACCATTGGACGTACTATGTGCGGACAGATATGTAACGGCAGTCACAATTATTCTCTTCGCATCATATCGGTACCGTGCTGGTGGGTACATTTGTCAGTTGGAAGTTTCTTGATTGATCGCTTGAGAGGACGGCTGATCTGATCTATCGCCTCAAAAGGCGGTAAAACCATTACGACATTCTGTTTTTGGACTGGAGTCACTTGCAAAATACAGTTACCGACAGAACATTTGGACAAACCTTATGCGCGTGTATTATGGTCAGTTTTGCATCTAATGCCAGCGCTCCCCAAACACACGTGACAATATATCATCGTAAGTGCAGTCCATATATTGGCAACCACACCGTTATCATAATCTTTACATTGTGCAGGCAATAAACTAGATCTACCATTTTGGTTGAATGTCTGACACCGCTTGATAAGATGGAGAAAGCGTGATGCTTGCAGTCGCAGTAGTTCGATGACTCTTAATTTTATCAATGTAAATGTGCATTTGCCTCGGCCGCCGAAAGCAGACGTTAGTCTTGAAACCTATAATTGTGATTTAATCTGTGAGCGTAGAAAGAAACATCCCAATTCTTCCCAGCGAGCGCTCGCAATATGTATTGCTTGGGGCACAAGTCTATTATTGCTCAGCATTATGGTGGTATACACAAATAATTTAGGCCCACGACTTATTGAAGCATTCATAAGATGCACAAAGGTATTGAAATGAGGATATTCGTTTAGTTTTTAATGAGTGGTTGAAATAAGTTTGCATGTAAGCTTACTGTAAATGCCTCCAGTCTCACGGGGTCGCACAAAAATGGCTTGGTCGGGCAATGCTCTCAACCGTTGATGCAAATGTCCACAAGGTCCTTTCTTGCTAAGCTTTAGGCAAAATGTCGATTTAACAGAGGCACGAGAATGCGTACATAATATCATGTGTTGTCGGTACGCTATTGCATGTGCCTACAACGTGTATTCAACATTTAAGCATTTGTCCATTGGATATTCAATAACGATGTTTGATCCGATCGATACAAGTTAGTGCAACCAGTTCAATATTCGCATAACAGACAGAATTATTCTGTTTTATAGTTGCTTGTCGTGAACCTCGTTATCAAGCATAGACTATAAATTTGATTGTATCCATTCACCAAACTTATGATAGAAACAAATAATACATGATGTGATCTTGATATATATACGGTACAACGATTGCATGTACACAACAAGGCAATTACTCTCTTTATAAAAGTTTTGAAAGCGATAATTGACCTCAAACACTGACTTCGCATTGCGTGTTTAAATAGAAACCACTTAGCGCAGATTCGTAATTGCCATTCCTACATTTAATTTCAATCGGAAACTCGACGCATTGGTTTTCCTGCAATAAATCTTATTTACGTCAGGTCTGGAAACGATCGCATTCGTTATGAGTTGGGTCACGTCACACAGCAGCCCGTTATTAACTTCAATGTAAACATATTTGGTTAAGGCATTTGCGTTAGATGATACTTTTAATATTTTGGTTTTACAGAAAGATGAAAATGTCAATCCGTAGGAGATGCTAGTTGCTGAAAATTAACCTATGTTTTGTGGTTAGATGATACTTTTAATATTTTGGTTTTACAGAAAGATGAAAATGTCAATCCGTAGGAGATGCTAGTTGCTGAAAATTAACCTATGTTTAGTGGTTCATTAATTCAACCCCTATCCTATCGTTTGAATGATCTGCCTTGCATAGCAACATCGAGATATCATACAATATTACTATCTATTGACAAGTCTAAATTCCATGACCACGATATTACCAGAAGAGTAGCTATAAATGTATAACTACGTTATGCTTTTCCGCACCATCTACATCAAGCATCAAATAGATTCGCTTCATTTCAATTACATATTATACAAATATCATCGATTCCCACACAGTTTCGAGGCTGATTGGGAATCCCTGGACTTAGTCTGCTCATACACGACAACATTTTATTATCCATAGCGCGTTCTGATATTTGCCACAGCATGTATATACTCGTGACGGAAATCGGTACAATCCACAGAAATTTATCCATGCGTTTAGATTTTCGTTCATATTTGATAATAATGAAATATTGCATGATTAAGGTTCTAATGTCAAACTATCGCATCAAATATGTTTTGCATATCTTTCTGATAGGTCGCCGTGAATCTCACTTTTGTCAAAGTTTTAATATTTATCACACTTACGGTGCCATTATAATCTAATTATTGTAATTAACCGAAATTTGTTGGGTTGTGAACATTTCCGTATCATTGATAGCTGCCATTTTTAAGACTTTTTTGGAAAGTATGCGTTAATGCTCACTACTCAGATGTAAATATTGCATATGACAAATAATGAACCTTAGCGAAAATAATTAAATATGGCTCACAGGGCATCAGCACCTTACCACCCAATATAGTGTCATTATGGGGGATCCCCCCCAGGAGGAAGACCTGGCGGTCTAGTGCAGCTGGTTATCGTTAACATATGTAGCAGATGCATCAGCTCTACCAATAGATGCAAACCAAGACAATAGCACACCTGCGGAAGATGACCTAAATCCACTTACCCCGAATTGTTACGTAGGAGTTCACCCGCCTTAACAAAATGATTTTTAAAAAAGCCATCAGTTAGTAAGCAACCTTGAAACCAAGAAACCAAATGAAGTGCTCCAATGCATAAGGTAAGAACTTGTTGGAGGCCAACATATGCTTGCATCAGCTTCAATTTACTGTATATCAGGTCGATACGTTATGTTCCCGCATATGCATTCGCAGCGTTAGGTGGCATTAGGAAATATATGTATGCCATGATTAAACAAATTATAAGGTAAGTAAAATATTGCCAATTGGATAATAGTCCATGAATATGTGAAAATAATCGCAATGCTGTCCAAACTTAAGCCGCATGAGAGTTCATGGCCTACCGACATTCTATATATCAGACGCTAAACTGCTGAGTGTATTTGAAAAAAGCAACGAGAGTAAAATTATCTATGTAGCGCCTGCATTCAATTAGCGAAAGAGAACTGGCAATCGCATGATAACTACTCAAGCACTTAAAAGACTCTGGTGCTTTTCTCGCAGCTACAAGCATCATCAGAATGTCATTTCATGCAAAAGGAAGATTTGTAGAATGAAAAAGGGCTTTCCGCCAGTTGTCAGATTTGTATTCATACTGGGTGTAATTTGTCTGCATTACGTAAGCAAAGATTGGCAATAATCGTTTCAGCCGTCACGTTTGCATGGCTGGTCCAGTTAAACAGTAGATTAGAAAAACATCCATGAAATTTTCAAGAAGGTTGTCGATTTGCTAAGACATCTAACACGAGAATAAAACAAGAAACAAGGGAAGCAACTGGCAGTGTAAACAAGGCCAAAAATATGTACTGTATTTGAAATAAAAACCTTCAAGCGGTGAAGAGTCCAACTTATTTGGAAGTTGTTCAATGTAACTATCAGTTATGAGAGCGCAATGTGAGCCACATGTTGTTAGACACAATAATGTGTTCAAACATATAATATCTAGTTTGCCAACCTTCAACGTGAAATCTATAAGGCCGAATAAACTGATCAGCCAACGTCGGCAAAAGCAAACAGTATTATCGTTTATGTGTGTCAAGTAATGATGTAAGTGTCTTTCGGCAGATGGAGTTAGCCATTCAAGCATAACGGACCTTTGTTGCGGGATGCATCAACGGGGCGATCGTTTGTGCAACTGTGAATGTTAAAACCAAATGCACATTGTTCATATAATTACAAGACACTCGTTGTACATAAAGCTCGATTAATTGAGCGTTTTGTTAGATATGTGTATAAAACCTGCCTGATCTAGACATAAGTTCAAGTAGATGCACGTATATCAATTGAACAGCTATTAAAAGTGCGTTAATATGACAGGTATCCTACAATACGGAAAGAGGTATGAAATGCCATTTTTAAAATCGAACTCCAGATAAAAAGATCCACTTATTGCATATTTTGGCGATTAAATAAATACCATTCTTTTGAAAATCTACCGAAATGTCTTCATCATATAAATAATTTACGTCAAAAAGATGCATTCAGTGATCTGGTCAATCATAATATATCCTCTTACTGTTTGCCCTTTAAATGCCGGTGTCCTTTAATAGAAGATTCATTATTGTAATGTCAGCATGTCAGGTAATATCATTGTAATGGCCCTTCAGCACGCAATGGAAAAAGCTCTGACATTCTTTAGGTCGCGTGATATGTACATGCAAAACCCGTGATAATTGCCATTACCTACCGCCATTGTTGCATGTATCACATCAAGTAAGATAGAAAGGGGAATGAGATGATAGTCGTTACCAGTGTTTTTCTCAACTGATACACAGAGATCCTAGCCTACACATGAAAACCCTTTAATTATTAAAGCAGCTACTAATCGGGGATGTAGTTTTATATGGTGTGTGAGCTATATAACATATTATGCATGCCACACAATTGCTTGTATTCACTTATATTTACAATAATGTCCAATGAGCCCCCTACATATCTCCCAGACATTAGCAAGTTAGTAGGCATCAGGCAGCCTTGTCGAGGTCAATCAACAACGCATTCTCTGGTTGAGTTACTATACGACATGGAGCTCAATATTGCAACGCCTCCTTGTGCTCAAGAAATAAATCAAGGACAATTACTAACCATAGTCATCAATTTCGCTGGCAAAGTTGCACCTGGTGTAAACATCAAATAACGGGAGTTATGCTAATGTGTCCGACGGTCGATGATGGTGGTCTCACTATGAAGACATGCATATATGTATACACATATACAGATCAAAATATTTCTATATATGTAGATATGAACCAACATTTATATATATATATATATATATATATATATATATATATATATATATATATATATATATATATATATATATATATATATATATATGTATGTAAATATATATATATATATATATGTAAAAATATATATGTATATATATATATATATATAAATATATATAAATATATATCTCTATATATATATGTATTTGCATATTTATATATATGTCAAACTGTATACGTATATTTATATATAGATATACCCAAATATATGTTATTATGCATATATATATATGTATATATACATACATATATATATTTATATATATATGCTTATAAAGATATATATATATGAATATATATATACACATATATATATATAATATTTTGATAGACATACATCTATATATAAGAATATAAATATGTATAATCATATATATTTAAATATATACATGGATATATATATATATATATATATATATATATATATATATATATATAAATAGGTGTATATATATATACGTATATGAATACACATATATACATGAATATATATACATCTAAATTGATATATGCATATCTCTCTCTCTCTCTCTCTATATATATATATATATATAATATATTTACATACATACCTATATATATGTACATAAATATTTGTATATATTTATATATATATATATATATATATATTTATGCATATATATATGTGTATGCATATGCATATATATGAATTTATATATATAAATACAAAAAAAAATATATATGTATAAATATATATAAATATATATATATGCAATTTGTATATATATATATATATATATAAATATATATATTTATATGTACATATATATATTTGCATTAACTTTTACATGCATGTGTTTATGTAGAAAATATATCGATATATATATATATATATATATATACATTTGTTACACACACAAACACACATATGCATAAATATATATATATATATACATATATATATATGTAAAATATATGTATATATATATATATATATATATATATATATATATATATATATATATATATATATATATATATATATATATATATATATATATATATATATATATACTTGTATATGTATATATAAGTAAATCTGTATGCGTATATTTATATACAGATATACCCAAATATATGAAATTATGCATAAATTTATATAAATATACATGCATATATATATATATATATATATATATATATCTATAAAGATATAGATATGAATAAATATATGAATATAATATATATATATATATATATATTTTGATAATATATATATATATATAAATATATGTATTTATATGTAGATATATATAAATATATATATGTAATATGTTTATATATATATATATATATATATATATTATGTAGATATATATATTTGTATATACTTTTACATCCATGTGTTTACGTAGAAATATATCTACTATATATATATAGCTCTCTATATATATCATACTCTGTATACATTTCTACTCACATATATATGTATATATATATATCTGTATGTACTTTTATATGTGTTTCCGTAGAATATATAGATCTGGATATAGATACATATAGGGATATACCCATTCATATTTATATATATATATATATATATATATATATATATATATATAGATATATATATATCTATAGAGAGATAGAGTATATATATATATATATATATATCTATATATATATATATATATATATATATATATATATATATATCTATATATATATATATATATATATATATATATATATATATATATATATATATATATATATATATATATACGTATACGTATATACATATATATATATTTTGCAAAGTGGAGTTTTACTCAAAGCGGAACTACGTCATTCAAGTCAGGGAAATATCACTCTCGCGGTTATTAATTTACAATGAATCCTTAGTCGCAACGACCAGGCTGAGATATGAAGCTTGCTGAGCCTCAGAGCATATAATGCAATATGAATTGTTTTGCGGTTTTGCAGCGTAGTGCGTGTCAACACGCTTGCACGTTGTTTTGGTGTTGCTTCGGCTTGAATAAACATGTCATTGCTCACTTGTCGTGTACAATCTCCTCAACCTTCTCAGCAACTATTCGCACGGGTTATAGCTAATTTTACTCTATGAGCCAGTTATGTAACCAGATCATGACAGTATATGATCATCTTTGCTTGATTTTTGGGATTCAAGAGGCTGTTAATCCTGTCTAAAGACATTTTTCATTAGTTAAAATCACATTGAATCATGGGTATTCACTTAAGGCCGTCTTCAGCGTGTTCCGCTCCATTTCAAGCCTTTTTGGGAGTCAAAACATGAGAATCAGGCATTTTGTGATGAAATCTTATTAATATATAATCATGGTAATTTTTATTCAATCCAATTAAGATTGGATAAAATGATGATTAGCCAGAACTTACTCATACGTCTATCTTCGTTGGTTTGATTTGATAAAAAGACAGCAATGCGCAGTTTTAGCTGAGGTTAATTGAGCGAAACTGCTGAAATTTTGTTGCTGTTAAATTGATTTACAATATACAAAGAGATCCAAACAGATGCAGCAGACAAGTAAACGATTGTTCCGTGGATCATCATAAACCAATAATTGTAACAAATTGACAAATTATCTCATAGTTACCTCGACAAATAACCTCATATTTACCTCGACGTACCAGATACCAAGAAACCTCAATACGACAAAGGCACCGCAAGACGTAGATTGGCAAGTTTATGCAGAAGAGGAACCGCGTCGATGCCATCCTATTAATATTTTGTCCTAAATGTCCTACGTCAATGCTTAAAGAAGATAAATAATTGATCTACTCCCACCCCCGGGCTGCTTAATATATGGGTGTGACATACCCATGTTTTTACATCAGTCATTTTCAATAAGAGTTTTGACTTTATTCCATTATTTTTTGAACTGATAAGCTGATTGGCCACAGGGTTAGAATATACATTTCTCTTCCTAACCTGGGAGCAATGTAATTCATTGTAAAAGATATATGACAAACACTGGATACTAGCACCAAGTAACATAACGGCGTATATGATAGCATGTATAAGTGGCCAGTACTTCTTTCCCATGTGGCATTATGCTACATATGTTGCTGCGGCCGATGCGAGTAATGAAATAAATTCGAAATTCAATAACGCCACATATCCCTCCAAAGCATCCCCGACGCCCTTTCCTCACAATCTTTACACATGTGGCGGTATCTAATTAGTCTCGTTATCGAGATATGTACAGCATATAACCTGAATTACCTTTAAATGGCAATAGTCGATTGTTGTTCATTAGCTCGCTGCTTTCGTTTGTCTGTGCCAGTTGCAGTATATTTGCCTTGATAAGACATGTTTTTCCTCCTCATTCAATTCCATTGATAGGATATGAATAGCTAGTTAATGTCCAAATAGCCTATCACATTTTCTTGTGTTTGCTCCCTGCCCTCGCAGATTGATACCAATAATTTTAGATTTAACCTGATTAAGTTTTCGTTTTTCTTCTACTTAGATGAATGGTAAGGCAAAAGTACCGGCAATTAATCACGCGCATGTAATCAGTTATTCAAATTGTGTGTGTGTGTGTGTGTGTGTGTGTGTGTGTGTGTGTGTGTGTGTGTGTGTGTGTGCGGTTTATTGCTTAATTCACTGCGTTTTTCTTTCTAAAAACCGTAAACGTCAACTCTATCAAAACGTTATGACTTTATAAGACATCGAAGATATAGCTACTCATGTAAGCACCATAATTATCACCTAAAGGTTATCATTATAGTGATAATGCTTGCACAACGATGTAAATACAGTAGTAAGCATTTTAATTACTACGTGTTAATGAATAATGCCATTATGTGGTAAATAAAGGGTTTGGGTATCAGTTGTTGTGCCAAACACCAATTTGGTGACGGACGAAGCTTGAGATATTCCTTATGTGGTGTTGTTCCAATAGCCATTACAGCTATGAATGTATTGCCGTAATTCTGCTTATGCGGTTGCTTGCGGATAATGTGTAAGCGATCCAGATTCCACCGCGAAAAAGCAACCAATAGATAAAAGGACATTTCTGTAAGTAGGCATGTTCCGAGAAATTGTCAAAAAATGTCGCCTCAGAATATAAGCTCTTTGAAAAACGGGCAATATACAGGTTAAATTCCCTATGCTCTATATTTGTAAGGACTCAAGGTTAGTGCCCATATACTTCCGTTGCTTAAACACGATCGGCCTTCAGATAAAAATGAGTTGATGGAATGACCTTTGTTTAGAAGACTTCATAATGTGCATCCACGACACACCTTTGATTAAAATCTGCTGCAGGCACTAGATATTAACTAAGGCACTATGAGGAGATATATGTGGGCTTATTAGCGAATGAGTTTCTTATGTATTTCAGTCACGATATGTCTGTGTCATGAAAGCAGTAAACCTAGAACTATATCCATTACCTATGCATGTTAAACTTTAATATATAACATAAAATAACTTGGAGCACACTATATGTAATGACATACAGCCGAGAATACTATAAAACTGCTCGGCCATGTAAAGTAGTCCCATTTATGCTTTCCGATAAGTCTTTAACTCATAATGTATATGAACTTATACGAAATTACATACTCTGATTCTAGCATACCCATCAAGGGTCTAATAATAAAGGGCAAGTGTCTGTGTTTTGATGTAATTGATTCTTGTCTATTCTTGGCTATAAAATTTCAAGTATTTTTCGAGAGAATAAAGTCTAATCCTCAAAGAAATGCACCTTCGGTATTGAATGGAGTTGTTTTGTTCTAACCAATCTGTCTAATTACCTTAAATAGCCCAAATGCAATACGAAGCATTGCGCTGAACACATCAATTTAAAGAGAACTACAATTGATCACACCTTAGGCGTGGAATATTTCACAGGACTGACGCTATTATTCCGAATCTGTTGATTGCCCTACACCTCGGTGAAATAAGAGCATACTTAAGTGAAATGATGTGTGTTTGTGGGGCTAATTGATATCGGTTGTGCGCAAATATTAGCGCATTGGTCATCCAGCTGCTGGCGTCGCAATTATATGCATTATCAAAAGCATTGCTGCATTAGAGCCACCAGCGTTTAGTTGAGTTGGATATTACTGTTGAACATAACTTAAGCTTTTGTGCACGTTGTCGTTGCCTGCCTTGTAATTGTACACGTTAAGCGTTGTAACTTATTTTTTCATTATTGTAGTCTCATGTAGCACTTAAAGAGATGAAATGTATGGTAATATTATGTGATAATTGACATAATGTTCCCTTGTTCCATTCAGTTAGCATTCAACTTTAGACGTCCGCGAAATGTTCGCATTCTGTAATAATAACAGAGAGATACTTCAGGCAATATCATAAAAAAAATTCACATCTTATATTGCTGAGACAAAACGCAGACGACGCTCGATCAGCACAAATATTTGCCTGCCACAACAGCCCTGTAGCTTGCGCTGAAGACGTATAAATAAGTAGTGCAGTTAGGAATATCTTCCTGGTTGAATTTAACAGCTTTATTTATACCTTCGGAAGTGGGTAAGTACTGATGCTGCTAACATGACTCTGGTCTTTCAAATCAGAACTTACAACTTAAAACGATGTCGACGGAGATTCTATCATTTTGTTTAAGTCAATCTGACAGCTTTGATATTTGATGCATAGCATTGAAAAAGTGTGCTGTATTTTGAAAAGGGTCCTCATCGGATGAATATCTTACTCATCCTTTATAACAGGGAATATGATTGATGAACCACACATTATGAACCCAAGGCGAAACTATCAAAGAAAAGCAAATGTCTCAGCAACACTTTGTATTAAAGATTTGTAAAAGTTCTTTTGTCTCTCACATTGCACGATGGCATGATAGACGTTATTACGATCAGGTGTTGTTTAAATCTAATAATCATTGGTTCAACTTGTTGACCAGAGGTAATTTATTTTACGACAATCGATGGAAATACGCGAACGGTAACATTGCATACAAACATTTTTGGTATAAAAAAATATTAAGGGACTGGGTGACGTCATTTAACCCTTCAAATGTTTAAAGTAGATGGTGAGAGAAGTACATATCCCATAAAGCTTAATTAAACACTCCGTTTTACTATGGTGGAAGGCGTTAGTGTCTTGCAAGCGCTATTGCTTCGTTCAAAGGAATGTGTCTCTGGAGGTTTTTATATCGATATAATAGCCATGGCGGGCTAAATACAATGTTTTAGAGCGATAAAAGACCGGGCGTCGCATAGGCTTTTGCGAGAGTGAGAAAGCTTGACATTGAACTTCCATTTTAATTTAGCTACAAAGGTGGTTAAGTAATAGAGGATGGATAATATGCCTGTATAATGATAGACTCTATCGAATACCTACAGTCTAATACAACTTAAAATCCAGTAACGACGCCATCGACTGTAGCTCATCAGATGACCACCAATACAATTCACGGCATGTCCAATAATTGTTTCAGAGATTGTAATCATACAAACGGAAAAACATGGGCTTTTTCAACCCGCTGTTGTGACTGTTTATCAATAATTGTTGAACAATGCGTGGATTTTTGTGCTTTCAACGGATTGACTGGGATTTTTGTGTGGCTCCAGCAAGTGTACATTTGGAATAAATGGTGACAGTCATCTAAATAGAACAAAACATATACAGCCCAATCAGGATAGTTTGTTATGATGCTCATAAATGCGCAAAATCGTCTTAACATAATGTTTCGTGTATCAACTACCAAAACTTTATTGCATTCAAACAATAAAATAATCAATCGTGCCCACGCACACAAAGCAGTTTACGTATGCTGTTGTTACGATGTAGTTTTGAAAGCAACAAAATTTTGATGGATCAAATTCTGAGCGCTTAAAAGATCAGATAATGGTAATCGATCCTAATGCAATGTTAAACGATGCCCGCGAAGTTAAGAGACAATGGTAGCTGATATTTTGAATGGACGCGAGACAACTTTTCGAGGGTGCGCCTTGGCTAGGAGCATGAATATCTAGCATTATGTACACAGACACAACAATAAAGGGTGTGTCGCAATGAAATTCAATAACAAAGAGCTGCATGGTAGGAATTCAGTGATTACCTGTGACTAGAGGCGTTGGCTGTCTAATAGCACTAGAATATGAAAACGTAATAGTGTATAGTTTACAAAAATTGCTGTTGCAGATTCGGCGGATTTTCTAGGGATTTGTAGTTGCCTAGGATCTTTATCTATTATTGATAAAGGGTATATCAAATTACCGCATTCATTTATATATTCCCCGCCCACTTTTGTTCGCAAGAGTTGTGCAGCCATGGTGGTATTCAAACCGTATTTGTATCACAAAACCCGTCAACGGCAAATTGGCGATACAATATAGTTGAAAGCATTATGTGGTAAATGCGACTGAATGAGATATTCGACTCAACCAGGCGGATTTCTACTTAAATGAAGACAAAATGATTGGACACCAACCTCGACTGATTTCTCGCAAAGTGGTAAGTCCTACTGCATTGACAACTAATTCAGATGCTCATTAATGTGAATCGTTCTGGTTGTACATTCCTGTGGATAATGATTAGTAATAAAAAAACATTGATAAGCAACACATATGATTTAGAATTTAAAAAGCAAATTGGATGTGTCAGAATCTGTCAGAGAGACTGAGTGGCAAAGCTTTTATCAATATAATTCAATAAACGCAATGCAGCAGCCGTGAACGAAGGCAACATTATGTACATAAATATACACCTAATCGTTCATCGATGCAGCGAAATTTCTATCAAGGAATGTAAGACCTCTAGCAATTCAGGCGTAGTCACCATATCTTTTATGTGATATAAATATATTAGATAGAAATCAAAGGCAACCTTGGACGCTTGCAACCGGTATGCCTGATTTAAGTACAATGTAGAAATGACACCTTCAATATTTAACTTGAGAATGGTCTGTACAAATATCTATGGCGGTCTTCGTTTTGCAGGCTTGGTAATGGGAGAGCTATTTTGTTCCTATCCCTCAAAAGATTAAAGCACGTGGCAGCTACGACGAGGTAGATCTCTATTCTAACATCCGTTTGACGACTAATTAAGTGTTAAAATATTGAATTAACTGACTGTGTACTTAAGGCCCAACCACTATTCAATCAGCAATGATTGCACGCTCACATTCAGTGTCGTGAAACGAAGTCAGCCTAAATCTCAATAAAACGTTGCAAAACAAAGTGGTGGATTGCGATTTAGCGTCAAGTGTCAACCCATGGGACCACTAATTGCCAGCAGGAAGTTGTATAAATCTGTTTCATAGTGGGTAACCGATTGTAAACAGTACAGATAACTCGATACAGGGCCAACTAATTGTCACTCAACGTCCAAATGTCTTGGATGATCACTTTTGTCCATGTTTGTTGTGTAACGCGCCTCAAATACAATATGTCATGCAGTATGTTAATTCTTTGCATAGGGCCCGTTCAGTTCGCAGAAACTATTAGGCAATCACTTTAGCAAAACTAAACCATCATCGGACGAAATTGACCGTCATCCACAATTCAAAGACGATATGCACAGCATACCGCTGCTCAGTAAAGCCCTGTGTCTACAGAGATGTATTGCCAACTGACGACAAGACAAATGTTTCAATGTAATATTAGTCTCCATATCAAGCTGTACACTTGACCCTATCTATCATGAATCAACGTTTTGACACTGGAGGGCTTAGTGATACATGGATTGATTATAATTGTATCGGTGGTACTGCTGACGATTGTTGGTAGTCTGGTAAGTTCCCGGAGAATCGATATTTCAGACTGAGAAGCGTTCACTTGGCCTGAGGGCGATATACTATGACAGCAACATTCAGTTGACGGATGACGTATCAAATCAAAGTAATTCTTGTCTCCCAGAAATTGATTATGTTTAAAATTAAATAGATGCATAACATATATAGTTGCATTGAGCGCCTCTAATTGCAAATAACGAGGCGTTATGTGCCAATTTAACGCTATCATTATCAATGGTTTCATTACCTATTATAAACCGGTCATTTCTAACCACCAATGATCAACCAGAGCCTATGTGAATCATTATATAACACTCGTGGATTCCTCAATGCAAACCGCTTATCACAATTTATCGATTAAATCTGTAGTGAATCGAGCCTACATGGTCCAATAGTAAAAGACATGTTATCACTATACGGACCTATCTCTCTGCTCATCGACTGAGTTGCTTAGCAAATATCCTCATTTCTGAAGTCACTTTCATCAGTATTCACTGAACATAACCGTCTGTCCCCCAAGCAACAAAATGATGATGGTTCAAAACCGTACTCTCAATGAAGCTTTCTCAATTGCAGAATCTGCGAAACACGCTCGCTTTCTTAAATAAGATGTCTTATTGGGGCTTGGCTTACGGTCAATTTACAAATTACTGTGTCATATCATCCCGATTGGTGTCACTAGATAATAGTCTCGATGCTCTGCGTTTTTCGCGCCACTGCATCATCCGCGTCTTTGCATAACAATATTCCACAGTTGACTAAGGCAATTTCAATAATCGTCTCTTCGAAAATGTTTTGCTCAGTATGTATTCAGAGGTCTACAAAATGTACCTGTCATACCATCAATTGTCAGGTTATATTATGAGCTTTCGTTACTAATAATGGCATGTTTCAGTACCCAACATGTTTCATGACGTGAAGGGTTGATAACACCCTATATATATATCCTCAATTGACAATCCGCACATCCTGACTTGTTCTCGATTAAATTGCTACACACAGTTCATGCTCTATTCTTTACGATATTCTGTAACAATGAATGACTTACTGCTGTATTAACCAACGAATATTTCGTGTAGCACATGACACAAGTTAACGAAAGACCAAAAGAATGCCAACAAATGCCGAGACTATTGATATATTTCCATGTTTGCTTGTAGAATATCAACTGGGACCAACTTCTCATTGCTGTTAGCATCGCTGTGATAACATTTTTTTTTTTTGGGGGGGGGAGCAAAATTGAATAGTTACCAGATATATGCAACTGCAACGACTATTTTATGCATCTATAATATCACTCTGTATCTTTTAAGCATAATGCATTTCAAACCATTGAACCCTCGTACTTCTGACCTTTCTGGATGACGGCAATAAATAGGACATTTAGGTGCGGTATAGGATTCATTAAGGACTGTAAACATCCTTCGACAAATGCAGCGATCGATGCGGATCGTTACTATTCAACTGTTATCTATTTATCACCGAATCATCACCTAACAGCACCACGTGGACCTAATGCATGAACAAATATAGCATACAGGCTGTTTGCTTGGTATATCTGTGATTCACAAGGGGCACCAACTGAGGGCAATGCGCAGGCGAGATATGATAGCAAAGTGACCAAGCAGCTAGAATTGACCCTGTCGAAAGTGTGGAACGCGCGATAAACCAGGGGATAATGTACATTTTATCACAATGGTTGTAAAAAGCACGCTACATTCAATTTTGGCACTCCCAAGAACACCATATATATTTATACATATATATATATACATATATATGTATAAACATATATATATATATATATATATATATATATATATATATATATATATATATATATATATATATATATATATAAATATATACACATATATATTTATATATACATATATAAATATATCGATATATATGTACCTATATATATAGTGATATATATATGCATAAATTATATAAATATAATATAACAATATATATATATATATATATATATATATATATATATATATATATATATATATATAAATATATATATATATATATATATATATATATGCATATATTTACATACATGTTTGTTTGTATGCCTGTATGTATGTATATATGTATTATGTACGTATGTATGTATAGATGTATGTATTTAACATATATGTTTGTTTATGTAACTGTGTATAGCCCAGAACACTAGTTTTCTTAGAATGGATACCGAGCTGTCGCAAAATATTTGCTGATATATATGACGACAACCTGATTTGTGTGTTAATGATTTGACGCTGAGATATGCCAATGACTTAAATTGCCCCTCGATCAACTTTGTTGTCCTCATACTCGTTTTCGTTTACAAGACCTGAATAATAGTAAATGTAGAAATCACAAATCAACCTGTCTTTTGTTTGATCGTTGCTTTCGTAGGCTGATTCCAATATATCAAGTCGTCACTTTACGAGCCTCAATAGTCGGAATTATCGGAATATTGGGCTTTATATGACCTGAAAGTAGATATTGTTTAAACATGCTTTGATATAAGCAAATCAATGATTACGTATAACACTAATTAGTTCCGTCACTGAGTCGTTTATATAAAAGTTAGCGGGCTTAATCAATGCATGCAATATGGTTAGCATATTCAAGGTTTGTCAATCAATTATATGGTCATATATGCAATGTTACTTAATCCCGTGACATCGCAACTAGCATATACCAAGTTAATATGTGGCATATTAACGTGTTTTATACTTACGGTTGGGTCGGAAATAGTACAACGACGATGACCCACAATTAATGCAAAAAGAATTTTGAGAGTTCTCCTCGCATGGCGTGGATGTTTTGTAAATGCTTGAGGATGAAGCTCTATCGGAAGAAATGTGAAAGTTAAAAGTTACACTATTTGCACTTAAGTAAATCAAGACCGGAAGGTTACACTAAAGCATAATTACTTTGCAGCAGATCAGTTAAAGCCAAACCATCGGCAGTACATGCACAATCAAAGGATGGTCACGCGATCTGTCGGCATAGTAACATGGCCAATCTGAGCGATAAATCAGTATAAGGCACCACCAGTTATTATTGCCAACCTTTCAGACATAGATAAATACGAATGATATGTATGTGCGAGACCCCCTGTACGTAAGTCAGACAAACATGCAGTTATCATATTAATATGTAGTAGTACCTAGAGAATAGAGGCAAGCTCGATTCAAAACAGGTATTAACTGCTCTACGCATTAGTCATTAGGCAGGTTGTCAGCGGACAGTAATCTAGCAAAAAGTATCGAGATACAGTGTTTCGAGTTAACGATGAAGAAAACAGGGTCTTATTTGACACAGAGGTAGCCTGCACATTCACCAGTATTTATAGAAGTTGGAATCGTTTGTCATTAATTATATAACGCGTTGGGTTAACAGCACCCTCAACTAAAATACGAGAAAACGCATGATTGCATTTGAAAACAAATATCTCCGTTGTGATGTATATCATAATTGACTTGAACACGAATAATAGAAGCCACATCATTCAATTCTCACAACGAGTTAATTAAGCAAAATCGCATATCGTTACACATTTGTTAATACATTTTATAAATTGAATATGTAACAACCTCAAACTATTAACTGAAAAGTTGTTAGTTCTACCCACACGGAAAATTTATGGCGCCCATTAACGTGAATGTGTTTCGGTAGTAAGACCTTATGTATCAATACCGAGAAAAAATATCGTATAACACATTTAATCCACTCCACTGCTTAGATTAAATAGTGTTATACTCTCTAATCATACGTTCTAGACTTGGTTTGCAAGAATCCAGGATCCGACTGAACCTAAGGCAGCGAATGCCTTCGTCCTTGGAAGATAATTATACTGATGGAGAAAAAAGACGAAGCTTTTATGATGAAAGGTAAATCGTCAATACTGACAGGCCACAGCAAATGACAGAGCAAGTATAAAAACCAGGCACCTGACCTAGATATAATCCAACCACGGCGCCTGAGCTAGTCATGGAAATATCACCACCGCTCAATATAATATAAAATCATACAGTCCGTCTGAAAGGAACCGTTGGAGATGACTGGAGATGTGCTAACGCTTTGCCAACTTTTGTAGTTGTCATGCGTCACCAACAAGCTAACTATCGGTCGGTCGGCTTTACATTGTTAGAAAGTCATATGACTAAATCATACGGAAAAGAAAAACTAGTTATACAGAAGCAACCTTATGAACAATGCGTAACATTTTTAAACAAACGGTATTTCCTCAACAAATCTTTACAAATCCTAGAGGGGGTTATAAAAAACGCAGACACCTGGAATCCTGCCAGTGAGTTGTATTCAGTTCTCAATCCGAGGTAAGATAACTAATTTTCTGCTCATGACATACGTCGTGGAGCACTTGTATAGGTAACAAATGGCTATCTGTCCAAAAAGATGAGCATTGTTATAGAATCCCATTGGGCAGAATCCCACTGGGCAAGCGTTACAGGCTATGCCCGTCAATGTCGCCCGCTTGCTTCGTTCTCTCCTGATGTACGTTGTACGTTTAACATTAATGTACTGTCAACATTATGTTGACTATATTGCCGATGACACAAAACTTTCATCGACAGTCATTTGTAGAAACCAGACTCATAACTCGTCAAACAACATGCATAACGCATCACATCGGGTGAATGATTGGCGTATGTGTTACTCTATTGCAAATGCCAACTGGGAATTAAAGTTCTTGAGAATCGGAGTGCTCTCTGATTCTGGTTCCTTATTAGGTTAAAATCAAGTGGCAACATTAGAAGAGGAACCCGATAAATGAAGGGGTATAACCCTGGCACTTTGATCATAATTGATTTGCGTTGTGTTGAACATCCGAGGACATCTTTTGTTTTTCATACACAATATATAATCCGGTTTATGACCAATTCTTTCGATGTCAACGTCCCTAATACAATGCGCCAATCAAGTTTTCAGTGACGGCGCTTGCATTGACGCATGGTGAGTACCAGTTTTAACATCAGACACTTTCATTAATTATTGTCATTTATCTTTAATTAACTAGCCGATGTATAATCATGCAACTATTGCGAATAATAATCATATGTTTAAAGTTAATCGCATTACAAACGAACATCTATTTCTAGGCAATATGTAAATTCTATGCATTAGATCCACACAGTTTTCTGTATTTATATGACATCAGTTATTCCGAACCTAACGATCATGAGACGACAATTATCGGTGAGCTTACACAGAAGCACCCATTATCAAAATGCCCAGTGTGATGCAATGCCGTATGACAGCAAGACAAATATATAACTTGCAACATAAGTCTCTGGATCCAATAGAAAATGTATTGACGTCAATTAATACTAAAGACACCTCTGAGTCAGCGGGTGGAAATTCGGGTACAAAATTGGCTTCTGAGGCCACGAATGCCCCCCTGGCCCGTCCTTACGCGAATCCTTCATTCAAAATTCAAACCAACAGGACAACCACCATTATCGAAGGTTGCAGCATAGTGATATCATTATTCGGCAGTTTTATGAATTCCTCAGGTAAAAATAGCTAGTTTTGTTGTGGTTATATTTGAATGCAGTGTGGAACGTTAAATCCATTACCTTATTAATTTGGGAATAAGAGCACCAATATTACGTAACACTCCGTTCGCAATGCTCACAAAATATGAGAGCGTTATTGGGTCGTCGGTACGATTTTGCCATTGCCCTCCCCATGATGCATAAATACGCACATCTTCAATCGCGCTTCATATATTGTGTATTCCATTGTATTAAAATGGTTGGTTAAAACACATCGGATGAAACTAAATCTAATGCGAAATTTCCTTAAGATATGCATTGCAATTGAAATATTGCTTCTTTAGTCAAGCTAAAATATACGACCCGCACTTCTCAGTGGCAGAACCATATATCATATCGATATGTTAGCACGTTTGTGTACTGAGTGATAAATGGCTTGATTATAATTATAGGCGTAGTGTTACTGACGATAATGGATAGCCGTGAACCCAATCGATTCATTTTACGGACGGATTGATGTTTACTTGTTCTGGCGTAGATGCATGATGGCGGCAACCTTTCACTTATAAATGGTGGGCGAAAAGAGAGTAATCATTACCGCCAATGGAGAGACGAAAATACATTTATTATATGTCTGCTCATGTAAATGCGTTGAATAACCCTGTGGTTTAGTTATTATGTTTAATCTGCACCTTAAACGTGGTCTTTATCAAAGCTACTTTTGCTCCGCAGGTTGATTCACTTCCTACATCCTGATCCAGTGGAACAAAACAGCAGCAACTGTGGCACAGCAGCAGTTAATATAACTCGTAAATTTCTAGAATGGAATTCTAAAATTACTGTATGGCTATTGGTAGAATTCCAGCTAACAGGAGGCTTTTAACAAACAAGACCTAGTCAATACAATCCCCTTGGACCGGGGAACTGCATTTCGTGAGCTGCATAATGCATCAGCCTCGAGTTAAAGATGATATTCGAACAAGATCGAGCAGGTATAAGATCTGGCCATTTTATATTTTCGTAATTCCGAGCATATCTCGTTTGCGCAGTCGATTTTAGTTCACGAAGTGGTGGCCTGGTCATAAATTATATTGACTGGACTACCAAAGACACACAACTGCACATGCAAATGTAAAACATAACGAGTTTCAGGTGTAACTTTTTGTTGTATATTCTTGAGTAATATTTAGATTACAGATAAGACATGCCAAGCTGATTAATAAAACTGCCACCAGCAGTTAGTCCTTGCTGCTTTAAAAGATAATCATATTTTGTGAAGCTTGACGGAAAATGAATTAATCAATTTTTTTCTGGGGCATAATAACTGAGATTAAATTTATAAAGTCGTGACTGCAACTTTGCAAGGGGAAAATGAAATAGAACGTTGATTCATTTAATAGATTCAAGAGAACAGCTGATATTGCAACGATAACAAACGAGAACAATGGTGAATACTGGAAAACAGTGCCTAAATATCGAAACTCACTTGACAATTTGCAACTACAGACACACACACACACACACACACACACACACACACACACACACACACACACACACACACACACACACAAACACACACACACACATACACACACACACACACACACACACAAACAAACACACATATATATATATACATATATATATATATATATATATATATATAAATATATATATGTATATATATGTATAAATCTATAATATGTATATATAATATTATATATATAATATATACATACATATATATATATGTATATATATGCATATATATATATTGATATATATATAATGATATATATATATATTTGTATATATATTTATTTTTATATATATTTGTATATACATATATATATATGATATGAATATATATATATATATATATATATATATATATATATATATATATATATATATATATATATATATATATATATATATATATATATCTATATATATATATATATATATATATGTATATATATATATATATATATGTAAATATATATATATCTAACCCTCTTTTAAAGCTTTCTCGCAATCAATTATGACATCATTCAAATATTGATTTGTTTGACTTGGATATCTATGGTTGATTTTTCGCAGTACGCATTTATATTGGTTTAGCTAAGGACCCCAAGTCGGTTCACAGGGACCATAAGCAACTTTTCAAGGCAGTTATTTACTCCCAATTTCACAAGCACATGATATTCGACCGGTTTTGAAGACGATATTTTGTTTATGTGATTAGTAATCGATGACATGAAACACATCACATATATTCAGTGTCTGTGTCATATGTCGAGCGGGGCACGGCATGCTTTCTTACCTGCCCTTACCGTCGTGCGGCACCATTTTTATTCAAGAGTTTAAATCAATAACATAAGCAAATATGTTATATATTTACCTGATGTATAGGAATTACTGCCATACGGATACATGTGCACTTCACAAACACATGCACACACACAAATAGACCTAACAAACGCGAACACCCACGTACGCAGATGTATAAGAACATGCATCTGCCACGCTACATGACGATATCGCTTTTCATTCCTTACTCCTGGTATAATCATCACAACGCCGCCTCTTCTAATCTCTAGGTGCCAATTTTAGTCGACAATGTGCCTATTACGGTCTGTTTTTCAAGTTTCGTCAATAATGTGCAATCGCGAATACACATAATAAGCGTACGGCTTTTTCTAGACTTAATGGACAGCAGGGTCACCACATACAAGAAATAGTATACAATTCAAAACATATCTTGAAAACACAACTCGGCGGACAAAGATTCACCATGCAACTGCGCGGAATGATAATGTGATAATAGCAATATATGCTGTGATATGAACCTCGGATTGGCACATAACTAATTTCCATTGCAGTTTGAGAGGCGGGGATTTTGTGCAATTATATATTGAAAAGAGAGCAGTGACTGCATTGTTATCAGATCCGACCTCTATAATCAGTTGTGTACGTAAGAGACAAATGGCTTATGCCCTGTACTTGACAACACAAGGTTGGCTGCATGGAAAATTATTATGTCGCAACCAACCATGCTTCACCCACCATTTAATCAGGAACATATTGACCTTTTCCATTGGATAGTCGTCATGTTTGTGGCGCGCAATGTTGACGCGATAAAAGCTGTTGGCTATTGTTAACCGAATGAGGCTTTTATTGCAGTCAAGACGTTGCGTTTGACTAATCGCCTTTGGCGCAAAATATGTACCCTTGGTGATATATAATGTCGGGACATTGAGATATTAGGGTTAATATTGTCAACGAGATGTAACTAGTTTTGTTGAGTCTCGAAAGAGTAATGAGGAGCGCAAGGTCGATTTACAATTATTGATAGGTTACTCACCTCGTAAACAGCAATACAAATGCTAGCTGTATTTATGCGGAAAAAGCGCTGAGCCGCAATACCATTGACTGCGCAGTACGTTCTCAAGGAGTCAATAGATTCGTATAAAACTTTGCCTATATATTGAATTCTGATTGATGTTGCTGCTTTGCATATTTGTTCCGAATCAGATTAATGTATCAACATTAATATAAAACGTTTTTTTTCTATTCGTCGCTACAATATGAACTACAGTAGCTAAACTATATTCCCATATGCAGGGTCACATTCGTCTCAATCATCAACCTGGTGGCTACGTGTGTGCTGTAGCTCCCTAGCGTAGCTCTGGAATGGCAGTTCATATATAGTGCATTTTATATATTGGTGAATTATTATGGCCTACAAATGACGCACAGCGATGGCTCTATGATATGATCAAGCTAGCGCCTAAATGTAAAGTCGATAAGAGATTGTAGAAAATAAATCACGCTCAATGCGAAAGTAACGCCCGTGATCCATTTCTGTAGAAACGCCATCGCCTTCCTCCGAGACATAGCATCGTTATCGATTTTGTGGCCGATATCTGCTTTTATTACAATTCATTGGCGTCTGAACTTAACCACCAGTTAAAAAATAATCACTTATGTTTTTAGACCGGTGGGTCATCTTACCTGTCCTTACGGTCAAATGCTGCATTTTGTTTTGACTATGTCTTTTAGAGGGACAATGTGCCGAACAATCGCTGCTATAGATAGAACGATGACATATAATGACTAAACATACATTCATCGACATGGAAGATGAACCACTGCAGTTGGCTCACTTCTGAATGTGCGTGATAATGCTAGCTTTCAGCTCAAGGGAGCTTGATGGTTAGCTTTAATATCTCTGCGTCTAATTATTCATAACCCATGTAATTTACCACATTATTGTAATCATTGCTACGCACACTTAAAGCACAGTTATAGTGTACCATAAGGAGGTGGCACAACAAAGTCAATATCTGTAAAATCGTAACCAAGGTTGACGACTGAACAAACCCTGCCAGTTCACAAATCAATATGTATGTAGATGGTGATTAGGCAGAAATGTTTATGAAGCTCAACGATATTGTTCTGTCTGTTTTACTGAAGAAGATGTATTTTGTCGTGAACTCATTGAATAAGAATTATACACCCCGATAGCAGCGTTGAGCACGAGAATCACATAAAATTGATAATAGCATCATAGTCATTTCATGTGCAACCAATTCATTTCAAACAGTAAAAATTAAACGTAAGGAAAGTCACTCTCTGGCATTAGTGATTACAATAGAAACCATACCAATTAATCCCCTTGTAACATACCGCCCATATACCTATCTTTTAATTTCAGGGGGTAGGTGTGCAGGAGTAACTAGCCGCTCTGACAACCAAGCCTACGGATCCTAAACAGCCCTCAGATGAATAATTTAGAATGAAAATGGAAAGATATATTTTCATTACTTGGGTTAAGCAGCCTATCTATTCGGCAATTAGATTTTTGTTCGTAAATACCTTTTCAATATGTATTAGTACATCATTTGGTATGTAGATGAATGAGCATAAATAGGTAAGGCTAGTCAATTCAGGGGAACGGGATGGTTGAAAGAGGAAAATTGACATGATGAGTACAATATAATATAATGCACACTGCTTAGAAAAATGCATACAACCTACCCCCGCATTTGACAAAGGGCGGATTTGTTGATACATTATAATGTGTACATAGATAATCGATTATTGATTTGATTTTATGTAGGCTACTATGTAGCAAGTTCAAGGCAAACAAAAGAGGTGAATGATTATACTCGTCTGTAGCCGGCATTTTGTCATACACATCCTAAGACAAATATACTCCAAGTTCGATCCAAATAAGTCACGCCAATATTTTACCTTCATTTAACCATGAATCCAAAGTTGATCCGCTGATCAATTTGTTGGTGCATAGATCTCAATGTTCGACCTACGGCTCAGTGGAATCGGTTTTGAAGCCTGTATAGGCCAACGGATGTGCCACAAGTTGCCGATGGTTCTTCAGTTGTGCAAGCATCACAATTGTTCCCATCAATCACCATCTCAATGTCATCTTTAAGTTGAAAGTGATGTAATATCAGAGTATGTAACTTGGTTACCTATGGTTCTTCAGCACACACAGCGCCGGCGGGAGTTTACTTGAATTAGACAAGCACAGAGTGAGTTCGCTGCCATCTATCACGTAACTGTCACTCTTTTTTGCACTTATTTTAGGGCCTTGGGTAACGATCAATTACAGCGTTTTTCGGCGTGCTCTAACAATTTCCCTGTTAATTTGATCAATATTGATGCCTTCTGGGAATGTTAACTGCTGTTAATGGACAAAGCTACTCTGTAAAGTGCGGCAGTTGATAAAATAATGACCATATTGCCACTTTGACCTTACCTAATCCCCGCCGTTATCTATGCTAATCCACACCGTGAAACAAAATGGTTTTTGCTGCCGTTATAGCTAGGCAAGGGAAACATGTGTCACCCTGGTGTCATAACATGCATTTTTTCCCTTGAACGCCGCAATATTGCATACTGAAACGCACAGCAGCAGATTTCTCTTAATAGCTGCACATGTTGTCCCATTATCAACATGCGAAATGCAGTTTAGGAGGAGTTATATGTATATATATATATAAATATATATAGATATATATATATATATAGAGAGATATAGAGAGATAGAGATAGAGAGAGAGATATAGAGAGAGAGATATAGAGAGATATAGAGATAGAGAGATATATATATATCTATATATATATATTATCTATATATAGAGAGATGATATTTATATATATTTATTTACAGACACATATATATATATAGTATATATATAAATATGTATAAATATATATATATATATATATATATATCTATATATATATATATATATATATATATATATATATCTCTATATATATCTCTATATATATATATATATATATATATATATATATATATATATATGCATCTCACTGACAATTTGCCCTAACCTACTTAAACTGCAGACGTCAAAAGCAATCGAAATGATGATCCGATGCAGCTGTAAAAGCGGAAATGGACAGTTATGTTATAGTTATCTTCATAATAATGGCGAAGCAGTCGTCGGATTTATTATAAGTTTAATGTAATGCGTGATGCAATCGCTTTCAATATATTCAGTGAAGACCACTCTCCTGTTATAATGAATGCATAGTTCGATTATATCATTCCGTAAATTTGTCTTGACTTCAATCTGAATAGAATTGTTTTGACCGAAGCAGACGCACCGTGTTGAGCAAAACTTTCCGGTATACATAGTAAACATGAACCGGTAAAGCATTAAACCCATGACATTGCAGAAGGTGCACATCATTTATTTGCAAAATAGTCATTGTTACCAAAATTATTAAAACCTGACACCACTTAGTGTGACAGTGTGACAGTATGTATCGTGTATGGCGGTTTTACATTCGATAAAAAGTCTAACATCGAAATGCCTATAAGGAATTTAGGATATCAATTAGTTGGTTCAACCTATAGCTCTAAATATGCTTTTCTGTCAACGTGTTATGTTGAAAATGTTACAAAAATATTGAAAAACATTGAAGCAACATTAGTACACTTTAGTGTGTACAAAATTTCTTCTATCAAAGGAGAATATGCAATTGCATTGCAGTCTCATGGGTATCTGAAGCTGATGAACAACAAGCTGCGGTGTAAAACAATAAATAGGTGCAACATCGACAAATACGGATAAAATTGCTGCTATTCGTTTGCGTCACGACGTTATCGTCATTCTGGGTTGTACTAGGTTAATTAATTTTTCAGACATGCACTCGGAAGTGTGGCCCGCTTCAAAGTGACAGGCGCAGTGTAAAATGAACCATTCCCCGAGGTTGGGAAATTAAGATCTGGAGTGTTGTTTATTGGACGCATTATTTTTATAATACCGCTCGAGCCGCTGCTGTGTTGTTACTGCGGTTCCCCTAAGCGACTCGTATATTTCCCCACATTATTACCGCCACACACATGTAAGTTGATTTCGCATTTGCTATCTATGAACATGCATTTTTGCGCTCACAGCAGACCAAATTTGTAAAGAAACGTCGTCGACGGGCTTTATACACGAAAACGCATCGATGAACTATACAAGTGCAGCATTGACAGATGGGGCAACTCAGTTTAATCACACACACGGGAGCTCAATTGTTTGCAATGAAACATAATGCATGTTTGCTTGATACATTGGCATTTATAGAAATACACTGGCAAACGTCAGCATGTACTTTCAGCCTAGGCCAATAACAGTAGTTTTTACGACTAGGCTTTGTAAGAATTGCAGTGAATTTAACACTGCGGGTGTCCACTGCAAGGGAGTACGTCGTCCTCAGAAGTTGTTTTACATACCTTGTTGATATCATCTAAGGGACGAGTAGCCAATCACCGTGCAAAACCATAGGATTGAACCCACACCCTGTGAGCTAAAGGTCGAGTCATCTTAGCAACCACGGGGACCGACTGCCCCTGGGTCTAATACTTGCATACATTTTACAATATCGCTGCATATTAACCATAAACTTCCTTCATGAAGCTAATCCTACAAATAGTTTTATATAAAAAGAAAAACTATGTTTGGGTATTGTAATGCCAACTATCAATTGGAGGCCCCTTCTTTCAGCATTTCATAGCGAAATCTGCCGCAGATATGCTTCCAAATTGCAGGATCCAAATTTTCAGAAGTACACAGTAGGTAGGTTTTTTTTTCGTACAATAAACCGTAATGGATAGAGAACTTATCTTTTGTCTGTATATAATCGGCATATTTACGAGTACGAGACATTCATATGACATGTCAATTCAACAATAAACTGAATGGCATTAAATCAAATTTTGTAATACAAGAAGGCGGGAAACATAAGACTACGACAGTTGGTCGTCGGTTCATCAAGAGGTCGCATTGCTAAGAAGGTATGAATAATGTACATGTGTGCGATAGCGTCCGGGGGGAATGTGGTTATGTAACATTGAGCGAGGGCATTTATATAGATATCAATACATATATATCGGTGTGTGAACAAGATAATATATACCTATATGTATATATATATAATTATATATATATATATATATATATATATATATATATATCTCAATATATATATATATATATATATATATATATATATATATATATATATATATATATATATATATATATACATATACATATATATATGAACATAAATATATACACACATATATATATATATATACATATATATATATATAAATATATATATATATATATGGACCATTTGATGAGCGCCTTTAACTAGTGTGATGTAGTTCGTCATTGTTTCTTACACCTGCTGGTGTCTGGTTCGCGTTCGCATATAGCATTGGTGCTTGTGATGCTGACTTCATGAGATCGATCACTCATCATTGAGCATCTGGAGTATGAATGAGGTCCTACAACTTAGCATGTGTTGTTTTGATTATGCAACGCGTCTTTAGTACATTGCAAGACGCATTATACTGCTGGTATCGTTATCTGTGTGTATGCAGGTGCGAATATTAACCTCGCTTGATCGCAAGTCTTCATGTATTATTTGTACATCGTGATATAACCGACATACTTCATATAACTGTATTTCATGATAAATATGCCAAACCGGACGCTTGAAAGCTTCCACTTTGGATATGATCGGAGATAGCGTAGCTCGAGGATGTTTGAGGCTATGAGTAAACTCCGCATTGCAATTAAAAGAATAGCTAGCCTTCAAAGGGGTAATAGTTAGCTGCTTAACCTACCCCTTCTACCACCCCAGCTGACGGTATTCGGTCCTGTTATAGTTATCTTGCGTTAACTCTACCATTCGCATCTATGATAACTTAGTGTTAAACTGCAACGCGATGCACGAGTAAGAGGAAAATATACGAACAGCGTGACAACAATGCATATAGCGGCAAGGGCAGAAGAGCAGCACATCGCGTGTTATTTTGCTTCGTCACATGTTCGCTGTTGTGTCTTCTTCTTTTACTAACTGATGGTTTGCGTCAGACATTTATGTGGGACATGGAAGATTGTCACGCAGCGAAGATTTGGTGTTGCACAATCAGGCAAATGCCGTCATATACAGAGTATGCAATCCCAAGTTACCGTTTTTCCTGTTCTGTGCAGTATAAAGAAGGGTTTGATTATCTACCCCTTGCAAAAAATATGGCATAGTGATACTTTTTGCAAATCGCATCGATGATTTCGCTTCAAAAATGCTCGCAGGTAGTCAAAAAACGACAAGCTTCTCAGTGAGTTGGGGGATCCATTTCGAAGCATGACAGGGAGTGCAGAAAGCGACGACGATTATAAAATTCAATCGAATGATATCATTCGCACTTATTCTTAATGCAAGAATGGCTGGGTTGAAGTCAACATGCTTCTAAAGAAACCGACAACAGCCGCACTGCGTCAACCATCGAATAAATTGCAGCAAAATGTGCTAAAATACGGATGGTGTATAATATATCAGATAACAATAAACATATAATACACACATCTTTTTGCATCAGATTTACTCATAACCACGTACGCCTACAAGCCGTAAACTACCGTTTAATGTTGAATACGTTTACCTTGTTGACGACGTGTCATTGCATGTATGGTGAGCACCAAGGGGATTATATATAGTATGCATCATCACCATTATTGTAGAGACTGACATTTAAATACCAATATTCTCGGCCTATTATAGCTGTGCGAATACGAAAACTGCTGCATGCATTTGTGAAAATGGATAATATCTGACCTGCAGAATATTGAATATGAAAATACTGTCTGTCCAAATTCGCATTAATGGTGGGCATTGATAGACAGTGACATCTGATGATTTTTTTTTATATTAGATGGATCCGCGATGCTTCAGCATGTTTTATTGCTATCTATTTTGGGTCGTCATGCTGTGATCATCTATTTTACCCAGGTTTTATTGCTAATCGTGGAAGCATTCATTATTTAAAGGTGCAATTTAAGAACTCTAACGTCAGTCGAAAAAGTGAGCCAGAAATAATGGCTATGTTAGATATATGATATTTGCCTCTGTAGCTGGCAGATAGAGTCCCCACAAAGCAGCATTTTGTAGTAAACATACGCTCACTAAATAAAATGTAAGATGAAGGCAAGCATATAACACCAATAGTTGAAAACAAATAGACCTGCAGTTATTCAGATTACTGTTAATACCGACAGCCTATGCACCTAATTCCTAGTAGTATAGGTAACGGCGGGGCTGGCGCACCGCCTTACCTATACTACAGTAGTCTCTAACTGGGTACCAGCCACCGGGGCAAATTTGGTTACCTGCAGGGATGGGTGATGGATGTTCCTGAGTCCTACCGCCCAGCCGTAGACATGATGATCTTCCAGAAAGCCGTATGCCCAACTTTTCAATACTTTTACAAGTAGATATGGCTCCAGTACTTAGAAAATGAGACACGCATTATGCAATACCTCTGGTCACAAAGAATTCCTGGTTGACACTTTCCAATGGCTTCAAGGAATTAAGACAGGATATAGGAAAACATTTATGTAAAAAGTCATCAGCCCTCAAGATTGACATATAAAATATATATATATATATATATATATATATATATATATATATATATATATATATATATATATATATATATATATATATATATATATATATATATATATATATATATATATATATATATATATATATATATATATATATATATATATATATAACTTGGCGAATGTATCGATGAGCCTTGCATACGTTTCCACGCATCGTGTTTGCTACAACACGCTTAACGCCGTACACAGCCACGCCATCTGCTATCCTCTGTGTACGGACACGAACTCTCTGGTGTTTGAAATCCAGACACGGAACGGTCACAAAATTGGAGACGATGATCGGTCAGTTATGTGGGACAGATAACCATGAGCTGCATCCTACGCTAAGCTGCATCAAACGAGCTTGCCAGGTGTATGGTGTGAGGATTCCGTGGGTATCCCCATGCACATCGTGATATTCTATGTACATCGATTCTACGATTTGAGATTTAATAAAGTAACTTGGATCAGTTTTGGCCATTGTCGAGCTTTGTACACGACTTTATTACTGATACGCCTTCTCAAAATCCCCAAGGTAGCAATGTACTGTGTTCATGGCGACATAAACATACCCTAATATTCTTCAAGCGAACGTGGTCGATGAGTGTCTGAAGTTTATAACCTTCATCATTATTTTAAAACGTACATGACCAAAAGTAAAAGCTGTCATGCTGACAAATCAAGCGTTGGTTGTTTAGCGGAGAAAACGTCTGGATTATCGTTCCAACAGTAGCTTTAAATTATCGAAAATATAATTTTGTTTGGGGACAATTGTCCCATTACGGTGATTGTAACTGCCATGCTTTTGAAAGAGTGCGTAGACTATTGTCAGTTTACAATGTTATAAATGCACTTCTGCCCACCAGTTACCGTTAAACAATGAGTTGTAGTCAATGATGCACTGGTGATGGTTATCAAATCGGGTTTGATGTTGCAAAATAAAGCTTCGTATGTGTACCTTAAAGAGCGTATAATCAATCGCAGTTTTATAATTCATATATTAGTAGCCGGATTAGGCTGCTTTATCGTTAACCATATACAAAGAAAAAGGCCGAGGCGCAGTATTCCAAGATCAAATATATAACTATAGAGTATTGTTCGCAATCTCGCAAACCAACCTGTAACTGCCTTACGACACGATAGCATGACAATGTCGTGGTTCCCATTCCTCATTCTTCTGACACTCTAAAACTTCATCGATGGTTTATCACCACAATTTTTATTCCACCAACAGCTAATTTGGATTTAAAGAAAACGACTGGCAGCGCGTTATTAGATTTGCACTGCCAGGTGTTGTCAATGACAGCGCTTTAAAGCTGTCAATATAATTATGCCGCTCTAACGGCCGAAATGAAGATAAATAGGTTCGGAGCAATAAACAATCTCAGTCATATACATGGAGAGTATTGGCAGTCAGCCATCATCGTGCAGCATTATCCCGGTAAAATTGACTAACAACGTCGCCTATCTATCAACGTATACAACATGCGCTATTAGGCAGAGACACATGAGTATTGTTAAGACAATGCTCCAGAACATGACGTTAAGCACGGAATGAGTTGTGCGAGCTAATATTCTTCACGTATTTGATAGATGTTTTCGTACGTGGAATAAGTGTATAGAAGCTGTACTAGTTTTCACACCCTGCCTCAGTATCATCAGTGCGATCCTTCCGTATGTACTGTTTCTTCATGGTCAGTCCCGATTCGCAGCTGTTAAACACGCTGTAAGTGAAAGTGCTGCGAATTAGTTTTGTATTTGCCAACTGGGCAGGTTCACATATGGCGTATTATAGTATGAATCAACAGCATCAATATTTCTAATGGCTTGTCGAATCTGAGTGTTCACGTATCCGTTTAATATGCTGAAATACATTGCAAGTTCTTAATCATTTTCATATTTAGAAGATGAATATTTTTAGATTAATTATGAGCACTGTGAGCCTTTTGTTGCCTAATGAATTTTCTGAATGTTGTTCAGGTGCTTGGTAGGTAAAATCTATTGCTGTTTAATCCGCGGTGACGAATACAGAATCAGAGTTATGTATAACGAATCTATATATATGGTATGTGGGTGTCTTTACTGTCAACTCTCACGTTTCATATTGTCGTGCGCATTTCACATTTTAACAGGAACAACAAATTTGTTAAATGATAATCGCACCAATGCCTGTACCATTCCAGATCTCAATCTCAAATGTACTGTCGTGAGCTATTTGGTGGCTTTAATAATTAAATCGTACTTGCGTCAGGTCAGGAGAACATCCTTAAAGAGTTGGGTCACGTCGCCTAACAGCCTGATAAGACGTTAAGTGTGCACCCATTATACTTAGGGCTTGGTTAATGGTGCTGCTTGCTACTCGGAAAGTAAAATGGTTTCCGCTATTTGTTTCGGTCGTTGAAAGAGCAGTTAAAGCAGTGTTGCATAGCACCGTCAACTTCTCTAGATCAAAGGACGCATATAACCTAACTCCGATTTGTTTTAGTGAGAAATCCTCATTATTTTAGCAAATAACAAGTGTCTTTTATCATTTTGTATCGGTTTCTTATAATATCCGGCATAGTGCTAGTTCCAAACCAATCCTGATAACGATATGAACTTTATAACATAATCCACATGCGTACATCATCAATCTCTCTTTTAGTCATGCAATTTATGCTTTTAGCTTTATGAATATAGATCTCCATAATTATGCATCTCCATACGATGTAGTACATCCTTGATTTTTAGTTATAGTGATGATCAATTCAGCCCATAGACAAATATTCGACGATCATACGAAACAGATAATTATTGGAAACCTCACATCCTCCATTTTGCCCAAAATAATCAAAATCCCAAGCCGTCAAATTTATATTTACCATATGATGAGTTTTATATCGAATACTCTGTATCAAAATGAATTAAATCGCTGTCATTCAGGGATGCCTAGTAGGCAGAAGTGCCAATTGTCAGGTGTCACCCAAAGACAAGACCGTTAATGCCTCTTGGCGTTTTCCTTTTAGCAACACTCTGTGGCAGCAAATGCAGTTTTACCCATAGCCACTTCATAATCAAAACCAACATTTCGAAAAACGGAAACGAGTTATCAACCCTACCGCAGCTGACTGGGGGGACAACCCAAAAACCTGTATACACATAATGTTCAATCTTCATCCAGGTCACAACGTTTACCAATAGCTATCGTTGGACTAATTTGTTTAATTAAACGCTTAGCAGCTTAGTCGTTCTAGTCAGGCACGACGCTGGCCGATATCAGGAACGTCTATCTACTATCTTTGCGTGAAATAACGACATCTGAGCCTATAGACAAAGTCGTTAGCTCTTAAGGAATAAACAGCTTATCATCCATAAACAAATTAGCTTCAGCAGTTTAGGTTGATAAGGACATGAAACAGACTAGCTATATGAATTAGCACGTATATCAGTTATCCATAAGGCCATGCCCACTGTAGATTCAGTAGTGTGCGTGATGTATTTTTGTTGATCCAGAGATTTAGCTGTAATGTATCACTTTGTATTGACGCACATACGATTCACTGCCACCCCCACCCCATTAACCCGTACATATATACAATCAAGTGTGCTGTAGTTGCTTTGACAAATACGAACACGTTAGCTCTCAATGCAGCGGAAGAAGAAGGTGTGACTTCTAGACAAGCGGCCATTGAAACCAGTTGATAAGGGTATGTACACGAATCCCTTGAAATAGCTCAGCAATTAAAGTATCCTAATAGTTCCATGATTGGCAATTTTACAGATTTACTAAGGTCGCTCGTGCCTTCAATGTGTTTATATCATTTAGTACCGCCAACCTGCAAAACAAAATGCTTTCTTGCAACCGATTCCGTGTGATTCACCCGAAAGTGCGTCTACAAAAAATGTATTGCAGTGATTTCACCGAGTATCTGTGCTTACATAGATAAGTTCCAAGTAAACATTCACACAATTGAAGGCCTCAATGGTAAGAAATCATTTACTAGCAGCCATATGACTTAGAAGGCTAAAATGAATGAATACAACCTTAGGGAATTCGAAACCTATCAATAAATAGAATGCCATCGGGTTTCCTATACAAGCTTCGTTCACACGGCCGATATCAAGAATCGAAGGAATTGAATATGACTACAAACGCCCATTTCTAAATGACTTTACGATATATCATTGACCAACATGATCAATTTGTTAAATTTTCAAAATGTAATTGATTCCCTTCAATGTTTTGGCCTAATGCCTCGACTGCTTCACCGTTGGTTGTTCTGTGAATAGCAGCACGAGAATGTGATCATGCTAACGAAGATGCCCAATACCTAATAATCAATTCTACTTTACCTGGCCACGCATGTGCATAACTCCACGTCAATCGGCAAGGTTGGTTAGCACTCATAGTCAGTACAGACTATCTATGACACGGTGGTGACACCTTTGTCGCTCTGTAGTTTATACTGGAAACGATAGAGATCTGTGATGATCGTAGCCTAGCTGAATTGTCCTTAATAACTCAATGTGTCAGATAGCTGTTATAGTGTAAGGCAGTTGTTAAGAGTGCGCCTTATGCAATATGGAAATTCTTCTTGCCCTGCTTTCAGAGCTGAACTCATCCGTGGTGACTTTGAAGTAGCAGCGTCACATAAATCTAAATCTTGACAGCGTTTCGAAAGAGGAAGCATGTAGTTCTTATTTTCGTGAATCATCCAACCGGCATATACGCTTACATGTTTTGTCTGTCTATGTGCGAAACAAAGCGTTGAAGTTTTTAGAGTGACTTAGCATGGAACCATGAATATCTTCGCTGACAGACGATAAACTGTATTGTTTGCAGCGTGTGAACGGCTATGTTTTGAAAAACCGAAGCGTCAATATTTGAAACTTCTGTTTTGAAGTATGTAGTATTTTGAACAAAACCATGCGAATAACTAACGGATGTACACATCGGCTCTATTAATTTTGGGAATACAATATACAATTTACTGTCCGTAAACTGTAAAACGGATATGGATGGCGGTGGTGTATCACTATAACCAAACGTTTGTGATTGCACAGGTCGCGGGCGGTTTACTCGCGTGCTCGTAGGCAGGTCATCACCTATTGCTGTGTTGTAGCTTTTCTCCCCAAATAATCGCAACAAAGTGGGCGCACTATTATGTGACCATGATATATTTAAATAAGCATCGACCAGTAGCAGTGATTCGCTATAAAGCACTTAGCCCACAATATCACTTCATTACATGAATGTACGAATTTAATTTCCACCGCTAAATTGCGGGTTTTTTTTATTTTCGCAAACTGGCTCTTATCATTGGCAATATGCGCGTTTGTACAAGTCACGTATTAAATATTTTGTAAGTTTACTTTAAAATTTGCCCCATTTCATGAAAATAAAATAAAAAAGACGCAAGAGACACAAATGATCAGCGTAAGTAATCCGTTGGCAATTTTCGACAAGCAAGGATACGGACGGAGATCGCAATTTACTCATCGAGGGTTAAGTGAATGACCGTTTATTTTTATCGGTGTGCTGCGCGCCAAGCACAATATAGTTCACAGAGAGCAGGAGTCAACATAAAATGACACATAATTCATTGGCAAACCGTTCGTCGCTCCAATTAATTTGTCATTATGATAACCACGCCAATAGGCGTTATTTATGGCGATAGTTCGTTTTTTAATTTCGCGAGATTTGATTGCTGATATCGGTGGTTAGATAGCCACAAATGATACATTGTGCACGCATCCTCAGAACAAAATATGTTACCAGTTGCTCTAACTATGGTTAATAGCATTTATTGGCAAGAGCAAAAGCATAGTTATATGCCATACGGAATCAAAAACGCAATTGACTTGCAAAGCTCACTAATGTGCATGGATGTAGCCGTACAATCAACTGTATTTATCAGGAAGGCCGAGGGTATTTATTTTCTGGACATTTGCATTCACTAATCTTAATTGTCGGTGCTGTGTATTGTTATATGACCAGACCAATAGCTTTTCGGTCAGCACAGCGCATTTCCTATCAGGATCAATTGTCTAAGATGGGATAAATAGTACGCGATCGTGTTGACGCCTATAAAAATATCTACAATAAAAGATCACAAATGTTTGTCCTGCCTAAATTAACTGAATTGACATACTCTTCCGGGCCTATAGATCATGGATTTGTGTATATTAAGAAGGTCTTTGCACTAAATAGACCGTGTATTATATCTATTTTATGTCTGACAGTTGTGATATAGGCCGGTTGCAACTTGGTCCAATTCTATAGATGTATCTTTTCCACAAAGAGCCTGTACAGTTTTTGCAGCCGCTGACAGTTACAGTGATGATTCTATTCCTTGTGCTAATAAACATTAATGGTGTGTTTTGATCACTGGATATTATATATGTTAATCAGCACGGACGTAAGCCAACAACCACTCGTAGACTTGGGTCCACGAAATGATATGCCGCTATGTCCACATAAATTCACTGCAGAAATTGTTTGAAAATATTATATTGGTTTGACCATCTTGATATGATTGTCGTAGTAACGTGCAACGATAATCTTTCTCGAATGGTTTCATTGGATTTTGAATATTATTGCAAAATCAAACTTTAGCAATTAACCATTCGTTGATATAACCCGAAAACCTCAATATCTTCCCTAAAACCATCTATACTTTGACCCAAATTGTTGCGTAATGAACATGCATATTTGATGTATTAAAAGATTTTTATTGAGTTTAAAATTTTATTAGCGATAACTAATTTTTTTCTCATTATTCATCTATCTGTAACATTAAATGGTATTGCAAAACGGTTTATATTAATTACATATATACATTTATATTAATCTTCCAATCCATGAGGAATGAAAATAATTACAAAATATGATTTCCGCAAATATACGCAATAATATATTTGCACAAAAGGTTGGATGTGTACGTAAAAAATAGCGTCTTCACCATTCGTGGACAACGAATATGTATTATTGAAATATTAAAATATTTGATTGATTTAAACCTTCTGTTATCGGTAACTCAATTTGTTCTCATTATTTATCTATCTACGACATTGTATTATATTGCAATACGCTCCTAAAGATCCATAATGATCATATTTATTACAAATTTTACTTTGCTAACCCATGATGACTGGATATGATTAGAAACATATCGGTATTCTGCAAATATAAGCAAATATTTACGGGCCTGAAAGGTTGGATTTTTACGTATAAATAAGTATCCTGACCATTCGTGGATGACCTTTAGGGAATCAAAAGTATATAATAGGAACAAAAAGTGCAAACATATTTTCTTTTGCATTAAACGTTTTCATTGCATCAATTAAGATATGCCGAATTAATAGTTAATAATAAATAACAGCAAAAATGATTTTTAGAAATTTGTCCACCAATAGTTTGAGTCCACAATCGTGCGTTTCTATTTCAGTCATTCACTAGAAAGGTTCATTTGAGCTACTATGACATGTGTTAATGTTCGCACGGTAGAGATCGCCCGTCAATATTTGCCGTGTCATCGGTAGGATTAGCAAATGAGTAAGTTGAATTCAGCCTTTGTGGTTATTCTTCATGCTATCGCGCTGTTAGTACTATTCATTTATGTCAAGTGTACATCTTACCTTAGGTGTATCGCTGAGTTTATAACATAGGCGATCAACAATGCACATTCAGTGTTGATGCCTAATTCGCTTTGAATATATCTTGAAATCAATTGAATATTTCAGACATGCGCCGGATATACAATAATTGTATCACACCTGCTAATCTACGGTGGGTTGGAGTTCAATTGGTCCAAATTGGGTTTAAATCAGGCCCTAACTCTAGTATATATTAATGTAGTAGATCTCCTTTGTAATGGTCCGTGCAATGTTTAACGCATATCATAATTCATGCTTAAAGGGTGACATATTATTAAACTAACCCTGACCACTATTCGTTGCAGCATAAATAACAAGGGCTGGGCAGTTTCAATTTGCCTTTGCAACATAATATTATCTTGATTAAAGACTGTTCTGTTATATGTTAAAAGCTAGATGCATTACTTTGTTTATCGTAATGGATACTGCCAGTGGCAGCGCTTATTGGTTTTGAACTACTATCTTGCACCACAAAGTTAGTGACAAAACATCCAGCGTAGGCATTAGAGGAGGCCTAGTTGATGTTGATCAGCACATCATCATAAGATTGTCTGTGAACGACACATGCGTCCGGGCGATGTGGATTAGGATCGCTTAATCATAGACGGATGTCCTTCGAGGGATTATATGATGTTTAATACAGACAAGCCGTATATAGTCTTCAGGGCAGCAGCAGAGACAGATGTCGTGTCTATTCAATTGGTGTCTTCATAGAAAGACCCATGTGCAGGTGTACTTGCCCGGAAAATACTTTGTTAACCAATAATCTTATTGCGTGAACACCAATTTACAGGGATTTATCACGCTAGGTTAGTGAAATCCTTTTGCAGTATGCAATGCGTAATTTTTGCCATATTGCACGCGACGAACATGGCATTACGGTTGAAATGTAATGTTTTGTCCACTAAATTAATCAATTATTGATTGTCACAGACGGGAACAATTTGCGTATGCCTCAGACCAGTGTAACTCTGTTTTACAAATTGCATGCCGAGCTACATATAGCAACCAAATCACATTGGAAAGCATCTACAAGGGACCAGTAGTATACATGGACTCCGGAACACTACTTTGCACCAGTCATAGCATCTATAAGTATCAATAAAGATGGATAATGCTTCTAATGTAATATGTGGCTTACTGGCAAAATCGGAGGAAATTTCCGTCTCATGGAAGGGCAGTTGAAATTTCTAAGCTATATTTATTTGAATCGGTCGTCGCTGATCTGTTCCAATGTGCCTGCTCCAAAGCGTTACGAGATCGAATTCTCAAAAGAAGGCAAGGTTGTACGAAATATGCAATGCGTTCACAACATTGATACATCGCACCGCTTATGTACATGTGTCACGTTACGACAATGATGCTATTAGTGTCTCAGCAATTTTATGAAATCATGTCTCAAGTGGTTCACTTTGCGTTGCGTCGAAATTTCTTAGCCCAGGCGAAGAATACGTCTCTAGCCAAACTGGCCAGTCGCGCTATAAAGTGCACATCAAATTGATCGCATTTGCCTATTCGGTACTTCTCTGCCATTGATTAATACTATCAGACTGCCTATGATTAGATGACCATTAGCAACGCTGATATGTCATATTTATTTCACCGTGGTGTTGCAAACATTCATTTTATGATCTTACGATAGGTTTCTGCAACACATTTGCTCGTTCATATATATATTTTCTGATTAAACGCAAATCAATGATGCACTTGTTTGTTTCATCTATTATTATATGTAAGTGACTCGCCCTATATCATATGAAATATATGTTATTCAAATGATGAAATACTTGTAGATAAATAAGAAGCAGTAAAAGTGTTTTCTCGACGAGGACAAACAACCAAAAATTGTCCTGCCGCTATGTAGGTAATTTAGCAAAAGCCTCAACCAAGTTGTATGCGTCATCCCATAAAATACAAGTGTTCAAATAAACCAATAGTTAGATCTTTGCTCTTAGCTTGATTGGGTTCTACCAGTGTTTGAGACCATAAATCTAATAAATAACACGCGAACGTTCTTTTGCAAAGAAACTGGTTTTCTCAACTGCTCTGCATGAACCTACACTGAAATTACATGAAGCTACATCTCTCCTGATATAATAAAGTTGTTTACTAACACAAATCACGCACACGGATATTTATTTTTCGTTGCGTCGTTAATGGTTCGAATATACGCGCGCGGAGCGGAGTTACAGCGAAAAATGATCGAATAATGACCAATTAAACAACCGAATATTCATTAGGGCCACGTGACCCTCAAGGGTCGACCCAGTGTTCCAGTCATCGACACAAATTATCTAGAAGGTGCTGTTGACGCAATATAAATTAGTCTGCAGGCGCCACTCGCGGAGCCATAAACTGGTATCATAATTGATTGCAAAGTGTTTAAGGCATTGTTTGACAAGTGCTCTGCATAGTCACACTAACGTCATAAATCAGTCCGGAGAAGTTTCAACCAAACTAGATGAGCCCCTTCGAACAAGAGTCGAGAACGAAATCAAACGACGGGGAAATTGCGACATCTGTAAATATTTACAATGCAGTTGACACTGCATATAACTACAATTGACCCAAATTTTATGATCATTGAGGCAATATATCAAAATTTCCATAAAAATTGCCGTTGTCTACTTAATGAAAAACGACGAATATTTTGGCATGACATGTAAATTATAAACGTTCGCAATTGGCTCAAGCTGCCAATAGATACGAACTTTCGTACAATCGAATGAAATATAACAAATAAATTGCAAATGAAAATTCTTGAATGACTTTTGCTTCGAGAAATGTTATACATGCTGGGTTCATGCTTGTTTACGTTCATGCATCTATTTTAAGAATGCTTGCAGTTGAATTAATATACTAAAATATGAAAACCTTTCAAAAAGGTAAGTAGGCATATGCTGAGAATTAATACAATCACTTTGTTCTTAGCGTTTTGGTGTTCCAAACTGAGAGTTACGTCATCGATGTTCTTGAAATTTCACTGACAAGAGTTAAACTAACTCTCATTACCATTGTACGCGTTTTACCGACTGTATAGGCGATCGACATGTTCATGAAAATATTTGAACAGATACCATGATGATGCTACTGGAGACGCTTGAGACAACTATCAACAAATTGCAGTTACAAATAGTTACAATTAAAAGTTTGCAGTTAAATTGAATGACTATAATAGGCAACTTATTCTATTATCGAACGGATATAGTGAAGATTTATAATTTTCCTCCATGATGTTGACCTCAAGACAATGTCTAAACAATATTTTTGAGTTCTGCGCATAATTTGGAAGACAAAATTGGAAATAATGATGAAATGTGCGACCTGCATATCGAAACATAAAACTGCTACAGGCAAACCACCGAATATGTAAACGGGACCGATCAACATATATTGGATTTAAAAATGATACGTTTGATAAAGGTCGTCCCAAGCAACGAGCTTGTTATCCACAAAATAGTTTCCCGATGGATCAGACCAGTTGTTATCCCCGCTGAAACGCTCCGTTTGTCCCACTAGAGCTCAACTCGAATGGCATCTTACTCGGACACCAGTTTGATGAAACAGAACCAATCCATATGTCCGTCGTTGTAGATCATCTATTATAACATGATGATATCTTGAAACAGAGAAAATACGAGTAAACTGACGTTTTCCGTACAAAGCACACATGGTTATGATACAAAACCATTATTGGAATTAAGTGATGACACACTCGTGAGCATATCTCGGGAACAACGAAGCAGGGCTTTTGATGGCAATTGCTATCCAATAGCCATCATATATAGAATACTGATAAACTGGGCTAGTATAATTTGAAGACAGTTATTATAGTATAAATGCAAGCCATTTGTCATTAAATGAAGTTACTGGTAATCATTAAACAGTTGTGCTTGCATAATATTATCGATTAGGGTACACGTCACTATTCGTTGACATCTATTGCTTTCTTGTTGTCATTCAATCCACGCTGTTCAGAGATTTCACTTACATGACATTCACCATTGGCCTTAAGACATTATAACCACGCGGACGCGGAACAATGGCATTCACATCAAGATTACTGGCAGCAACAAAAACGCTCATTAAGTAGAATAAACACGACACAAAATGGGCGTATAAATTACATTACGTCTATTAGTCTTAGCTATAAAACCTATGATTTGAAGAGCAGCCTGAAGGTTTTGTTTTGCGTTGTTAAAATCAGTAATAGTTCATCTAAGATACAGCTGCATTAGACAGAGCATGCAGAATTTTTGAACTAACATACATAGCTTACGAAATATATCACGTCAATAGCTCCTAGACGAAACAACAAAGTGGCTAAGACGCAAGACATTCCAATACAAATCGTATGACACAGGATTAGAGGTTGAGTAGCGAGAAACTGTCGGAGAACGACACTAGTTGTAGCGATTTATTGAATGTAAACTATATTCATAGCAATAGGCTTCTGCATTTGATTGACAACCTGAACCAGTACATCAGTGTAATGGGCGCCAGAATAGTCACTTATGAATTAAATCTTGCGAGCCCAAGACTCCCAAGAGTGTATATACACCAAATGAAACATGGCAGAGCAAACAGACCGAGAGCTGTGCGAGTGGTATGATTGATTCTGCCTTCAAATTAGATGTGCCTGGTAACAAACGCGAATATATTTGTTACCAAGCAATAATTGATGGCACTGAATGAACTCGCATGCTTTAGCGGATCAACCACATAGCGCTTTGACAGGCTGCCTAATTGATTTGAGGCATTCAAGTTGGTGGTTGCCGCTGATTTACAGGCTGTCGACATAAGGGTAGCTGTAATTGATATTACTTCCCTGAATGTAGGCAATGGTGAAAGAAGCACGAAAAATAAGGTGCCGAGTTAATCACTCTTTATATTGCTCGCTCTCTCATTGACCACGTCAAACTCGATCGCTCACGTCAGTGGGAGGGTGGAAAAAGGAAGCCAAATTTAGTTTATAGTTTATCTATAAACACCTTCATCTATAGTGGATGATTACGAAAAACGAAAGGATCCAAAGAAACCAAGGATTAACGCAAACTTACATTTAATCCATTAGTATCAATAGAATAATTTGCAATTAATAAGAACTGCATGATCTTAAATCTAATATATAGTCCAATTTCTCTGATGAAACCTAATACCTTAGATGAAGTCTTCCTTTCAAACACTTCTGAAAGGGTTTGGACCCAGAAGAAGCGATTTCGGATGAGAATCAGATCCGCACATGCAATGAGAAGGAGTTTGACGTTGTATGTGCTGCGACAAGGAATACACTCAGGGATGGGCTCATTCCTAAGCTGGAATTCATGAGTTGTATAGGTATGTCTAATGCGAACACGAGCAAGAATAACTTCTACGTTTGTCTCTGCAGCTGTGAGGCCACTCCCAAAGATAGAGTAGAATTACATGGAGTCAGTTTGACATGGATTAAACCTGAGGTTTAAAGTCTCTAAAGGGGACTTAAACGACGGCCATATTCTAATTGAACGATTCCCTGGCAGCTCTCTCTGCTCTCATTTTGCCTAGGTTACCGATATGGCTTGGAACTCATGCAAACAAAATGTCCTTTCCACGATCGGTTAATTGCGAATAATAAAACCATATTTCAAATAAAAACATTACGGAAATTACTCCCTGTTATTGCCGCCAGGGCAGAGAGGGAGTCAGAAAATATCACAAAATGCCTTTTACTAGATTTGGCGATCAGACATAGTGCAATAGAGAGAGAGAGAGAGCTTTAAGCTCAGCATTAAACATCTATAATGGAGGTGGTAACCTCGCATAGAAAATAGTTTTGTCCATTAGGCCCGCAGCTCCAATTCTACCATCCTCCTTCGATCAGAATGGCAGCACGGTCCGAATATTTATTCTTTATCTCTCTAAATTGGTTAAGAAAAAGGGACGGCGCAGTGTTTGATGTCCTCTTGGTTGACAGTGACAAATCCACCTTTGGATTCCCAATTTCACATAGGAGAGACTTCGGCACAGTTTCAACCGCTGCGGTATCCAAATCCGGACATGACCCACACAGAGATTCCCTGATACACAGATCTAACGAAGGGAAAGCATTCGGTCTACCCTTAAAAATGGACATTATTTGCACTAAAAACGACATTGAATGCCGAATTTTGGGTGTTATATTTTTTGAACGTAGCGCATACTGTAGGGCAAGCTGCTTCCCACGCAGTAGCGCTTGGGATGGGAGAGGTTCTAAAGGCCCCGAGTCGAAGCATCAGAGCCTGGTTTTGGACTCCAATCTTCTAAGTAGGATGGACAGGCAGAACCATAGCTAAACCAGCTTTAATTTGGACACAAAGTTGTGCCAAGGCACTTGCTGGTTTTGATGACACGTCGAGCTTGGTTTAGGGCAGTTTTGTACGGGTTCTTATTGGCCGTATTTTGAACCTGTTAAGTGCCCGTTTGAGCTATTTGACTACATCACGGCATGCATCGAAAAACCATGGCTTGTATATCCTGCTGCAATATGCAATTGTTATTTGGGTAATCGCTCAGCCTGCTAATGTTTAAAAGAATTTGGAAGTGGTCACTTCTACATTGGTCGTGACCGAATTCGCAATGGAATTCCATTAAAGGGATGGTCAGCACAGACTTAGGTCAATGGCATAGAAATATCCGGTTTCTTGATCTATTTTGTATGAGGGAATCTTCTATCCTGGGACCACTGTCCTTTGTGTCCGTACATCCCAACAAATGGCTGTGAGCATTGAAATTCTCCAGCAACAAATAGGATCAAATTTGACTGATCAAACGATCGTTGTCTCTCTGTAAACTGGACAATGTGACATGCCGGTTGTAATTGCGGTCTATTTGACCGCCGGGGGCTGTTTGGAGTAGAGTTGGGTTTAGAGGAAATCCAGACATTGTCAAATACTGAACCTGATCCTTTTGATGATCCCTTAGTGTTTGTTTTGTGTGTATCCGATGGTTGCTGGTGTATTGTTTCCTCTTTTGTTTGAGGCGTTAAAATATTTGCGTCGCCACTTTGGATGTCGGCTTGGGAAGAACCTTGCCACCAGGCTTTAGTGGTGCTAGTGATACGTTATTGCTGGGCTTGTTATGTCCACTGCAATTAAAGTAGTGTTTTTTGTCGCAGCCTTCCGGGTCGCATTGGCATAAGATGCATGGGTGGCGTATTGTGGCTGCGACTCCACTATTTTCCTTGCGTCCGAGAAAGAAAATATTCTGTGAATGTCTAAGAACCTGAATTTACTTTTCTTTATTCATTTCTTGGCAATTGTCATCAGGGAGATTTTCATTCCCACATTTCGCACATACTGGTTTCCAAATGGAGTTGTTTTAATGATGGTCAAACCTTTGCCATTTAAAAAAACCCTAAGGGATTTGGTATGTAAGGCTCAACCGATACATTCTAATACCCTATCTTTATACTTTCAAAGCATGTTTGTGTTAAATTTACGGATGGATATCCCAGTGTCTTTTTTTGGGTCTATTTCAATAGTGATGCGATGCACATCGCTCACTTATTACAGTGAAAATTCTTGGACTATTTCTTCGTCACTTTGATTTTCGATTCTTGGCACCGCATAACTACTTCATTGGTGCTGAGAGTTCGATGTGGTATAACAGTGATAGGTGATCCTGCAAGCGTTATTGATTTCAGGAGGCAATCCGAAAGTATTTTTTTGTTAACTTCAACACAATAGCCTGAGGAAATCTTTTAAATATTTTTGGGTTCCCCTGCCAATTCCTTAACACCCTTGCCAGTATCAAAAGGCGATAAGTCGATGATTGGACGGGTAACATCCGTACCTTGCACCACAAGGAAAGTGTCGTGTTGCACATATAGCCCTCGCAAGGACCGCTCCACTCATCAACGAGGATCCGATCTTCTACCGATACGAGTCGCAACCCACGACACGCCGGAGGGTACAGTGGGCCTATTCTACCCCCGGACCCGCACGGGGACTGTGTAATGTAGGTCTCGTCCTTAAGCCCCGCGACTGCTTACATAAAGGCAACCAAAATTCATTAAGTATACACCGGAATAAATGTGCTCGTTTACATTGCGCATAGAATACACCGACACATTGCTTAATGTTGACAACCCTAGTTCGCTTTACTGCTACTCGAAGCTTTATTGGACAAAGATCAGAACAAAGGTGCAAAAATATATTTGACAAATAAAATATGTCTGCCACATGCCATGACTTTACTGAATACTTGCGCATCGTAATGTAAGTAGTTTCAATATGTGACCGCTAACAGGTGTCCAGTTATTGTCGGGCGACATTAAGATAGACCAGATATACAAGCACTGTAATGAAGGCAACAATTACTCAGAACATCGATATTTCACGCGCATATATTTAGTGCAATATTCAAATATTGTATATTCGCAGTAATATGATAGCAGTGACAAATATTTTGCGCTGTCAATTTGTTGTCGAGGCTAATAATATCACCCACTCATGTGCGAGTATGTTTTACACCTGTTTTGTGTCTATAAATCACCAATATCGAAATATAGGAATATTGACTGCATGTATCTGCTGTTCATGCTAAGTGTCATACTGATCGATCATTCCTAAGGAAAGCTGGTGTGAACACAGTACTCAATCATCATTACTAGTACATTATCAATTACCTTAGTGATAATACGATTCATCTATTTAGACAGATGATATTTATGGTTGAATTGGTATGCATGGATGCGGGAGTACCAAGAACAAGCTTTTGATGATAAAAGAGTACAGAATGTCCGACCATATATAAGCATGTTACGCATAATTTCCAACCATTCCATTCGAGATGATTTCTAGATTACCTTAGTCTTTCGGAGCTTGACTTTCCGGCCGCCGACGGGTTTATGAAGGTGCAAAGCATCCCAAATAGACACAGCTGAGGTTAATATGTTTGACTTCAACCAGAGAAAGTACTAACGACAGGACAATGTCTTCAATATTCAATAGCAATTGACGTCGATTATTGAATTGTTAATCCAGGTATAAATAATAGTTGGTAGCAATGAAAATTCAGTTACGTTAATAGTATGATTATCGGTGCTTTTATCGTAGTTTTATGTATTGAATTAAAAGCATAATTGTTCATGGGCATAATACGATATAATTATTCACCTCGTTTGACAGAACGCGGCATCCGATAGAGGGCATAAACTGCTTAACGAAAAAATCTCCTTTGGTAGCAATGATGCTGTTGTATCTATTGTTGATGCGATTGTCTTTAACAACTACCTCGTCCTTACAAGTAGCTCTTTATATTGGAACGCCAATCCGAATGTCTGTCAAATGTCCGTCTCGGACGGTGTACATACACCCCCCCCCCCCACCCCGAACTTCATCTTCATTCCAACGGTAGTTCTGATAGGATCCTTGATGACAAATGGTACATGTAAAATTGTTTGACCACTGCAACTTGTAATTTTGGCTTGCGATTGAATGAACCAATGAATGCTGAAAGTTACATTTTAAGTGTTCGCAAAACGGTGTTTTGACAAGTGCGCAGGTTACCTATTTTTGACTATGTTTGTATGAGTATTGTAATATCAGGTAATCAGGATGGCTTCTTTTCGAATAATGTGCTAATCAAAGTTAGTAAAGGTTTTCATATTTAGATCTGACGTGTAACTGGAAACTCTTTTCAAAGTGTTCGCCTCATTTAATGGTGTATATAGCATAAGTACTTTATCATGTTATGGCGATACATGTTATCTGATTATGTTCATTGACAAATCACAATTGTGAAGCTCTTTTTGTGGATAAACAATGCCAATTCAGCAGGTTTCAAGTAAAATGTGCTAATGATATTTCCGTAACATACTGATGGACTATTAAGTATTGCGCCAAGGTATTTCCGGTGCCTTGACGCAAGTATTATTACTCCCAATCCGTCACTTTTGGTCATGTAGTCCACCTTGGTACCTTAGTCACTTTGCCACTATACGCAATGATTAGATGTCGCACATCCTACTTAATGGGATTGTGGCAATAGAAATCGTTACAACACATATATTTCACTCAAGGCTTACAAGCGGTATGGCATGACAAACATGTTGCAGATACATAACAAGTAGAGATGGTGCACATTTGGTTGAATTCTTCACTTTGCATCGGCTTCCAACCATTAGAAAATACAACAAAACAAAACTTTAAAACCCCTGTCTTCAAAACCCCTGCATGCATATAGCGCATTACTTAAATGGACTTGATTTAGCTAGGTAGTGCATGTGGTCATGCGCACTCTATGTAATTACGTAGCTGCGTAAAATACCCTACCATAAGTCATTTTCAGCGACGAATGAATTGAGTAGCAGGGGGTGTTGCATTATTCGTGCAAAAAATGCGTTAGCAAGAAAGGGGTAACCCAAGCAACCAGCAAATGGCGCATAGTAGGTGCAAATTCTGATGATATTGGTGAATATTGCTTTTTCCCGGTTCGGGAATGAATCCACGTGTGTAAGAGAATTTCATTTGCATTCGCGTTGAAACATTCTGATCCATATTTTGGAGATGGAGGAGACTGTGAGCTGAATATCTCCTATAAATTTGTAAAGGATCTTTATTGGTTTCTACACATCAATATGATAAAACCGATGCAGCAACATTCTTGATGATCCATAGAAACTGCAAACCCTCCCCCTTCATATCTACATCGTATCTATTGTTTAGCTTTTGGGATTAATTTGCATAACTGCAACTCATGTCGATTAATCATAGCGCCTAAGGACCTGACACTGAGTGCAGCAATCCAGCGCGGTTGCTAATGATAATAGCAACACTACTGGTCATAGGTCAAGCAAGCGTGGTATTGGAAGAGCGGCGTGAGTTAGTGGGTAAACGTACATGGCAGGGAAGAACGTTCTGTGTGACATCTTCCTGAAAGGTTGCACACTGAAGGTTCGCCTAACGGTTATGAGACTACAGCCACCGCCGATTGTGTAGTACTTATTTCTGAACAATGAAAGCCAATGTTTGAGTTTGTCATTATATTCAGGGATGTGGAGGCTACTGGCTGTTTGCTTTTCTACTCCAATGTTGACTTTTCAAACTTTATACACAATTAGGTAAATCTTTTTAAATAAATCCATATTTATCCTTCTAGACTATTCTTTACTTCATGTATATCTTATCAACATGGATACATGCAAGTGTAGTCTCAGCTTTCTCACATTCTCCATATGCTCACCTCCGTTTGTGGCGTAATATTGAACACGCCCCGTACATTTTATAGACTGCTTTGAAACTTCCCCTATATTGAATTACACCCCATCCTGCATCCGCCATCCTTTGCCCGCTAGCCTCAGCAAATGCTTTATCTGCCAATGATATTATTTGTGCATTGTGATCATGTGCGATATAATAATAACCAATTAAAGGTTGAGATACAACTGTGTGTGTCCACCACTGATGCTTACTTCTTCTACGGTGAATGAAGCGATAAGTATATGTTTTTGCTTGCAAATGTACACATGTAGTGGCCTATTACGAGTAGTTATCATTTATAAACAACACTCAATTTGTAAAAGAAAGGCGGGTGAATCTTGCGATCATAGTCCATGATATAATCCACGAAGAATAACCCCGATGTAACACGGAATAATATATTTGATAAACTAATATGCTAACTAACTCATTATTCAAGTGGAAAGAAATGCTCGATCACGACGTTTACAAAATATCGCTCATCGTCTGGCAGATAATTCAGTAAGATGATGACAAGAGAGCCTGAATTTAAAAATTCCCTAAATCTGAAGATGATGAAGATGATGTTGTTGTAGATGTCGATGACGATGATGATGATGATGATTATGATCTTAATGATGGTTCTAAACAGGTTGAGACGTTAACACGGCTTCAAATTGTATATCACTGATGCGAATCGCATA